>CAMAOD020000260.1:600000-872500 GCA_945859595.2 Megachile willughbiella
CTGTCTCTGTCTCTGTCTCTGTCTCAGTCTCTGTCTCTGTCTCTGTCTCTGCCTCTGTCTCTGTTGCTCTTTCACTGTGTCTCTGGCTCTGTGTCTGTCCCTCTGTCTCCGTCTCTGTGTCTCTGTCTCTCTCTCTCGGTGTCCCTGCCTCTGTGTCTCTGTCTCTGTGTCCCTGTCTCTGTGTTTCTGTCCTTGTGTCTCCGTCTCTGTGCCTCTGTCTCTGTGTCTCTCTCTCTGTGAATCTGTCTCTCTGTTTCTGTCTCTGTGTCTCTGTCCCTGTGTCTTCGTATCTGTGTCTCTGTCTGTCTCACTGTGTCCCTGTCTCTGTGTCTCTGTCCCACAGTCTCCGTCTCTGTGTCTCTGTCCCACAGTCTCCGTCTCTGTGTCTCTGTCTCTGCGTCTCTGTCTCTGTGTCTCTGTCTCTGTGTCTCTGTCTCTGTGTCTCTGTCTCTGAGTCTTTGTCTCTGCCTCTGTATCTGTCTCTGCGTCTCCGTCTGTGTGTCTCCGTCTCTGAGTTTCTCTCTCTGTGTCCCTGTCTCTGTGTCTCTGTTTCTGTCTCTGTCTCTGTCTCTGTGTCTCTGTCTCTGTGTCTCTGCCTCCGTGGGTCTCTCTCCGTGTCGCTGTCTCTGTGAATCTGTCCCTGTGTCTCTATCTCTGTGTCAATGTCTCTGTGTCTCTGTCCCGGTGTCTGCGTCTCTGTGTCTCTGCATCTGTATCTCGGTCTCTGTGTCTCTGTCCCACAGTCTCCGTCTCTGTGTCTCTGTCTCTGCGTCTCCGTCTCTGTGTCTCTGTCTCTGAGTTTCTGTCTCTGTCTCTGTCCCTGTGTCTCTGTCTGTCTCACTGTGTCTCTGTCTCTGTGTCTCTGTCTCTGTGTCTCTGTCTCTGTGTCTCTGTCTCTGTGTCTCTGTGTCTCTGTGTCTCTGTCTCTGTGTCTCTGTCTCTGTGTCTCTGTCTCTGTGTCTCTGTCTCTGTGTCTCTGTCTCTGTGTCTCTGTCTCTGTGTCTCTGTCTCTGTGTCTCTGTCTCTATGTCTCTGTCTCTGTGTCTCTGCCTCCGTGGGTCTCTCTCCGTGTCGCTGTCTCTGTGTCTCTGCCTCCGTGACAATGTCTCTGTATCTCTGTCCCTGTGTCTCCGTCTCTGTGTCTCTGCATCTGTATCTCTGTCTCTGTGTCTCTGTCCCACAGTCTCCGTCTCTGTGTCTCTGTCTCTGTGTCTCTGTCTCTGTGTCTCTGTCTCTGTGTCTCTGTCTCTGTGTCTCTGTCTCTGTGTCTCTGTATCTGTCTCTGTCCCTGTGTCTCTGTCTCTGTGTCTGTGTCTCTGTGTCTCTGACTCTGTGTCTCTGTCTCTGTGTCTCTGTCTCGGTGTCTCTGCCCCTGTGTCTCTGTCTCCGAATCTCTGTCTCTGTGTCTGGGTCCCTGTGTCTCTGTCTCTGTGTCTCTGTCTCTGAGTCTCTCTCTCTGTGTCCCTGTTTCTGTGTCTCTGTCCTTGCGTCTCCGTGTCTGTGTCTCTGTCGCTGTGTCTCTGTCTCTGTGTCTCTGTCTCTGTGTCTATGTCTCTGTGTCTCTGTCTCTTTGTCTCTGTCCCTGTGTCACTGTCTCTGTGTCTCTGTCTCTGTGTCTCTGTCTCTGTGTCTCTGTCTCTGTGTCTCTGTCTCTGTGTCTCTGTCTGTGTGTCTCTGTCTCTGTGTCTCTGTCTCTGTGTCTCTGTCTCTGTGCTTCTGCCTCTGTGCCTCTGCCTCTGTGTCTCGGTCTCTGTGTCTCCGTCTCTGTGTCTCTGTCTCTGTGTCTCTGTCTCTGTCTCTCTGTCTCTGTGTCTCTGTCTCTGTGTCTCTGTCTCCGTGGGTCTCTCTCCGTGTCGCTGTCTCTGTGAATCTGTCCCTGTGCCTCTGCCTCTGTGTCAATGTCTCTGTGTCTCTGTCCCTGTGTCTCCGTCTCTGTGTCCCTGCATCTGTATCTCTGTCTCTGTGTCTCTGTCCCACAGTCTCCGTCTCTGTGTCTCTGTCTCTGTGTCTCTGTCTCTGTGTCTCTGTCTCCGTGTCCATGTCTCTGTGTCTCTGTCCCTGTGTCTCCGTCTCTGTGTCTCTGCATCTGAATCTCTGTCTCTGTGTCTCTGTCTCACTGTCTCGGTCTCCGTGTCTCTGTCTCTGTGTCTCTGTCTCTGTCTCTGTCCCTGTATCTCCGTCTCTTAGTCTTTGTCCCTGCCTCTGTATCTATCTCTGCGTCTCCGTCTCTGTGTCTCTGTCTCTGAGTTTCTGTCTCTGTCTCTGTCCCTGTGTCTCTGTCTGTCTCACTGTGTCTCTGTCTCTGTGTCTCTGTCTCTGTGTCTCTGTCACTGTGTCTCTGTCTCTGTGTCTCTGTCTCTGTCTCTGTCCCTGCGTCTCTGTCTCTGAGTCTTTGTCTCTGCCTCTGTATCTGTCTCTGCGTCTCCGTCTCTGTGTCTCTGTCTCTGAGTTTCTCTCTCTGTGTCCATGTCTCTGTGTTTCTGTCTCTGTCTCTGTCTCTGTCTCTGTCTCAGTCTCTGTCTCTGTCTCTGTCTCTGCCTCTGTCTCTGTTGCTCTTTCACTGTGTCTCTGGCTCTGTGTCTGTCCCTCTGTCTCCGTCTCTGTGTCTCTGTCTCTCTCTCTCGGTGTCCCTGCCTCTGTGTCTCTGTCTCTGTGTCCCTGTCTCTGTGTTTCTGTCCTTGTGTCTCCGTCTCTGTGCCTCTGTCTCTGTGTCTCTCTCTCTGTGAATCTGTCTCTCTGTTTCTGTCTCTGTGTCTCTGTCCCTGTGTCTTCGTATCTGTGTCTCTGTCTGTCTCACTGTATCCCTGTCTCTGTGTCTCTGTCCCACAGTCTCCGTCTCTGTGTCTCTGTCCCACAGTCTCCGCCTCTGTGTCTCCGTCTCTGCGTCTCTGTCTCTGTGTCTCTGTCTCTGTGTCTCTGTCTCTGTGTCTATGTCTCTGTGTCTCTGTCTCTTTGTCTCTGTCTCTGTGTCTATGTCTCTGTGTCTCTGTCTCTTTGTCTCTGTCTCTGTGTGTCTGTCTCTGTGTCTCCGTCTCCGTGTCGCTGTCTCTGTGAATCTGTCCCTGTGTCTCTGTCTCCGTGTCCATGTCTCTGTGTCTCTGTCCGTGTGTCTCCGTCTCTGTGTCTCTGCATCTGAATCTCTGTCTCTGTGTCTCTGTCTCACAGTCTCGGTCTCTGTGTCTCTGTCTCTGTGTCTCTGTCTCTGTCTCTGTATCTGTCTCTGCGTCTCCGTCTGTGTGTCTCCGTCTCTGAGTTTCTCTCTCTGTGTCCCTGTCTCTGTGTCTCTGTTTCTGTCTCTGTCTCTGTCTCTGCGTCTCTGTCTCTGTGTCTCTGCCTCCGTGGGTCTCTCTCCGTGTCGCTGTCTCTGTGAATCTGACACTGTGTCTCTATCTCTGTGTCAATGTCTCTGTGTCTCTGTCCCTGTGTCTGCGTCTCTGTGTCTCTGCATCTGTATCTCTGTCTCTGTGTCTCTGTCCCACAGTCTCCGTCTCTGTGTCTCTGTCTCTGTGTCTCTGTCTCTGTCTCTGTCTCTGTGTCTCTGTCTCTGTGTCTCTGTCCCTGTGTCTTCGTCTCTGTGTCCCTGCATCTGTATCTCTGTCTCTGTGTCTCTGTCCCACAGTCTCCGTCTCTGTGTCTCTGTCTCTGTGTCTCTGTCTCTGTGTCTCTGTCTCCGTGTCCATGTCTCTGTGTCTCTGTCCCTGTGTCTCCGTCTCTGTGTCTCTGCATCTGAATCTCTGTCTCTGTGTCTCTGTCTCACTGTCTCGGTCTCCGTGTCTCTGTCTCTGTGTCTCTGTCTCTGTCTCTGTCCCTGTATCTCCGTCTCTTAGTCTTTGTCTCTGCCTCTGTATCTATCTCTGCGTCTCCGTCTCTGTGTCTCTGTCTCTGAGTTTCTGTCTCTGTCTCTGTCCCTGTGTCTCTGTCTGTCTCACTGTGTCTCTGTCTCTGTGTCTCTGTCTCTGTGTCTCTGTCTCTGTGTCTCTGTCTCTGTGTCTCTGTCTCTGTGTCTCTGTCTCTGTGTCTCTGTCTCGGTGTCTCTGTCTCTGTGTCTCTGTCTCTGTGTCTCTGTCTCTGTGCCTCTGTCTCTGTGTCTCTGCCTCCGTGGGTCTCTCTCCGTGTCGCTGTCTCTGTGAATCTGTCCCTGTGTCTCTGCCTCTGTGTCAATGTCTCTGTGTCTCTGTCCCTGTGTCTCCGTCTCTGTGTCTCTGCATCTGTATCTCTGTCTCTGTGTCTCTGTCTCTGTGTCTCTGTCTCTGTGTCTCTGTCTCTGTGTCTCTGTCTCTGTGTCTCTGTCTCTGCGTCTATGTCTCTGTGTCTCTGTCTCTTTGTCTCTGTCTCTGTGTCTCTGTCTCTGTGTCTCTGTCTCGGTGTCTCTGCCCCTGTGTCTCTGTCTCCGTGTCTGGGTCTCTGTGTCTCTGTCTCTGTGTCTCTCTCTCTGTGTCCCTGTTTCTGTGTCTCTGTCCTTGCGTCTCCGTGTCTGTGTCTCCGTCTCTGTGTCCCTGTCTCTGTGTCTATGTCTCTGTGCCTCTGTCTCTGTGTCTATGTCTCTGTGCCTCTGTCTCTGTGTCTCTGTGTCTGTGAATCTGTCTCTGTGTTTCTGTCTCTGTGTCTCTGTCCCTGTGTCTCTGTCTCTGTGTCTCTGCATCTGTATCTCTGTCTCTGTGTCTCTGTCCCACAGTCTCCTTCTCTGTGTCTCTGTCTCTGTGTCTCTGTCTCTGTGTCTCTGTCTCCGTGTCCATGTCTCTGTGTCTCTGTCCCTGTGTCTCCCTCTCTGTGGCTCTGCATCTGAATCTCTGTCTCTCTGTCTCTGTCTCACTGTCTCGGTCTCCGTGTCTCTGTCTCTGTGTCTCTGTCTCTGTCTCTGTCCCTGTATCTCTGTCTCTTAGTCTTTGTCTCTGCCTCTGTATCTGTCTCTGCGTCTCCGTCTCTGTGTCTCTGTCTCTGTGTCTCTGTCTCTGTGTCTATGTCTCTGTGTCTATGTCTCTGTGTCTCTGACTCTGTGCTTCTGCCTCTGTGCCTCTGCCTCTGTGTCACTGTCTCTGTGTCTCTGTCTCTGTGTCTCTGTCTCTGTGTCTCTCGCTCTGTGCCTCTGTCTCTGGGTCTCTGTCTCTGTGAATCTGTCTCTGTGTTTCTGTCTCTGTGTCTCTGTCTCTGTGTCTCTGTGTCTGTGTCTCTGTCTCTGTGTCTCTGTCTCTGTGTCTCTGTCTCTGTGTCTCTGTCTCTGTGTCTCTGTGTCTGTGTCTCTGTCTCTGTGTCTCTGTCTCTGTGTCTCTGTCTCTGTGTCTCTGTCTCTGTGTCTCTGTCTCTGTGTCTCTGTCTCTGTGTCTCTGTCTCTGTGTCTCTGTCTCTGTGTCTCTGTCTCTGTGTCTCTGTCTCTGTGTCTCTGTCTCTGTGTCTCTGTCTCTGTGTCTCTGTCTCTGTGTCTCTGTCTCTGTGTCTCTGTCTCTGTGTCTCTGTCTCTGTGTCTCTGTCTCTGTGTCTCTGTCTCTGTGTCTCTGTCTCTGTGTCTCTGTCTCTGTGTCTCTGTCTCTGTGTCTCTGTCTCTGTGTCTCTGTCTCTGTGTCTCTGTCTCTGTGTCTCTGTCTCTGTGTCTCTGTCTCTGTGTCTCTGTCTCTGTGTCTCTGTCTCTGTGTCTCTGTCTCTGTGTCTCTGTCTCTGTGTCTCTGTCTCTGTGTCTCTGTCTCTGTGTCTCTGTCTCTGTGTCTGTGTCTCTGTGTCTCTGTCTCTGTGTCTCTGTCTCTGTGTCCCTGTCTCTGTGTTTCTGTCCTTGTGTCTCCGTCTCTGTGCCTCTGTCTCTGTGTCTCTCTCTCTGTGAATCTGTCTCTCTGTTTCTGTCTCTGTGTCTCTGTCCCTGTGTCTTCGTATCTGTGTCTCTGTCTGTCTCACTGTGTCCCTGTCTCTGTGTCTCTGTCCCACAGTCTCCGTCTCTGTGTCTCTGTCCCACAGTCTCCGTCTCTGTGTCTCTGTCTCTGCGTCTCTGTCTCTGTGTCTCTGTCTCTGTGTCTCTGTCTCTGTGTCTCTGTATCTGTCTCTGTCCCTGTGTCTCTGTCTCTGTGTCTCTGTCTCTGTGTCTCTGTCTCTGTGTCTCTGTCTCTGTGTCTATGTCTCTGTGTCTCTGTCTCTTTGTCTCTGTCTCTGTGTCTATGTCTCTGTGTCTCTGTCTCTGTGTCTCTGTCTCTGTGTGTCTGTCTCTGTGTCTCCGTCTCCGTGTCGCTGTCTCTGTGAATCTGTCCCTGTGTCTCTGTCTCCGTGTCCATGTCTCTGTGTCTCTGTCCCTGTGTCTCCGTCTCTGTGTCTCTGCATCTGAATCTCTGTCTCTGTGTCTCTGTCTCACAGTCTCGGTCTCTGTGTCTCTGTCTCTGTGTCTCTGTCCCTGTCTCTGTCCCTGTGTCTCTGTCTCTGAGTCTTTGTCTCTGCCTCTGTATCTGTCTCTGCGTCTCCGTCTGTGTGTCTCCGTCTCTGAGTTTCTCTCTCTGTGTCCCTGTCTCTGTGTCTCTGTTTCTGTCTCTGTCTCTGTCTCTGTGTCTCTGTCTCTGTGTCTCTGCCTCCGTGGGTCTCTCCTCGTGTCGCTGTCTCTGTGAATCTTTCCCTGTGTCTCTATCTCTGTGTCAATGTCTCTGTGTCTCTGTCCCTGTGTCTGCGTCTCTGTGTCTCTGCATCTGTATCTCTGTCTCTGTGTCTCTGTCCCACAGTCTCCGTCTCCGTGTCTCTGTCTCTGTGTCTCTGTCTCTGTGTCTCTGCCTCCGTGGGTCTCTCTCCGTGTCGCTGTCTCTGTGTCTCTGCCTCTGTGACAATGTCTCTGTTTCTCTGACCCTGTGTCTCCGTCTCTGTGTCTCTGCATCTGTATCTCTGTCCCTGTGTCTCTGTCTCTGTGTCTCTGTCTCTGTGTCTCTGTCTCTGTGTCTCTGTCTCTGTGTCTCTGTCTCTGTGTCTCTGTCTCGGTGTCTCTGCCCCTGTGTCTCTGTCTCCGAATCTCTGTCTCTGTGTCTGGGTCCCTGTGTCTCTGTCTCTGTGTCTCTGTCTCTGAGTCTCTCTCTCTGTGTCCCTGTTTCTGTGTCTCTGTCCTTGCGTCTCCGTGTCTGTGTCTCTGTCTCTGTGTCTCTGTCGCTGTGTCTCTGTCTCTGTGTCTCTGTCTCTGTGTCTCTGTCTCTGTGTCCCTGTTTCTGTGTCTCTGTCCTTGCGTCTCTGTCTCTGTGTCTCTGTCTCTGTGTCTCTGTCTCTCTGTCTCTGTCCCTGTGTCTCTGTCCCTGTGTCTCTGTCTCTGAGTCTTTGTCTCTGCCTCTGTATCTGTCTCTGCGTCTCCGTCTGTGTGTCTCCGTCTCTGAGTTTCTCTCTCTGTGTCCCTGTCTCTGTGTCTCTGTTTCTGTCTCTGTCTCTGTCTCTGTGTCTCTGTCTCTGTGTCTCTGCCTCCGTGGGTCTCTCTCCGTGTCGCTGTCTCTGTGAATCATTCCCTGTGTCTCTATCTCTGTGTCAATGTCTCTGTGTCTCTGTCCCTGTGTCTGCGTCTCTGTGTCTCTGCATCTGTATCTCTGTCTCTGTGTCTCTGTCCCACAGTCTCCGTCTCTGTGTCTCTGTCTCTGTGTCTCTGTCTCCTTGTCTCTGTCTCTGTGTCTCTGTCTCTGTGTCTCTGTCTCTGTGTCTCTGTCTCTGTGTCTCTGTCTCTGTGTCTCTGTCCCTGTGTCACTGTCTCTGTGTCTCTGTCTCTGTGTCTCTGTCTCTGTGTCTCTGTCTCTGTGTCTCTGTCTCTGTGTCTCTGTCTGTGTGTCTCTGTCTCTGTGTCTCTGTCTCTGTGTCTCTGTCTCTGTGCTTCTGCCTCTGTGCCTCTGCCTCTGTGTCTCGGTCTCTGTGTCTCCGTCTCTGTGTCTCTGTCTCTGTGTCTCTGTCTCTGTCTCTCTGTCTCTGTGTCTCTGTCTCTGTGTCTCTGTCTCCGTGGGTCTCTCTCCGTGTCGCTGTCTCTGTGAATCTGTCCCTGTGCCTCTGCCTCTGTGTCAATGTCTCTGTGTCTCTGTCCCTGTGTCTCCGTCTCTGTGTCCCTGCATCTGTATCTCTGTCTCTGTGTCTCTGTCCCACAGTCTCCGTCTCTGTGTCTCTGTCTCTGTGTCTCTGTCTCTGTGTCTCTGTCTCCGTGTCCATGTCTCTGTGTCTCTGTCCCTGTGTCTCCGTCTCTGTGTCTCTGCATCTGAATCTCTGTCTCTGTGTCTCTGTCTCACTGTCTCGGTCTCCGTGTCTCTGTCTCTGTGTCTCTGTCTCTGTCTCTGTCCCTGTATCTCCGTCTCTTAGTCTTTGTCTCTGCCTCTGTATCTATCTCTGCGTCTCCGTCTCTGTGTCTCTGTCTCTGAGTTTCTGTCTCTGTCTCTGTCCCTGCGTCTCTGTCTCTGAGTCTTTGTCTCTGCCTCTGTATCTGTCTCTGCGTCTCCGTCTCTGTGTCTCTGTCTCTGAGTTTCTCTCTCTGTGTCCATGTCTCTGTGTTTCTGTCTCTGTCTCTGTCTCTGTCTCTGTCTCTGTCTCTGTCTCAGTCTCTGTCTCTGTCTCTGTCTCTGCCTCTGTCTCTGTTGCTCTTTCACTGTGTCTCTGGCTCTGTGTCTGTTCCTCTGTCTCCGTTTCTGTGTCTCTGTCTCTCTCTCTCGGTGTCCCTGCCTCTGTGTCTCTGTCTCTGTGTCCCTGTCTCTGTGTTTCTGTCCTTGTGTCTCCGTCTCTGTGCCTCTGTCTCTGTGTCTCTCTCTCTGTGAATCTGTCTCTCTGTTTCTGTCTCTGTGTCTCTGTCCCACAGTCTCCGTCTCTGTGTCTCTGTCCCACAGTCTCCGTCTCTGTGTCTCTGTCTCTGCGTCTCTGTCTCTGTGTCTCTGTCTCTGTGTCTCTGTCGCTGTGTCTCTGTCTCTGAGTCTTTGTCTCTGCCTCTGTATCTGTCTCTGCGTCTCCGTCTGTGTGTCTCCGTCTCTGAGTTTCTCTCTCTGTGTCCCTGTCTCTGTGTCTCTGTTTCTGTCTCTGTCTCTGTCTCTGTCTCTGTGTCTCTGTCTCTGTGTCTCTGCCTCCGTGGGTCTCTCTCCGTGTCGCTGTCTCTGTGAATCTGTCCCTGTGTCTCTATCTCTGTGTCAATGTCTCTGTGTCTCTGTCCCGGTATCTGCGTCTCTGTGTCTCTGCATCTGTATCTCTGTCTCTGTGTCTCTGTCCCACAGTCTCCGTCTCTGTGTCTCTGTCTCTGTGTCTCTGTCTCTGTGTCTCTGTCTCTGTGTCTCTGTCTCTGTGTCTCTGTCTCTGTGTCTCTGTTTCTGTGTCTCTGTCTCTGTGTCTCTGTCTCTGTGTCTCTGTCTCTGTGTCTCTGTCTCTGTGTCTCTGTCTCTGTGTCTCTGTCTCTGTGTCTCTGTCTCTGTGTCTCTGCCTCCGTGGGTCTCTCTCCGTGTCGCTGTCTCTGTGTCTCTGCCTCTGTGACAATGTCTCTGTGTCTCTGTCCCTGTGTCTCCGTCTCTGTGTCTCTGCATCGGTATCTCTGTCTCTGTGTCTCTGTCCCACAGTCTCCGTCTCTGTGTCTCTGTCTCTGTGTCTCTGTCTCTGTGTCTCTGTCTCTGTGTCTCTGTCTCTGTGTCTCTGTCTCTGTGTCTCTGTCTCTGTGTCTCTGTATCTGTCTCTGTCCCTGTGTCTCTGTCTCTGTGTCTGTGTCTCTGTGTCTCTGTCTCTGTGTCTCTGTCTCTGTGTCTCTGTCTCGGTGTCTCTGCCCCTGTGTCTCTGTCTCCGAATCTCTGTCTCTGTGTCTGGGTCCCTGTGTCTCTGTCTCTGTGTCTCTGTCTCTGAGTCTCTCTCTCTGTGTCCCTGTTTCTGTGTCTCTGTACTTGCGTCTCCGTGTCTGTGTCTCTGTCTCTGTGTCTCTGTCGCTGTGTCTCTGTCTCTGTGTCTCTGTCTCTGTGTCTATGTCTCTGTGTCTCTGTCTCTTTGTCTCTGTCCCTGTGTCACTGTCTCTGTGTCTCTGTCTCTGTGTTTCTGTCTCTGTGTCTCTGTCTCCGTGGGTCTCTCTCCGTGTCGCTGTCTCTGTGAATCTGTCCCTGTGTCTCTGCCTCTGTGTCAATGTCTCTGTGTCTCTGCCCCTGTGTCTCCGTCTCTGTGTCCCTGCATCTGTATCTCTGTCTCTGTGTCTCTGTCCCACAGTCTCCGTCTCTGTGTCTCTGTCTCTGTGTCTCTGTCTCTGTGTCTCTGTCTCTGTGTCTCTGTCGCTGTGTCTCTGTCTCTGTGTCTCTGTCTCTGTGTCTCTGTCCCTGTGTCTCCGTCTCTGTGTCTCTGCATCTGTATCTCTGTCTCGGTGTCTCTGTCCCACAGTCTCCGTCTCTGTGTCTCTGTCTCTGTGTCTCTGTCTCTGTGTCTCTGTCTCTGTGTCTCTGTCTCTGTGTCTCTGTCTCTGTGTCTCCTTATCTGTCTCTGCCCCTGTGTCTCCGTCTCTGTGTCTCTGTCTCTGTGTCTCTGTATCTGTCTCTGTCCCCGTGTCTCTGTCTCTGTGACTCTGTCTCTGTGTCTCTGTCTCTGTGTCTCTGTCTCTGTGTCTCTGCCCCTGTGTCTTTGTCTCCGAATCTCTGTCTCTGTGTCTGGGTCCCTGTGTCTCTGTCTCTGTGTCTCTGTCTCTGAGTCTCTCTCTCTGTGTCCCTGTTTCTGTGTCTCTGTCCTTGCGTCTCCGTGTCTGTGTCTCTGTCTCTGTGTCTCTGTCTCTGTGTCTCTGTCTCTGTGTCTCTGTCTCTGTGTCTCTGTCTCTGTGTCTCTGTCTCTGTGTCTCTGTCTCTGTGTCTCTGTCGCTGTGTCTCTGTCTCTGTGTTTCTGTCTCTGTGTCTATGTCTCTGTGTCTCTGTCTCCTTGCCTCTGTCCCTGTGTCACTGTCTCTGTGTCTCTGTCTCTGTGTCTCTGTCTCTGTGTCTCTGTCTCTGTGTCTCTGTCTGTGTGTCTCTGTCTCTGTGTCTCTGTCTCTGTGTCTCTGTCTCTGTGCTTCTGCCTCTGTGCCTCTGCCTCTGTGTCTCGGTCTCTGTGTCTCCGTCTCTGTGTCTCTGACTCTGTGTCTCTGTCTCTGTGTCTCTGTCTGTGTGTCTCTGTCTCTGTGTCTCTGTCTCTGTGTCTCTGTATCTGTGTCTATGTCTCTGCGTCTCTGTCTCTGTGTCTCTGTCTCTGTGTCTCTGTCTCTGTGTCTCTGTCTCTGTGTCTCTGTCTCTGTGTCTCTGTCTCTGTGTCTCTGTCCCACAGTCTCCGTCTCTGTGTCTCTGTCTCTGTGTCTCTGTCTCTGTGTCTCTGTCTCCGTGTCCATGTCTCTGTGTCTCTGTCCCTGTGTCTCCGTCTCTGTGTCTCTGCATCTGAATCTCTGTCTCTGTGTCTCTGTCTCACTGTCTCGGTCTCCGTGTCTCTGTCTCTGTGTCTCTGTCTCTGTCTCTGTCCCTGCGTCTCTGTCTCTGAGTCTTTGTCTCTGCCTCTGTATCTGTCTCTGCGTCTCCGTCTCTGTGTCTCTGTCTCTGAGTTTCTCTCTCTGTGTCCATGTCTCTGTGTTTCTGTCTCTGTCTCTGTCTCTGTCTCTGTCTCTGTCTCAGTCTCTGTCTCTGTCTCTGTCTCTGCCTCTGTCTCTGTTGCTCTTTCACTGTGTCTCTGGCTCTGTGTCTGTTCCTCTGTCTCCGTTTCTGTGTCTCTGTCTCTCTCTCTCGGTGTCCCTGCCTCTGTGTCTCTGTCTCTGTGTCCCTGTCTCTGTGTTTCTGTCCTTGTGTCTCCGTCTCTGTGCCTCTGTCTCTGTGTCTCTCTCTCTGTGAATCTGTCTCTCTGTTTCTGTCTCTGTGTCTCTGTCCCTGTGTCTTCGTATCTGTGTCTCTGTCTGTCTCACTGTGTCCCTGTCTCTGTGTCTCTGTCCCACAGTCTCCGTCTCTGTGTCTCTGTCCCACAGTCTCCGTCTCTGTGTCTCTGTCTCTGCGTCTCTGTCTCTGTGTCTCTGTCTCTGTGTCTCTGTCGCTGTGTCTCTGTCTCTGAGTCTTTGTCTCTGCCTCTGTATCTGTCTCTGCGTCTCCGTCTGTGTGTCTCCGTCTCTGAGTTTCTCTCTCTGTGTCCCTGTCTCTGTGTCTCTGTTTCTGTCTCTGTCTCTGTCTCTGTCTCTGTGTCTCTGTCTCTGTGTCTCTGCCTCCGTGGGTCTCTCTCCGTGTCGCTGTCTCTGTGAATCTGTCCCTGTGTCTCTATCTCTGTGTCAATGTCTCTGTGTCTCTGTCCCGGTATCTGCGTCTCTGTGTCTCTGCATCTGTATCTCTGTCTCTGTGTCTCTGTCCCACAGTCTCCGTCTCTGTGTCTCTGTCTCTGTGTCTCTGTCTCTGTGTCTCTGTCTCTGTGTCTCTGTCTCTGTGTCTCTGTTTCTGTGTCTCTGTCTCTGTGTCTCTGTCTCTGTGTCTCTGTCTCTGTGTCTCTGTCTCTGTGTCTCTGTCTCTGTGTCTCTGTCTCTGTGTCTCTGTCTCGGTGTCTCTGCCCCTGTGTCTCTGTCTCCGAATCTCTGTCTCTGTGTCTGGGTCCCTGTGTCTCTGTCTCTGTGTCTCTGTCTCTGAGTCTCTCTCTCTGTGTCCCTGTTTCTGTGTCTCTGTACTTGCGTCTCCGTGTCTGTGTCTCTGTCTCTGTGTCTCTGTCGCTGTGTCTCTGTCTCTGTGTCTCTGTCTCTGTGTCTATGTCTCTGTGTCTCTGTCTCTTTGTCTCTGTCCCTGTGTCACTGTCTCTGTGTCTCTGTCTCTGTGTTTCTGTCTCTGTGTCTCTGTCTCCGTGGGTCTCTCTCCGTGTCGCTGTCTCTGTGAATCTGTCCCTGTGTCTCTGCCTCTGTGTCAATGTCTCTGTGTCTCTGCCCCTGTGTCTCCGTCTCTGTGTCCCTGCATCTGTATCTCTGTCTCTGTGTCTCTGTCCCACAGTCTCCGTCTCTGTGTCTCTGTCTCTGTGTCTCTGTCTCTGTGTCTCTGTCTCTGTGTCTCTGTCGCTGTGTCTCTGTCTCTGTGTCTCTGTCTCTGTGTCTCTGTCCCTGTGTCTCCGTCTCTGTGTCTCTGCATTTGTATCTCTGTCTCGGTGTCTCTGTCCCACAGTCTCCGTCTCTGTGTCTCTGTCTCTGTGTCTCTGTCTCTGTGTCTCTGTCTCTGTGTCTCCTTATCTGTCTCTGCCCCTGTGTCTCCGTCTCTGTGTCTCTGTCTCTGTGTCTCTGTATCTGTCTCTGTCCCCGTGTCTCTGTCTCTGTGACTCTGTCTCTGTGTCTCTGTCTCTGTGTCTCTGTCTCTGTGTCTCTGCCCCTGTGTCTTTGTCTCCGAATCTCTGTCTCTGTGTCTGGGTCCCTGTGTCTCTGTCTCTGTGTCTCTGTCTCTGAGTCTCTCTCTCTGTGTCCCTGTTTCTGTGTCTCTGTCCTTGCGTCTCCGTGTCTGTGTCTCTGTCTCTGTGTCTCTGTCTCTGTGCCTCTGTCTCTGTGTCTCTGTCTCTGTGTCTCTGTCTCTGTGTCTCTGTCGCTGTGTCTCTGTCTCTGTGTTTCTGTCTCTGTGTCTATGTCTCTGTGTCTCTGTCTCCTTGCCTCTGTCCCTGTGTCACTGTCTCTGTGTCTCTGTCTCTGTGTCTCTGTCTCTGTGTCTCTGTCTCTGTGTCTCTGTCTGTGTGTCTCTGTCTCTGTCTCTGTGTCTCTGTCTCTGTGTCTCTGTCTCTGTGCTTCTGCCTCTGTGCCTCTGCCTCTGTGTCTCGGTCTCTGTGTCTCCGTCTCTGTGTCTCTGACTCTGTGTCTCTGTCTCTGTGTCTCTGTCTGTGTGTCTCTGTCTCTGTGTCTCTGTCTCTGTGTCTCTGTATCTGTGTCTATGTCTCTGCGTCTCTGTCTCTGTGTCTCTGTCTCTGTGTCTCTGTCTCTGTGTCTCTGTCTCTGTGTCTCTGTCTCTGTGTCTCTGTCTCTGTGTCTCTGTCTCTGTGTCTCTGTCTCTGTGTCTCTGTCTCTGTGTCTCTGTCTCTGTGTCTCTGTCTCCGTGGGTCTCTCTCCGTGTCGCTGTCTCTGTGAATCTGTCCCTGTGTCTCTGCCTCTGTGTCAATGTCTCTGTGCCTCTGTCCCTGTGTCTCCGTCTCTGTGTCCCTGCATCTGTATCTCTGTCTCTGTGTCTCTGTCCCACAGTCTCCGTCTCTGTGTCTCTGTCTCTGTGTCTCTGTCTCTGTGTCTCTGTCTCTGTGCCTCTGTCTCTGTGTCTCTGTCTCTGTGTCTCTGTCTCCGTGTCCATGTCTCTGTGTCTCTGTCCCTGTGTCTCCGTCTCTGTGTCTCTGCATCTGAATCTCTGTCTCTGTGACTCTGTCTCACTGTCTCGGTCTCCGTGTCTCTGTCTCTGTGTCTCTGTCTCTGTCTCTGTCCCTGTATCTTTGTCTCTTAGTCTTTGTCTCTGCCTCTGTATCTATCTCTGCGTCTCCGTCTCTGTGTCTCTGTCTCTGTGTCTCTGTCTCTGTGTCTCTGTCTCTGTGTCTATGTCTCTGCGTCTCTGTCTCTGTGTCTCTGTCTCTGTGTCTCTGTCTCTGTGTCTCTGTCTCTGTGTCTCTGTCTCTGTGTCTCTGTCTCTGTGTCTCTGTCTCTGTCTCTGTCTCTCTGTCTCTGTGTCTCTGTCTCTGTGTCTCTGTCTCTGTGTCTCTGTCACTGTGTCTCTGTCTCTGTGTCTCTGTCCCTGTGTCTCTGTCTCTGTGTCTCTGTCTCTGTGTCTCATTCCCTGTGTCTCTGTCTCTGTGTCTCTGTCTCTGTGTCTCTGTCTCTGCGTCTCTGTCTCTGCGTCTCTGTCTCTGTGTCTCTGTCTCTATGTCTCTGTCTCTGTGTCTCTGTCTCTGTGTCTCTGTCTCTGTGTCTCTGTCTCTGTGTCTCTGTCTCTGTGTCTCTGTCTCTGTGTCTCTGTCTCTGTGTCTCTGTCTCTGTGTCTCTGTCTCTGTGTCTCTGTCTCTGTGTCTCTGTCTCTGTGTCTCTGTCTCTGTGTCTCTGTCTCTGTGTCTCTGTCTCTGTGTCTCTGTCTCTGTGTCTCTGTCTCTGTGTCTCTGTCTCTGTGTCTCTGTCTCTGTGTCTCTGTCTCTGTGTCTCTGTCTCTGTGTCTCTGTCTCTGTGTCTCTGCCTCCGTGGGTCTCTCTCCGTGTCGCTGTCTCTGTGAATCTGTCCCTGTGTCTCTATCTCTGTGTCAATGTCTCTGTGTCTCTGTCCCGGTGTCTGCGTCTCTGTGTCTCTGCATCTGTATCTCGGTCTCTGTGTCTCTGTCCCACAGTCTCCGTCTCTGTGTCTCTGTCTCTGCGTCTCCGTCTCTGTGTCTCTGTCTCTGAGTTTCTGTCTCTGTCTCTGTCCCTGTGTCTCTGTCTGTCTCACTGTGTCTCTGTCTCTGTGTCTCTGTCTCTGTGTCTCTGTCTCTGTGTCTCTGTCTCTGTGTCTCTGTGTCTCTGTGTCTCTGTCTCTGTGTCTCTGTCTCTGTGTCTCTGTCTCTGTGTCTCTGTCTCTGTGTCTCTGTCTCTGTGTCTCTGTCTCTGTGTCTCTGTCTCTGTGTCTCTGTCTCTATGTCTCTGTCTCTGTGTCTCTGCCTCCGTGGGTCTCTCTCCGTGTCGCTGTCTCTGTGTCTCTGCCTCCGTGACAATGTCTCTGTATCTCTGTCCCTGTGTCTCCGTCTCTGTGTCTCTGCATCTGTATCTCTGTCTCTGTGTCTCTGTCCCACAGTCTCCGTCTCTGTGTCTCTGTCTCTGTGTCTCTGTCTCTGTGTCTCTGTCTCTGTGTCTCTGTCTCTGTGTCTCTGTCTCTGTGTCTCTGTATCTGTCTCTGTCCCTGTGTCTCTGTCTCTGTGTCTGTGTCTCTGTGTCTCTGACTCTGTGTCTCTGTCTCTGTGTCTCTGTCTCGGTGTCTCTGCCCCTGTGTCTCTGTCTCCGAATCTCTGTCTCTGTGTCTGGGTCCCTGTGTCTCTGTCTCTGTGTCTCTGTCTCTGAGTCTCTCTCTCTGTGTCCCTGTTTCTGTGTCTCTGTCCTTGCGTCTCCGTGTCTGTGTCTCTGTCGCTGTGTCTCTGTCTCTGTGTCTCTGTCTCTGTGTCTATGTCTCTGTGTCTCTGTCTCTTTGTCTCTGTCCCTGTGTCACTGTCTCTGTGTCTCTGTCTCTGTGTCTCTGTCTCTGTGTCTCTGTCTCTGTGTCTCTGTCTCTGTGTCTCTGTCTGTGTGTCTCTGTCTCTGTGTCTCTGTCTCTGTGTCTCTGTCTCTGTGCTTCTGCCTCTGTGCCTCTGCCTCTGTGTCTCGGTCTCTGTGTCTCCGTCTCTGTGTCTCTGTCTCTGTGTCTCTGTCTCTGTCTCTCTGTCTCTGTGTCTCTGTCTCTGTGTCTCTGTCTCCGTGGGTCTCTCTCCGTGTCGCTGTCTCTGTGAATCTGTCCCTGTGCCTCTGCCTCTGTGTCAATGTCTCTGTGTCTCTGTCCCTGTGTCTCCGTCTCTGTGTCCCTGCATCTGTATCTCTGTCTCTGTGTCTCTGTCCCACAGTCTCCGTCTCTGTGTCTCTGTCTCTGTGTCTCTGTCTCTGTGTCTCTGTCTCCGTGTCCATGTCTCTGTGTCTCTGTCCCTGTGTCTCCGTCTCTGTGTCTCTGCATCTGAATCTCTGTCTCTGTGTCTCTGTCTCACTGTCTCGGTCTCCGTGTCTCTGTCTCTGTGTCTCTGTCTCTGTCTCTGTCCCTGTATCTCCGTCTCTTAGTCTTTGTCCCTGCCTCTGTATCTATCTCTGCGTCTCCGTCTCTGTGTCTCTGTCTCTGAGTTTCTGTCTCTGTCTCTGTCCCTGTGTCTCTGTCTGTCTCACTGTGTCTCTGTCTCTGTGTCTCTGTCTCTGTGTCTCTGTCACTGTGTCTCTGTCTCTGTGTCTCTGTCTCTGTCTCTGTCCCTGCGTCTCTGTCTCTGAGTCTTTGTCTCTGCCTCTGTATCTGTCTCTGCGTCTCCGTCTCTGTGTCTCTGTCTCTGAGTTTCTCTCTCTGTGTCCATGTCTCTGTGTTTCTGTCTCTGTCTCTGTCTCTGTCTCTGTCTCAGTCTCTGTCTCTGTCTCTGTCTCTGCCTCTGTCTCTGTTGCTCTTTCACTGTGTCTCTGGCTCTGTGTCTGTCCCTCTGTCTCCGTCTCTGTGTCTCTGTCTCTCTCTCTCGGTGTCCCTGCCTCTGTGTCTCTGTCTCTGTGTCCCTGTCTCTGTGTTTCTGTCCTTGTGTCTCCGTCTCTGTGCCTCTGTCTCTGTGTCTCTCTCTCTGTGAATCTGTCTCTCTGTTTCTGTCTCTGTGTCTCTGTCCCTGTGTCTTCGTATCTGTGTCTCTGTCTGTCTCACTGTATCCCTGTCTCTGTGTCTCTGTCCCACAGTCTCCGTCTCTGTGTCTCTGTCCCACAGTCTCCGCCTCTGTGTCTCCGTCTCTGCGTCTCTGTCTCTGTGTCTCTGTCTCTGTGTCTCTGTCTCTGTGTCTATGTCTCTGTGTCTCTGTCTCTTTGTCTCTGTCTCTGTGTCTATGTCTCTGTGTCTCTGTCTCTTTGTCTCTGTCTCTGTGTGTCTGTCTCTGTGTCTCCGTCTCCGTGTCGCTGTCTCTGTGAATCTGTCCCTGTGTCTCTGTCTCCGTGTCCATGTCTCTGTGTCTCTGTCCGTGTGTCTCCGTCTCTGTGTCTCTGCATCTGAATCTCTGTCTCTGTGTCTCTGTCTCACAGTCTCGGTCTCTGTGTCTCTGTCTCTGTGTCTCTGTCTCTGTCTCTGTATCTGTCTCTGCGTCTCCGTCTGTGTGTCTCCGTCTCTGAGTTTCTCTCTCTGTGTCCCTGTCTCTGTGTCTCTGTTTCTGTCTCTGTCTCTGTCTCTGCGTCTCTGTCTCTGTGTCTCTGCCTCCGTGGGTCTCTCTCCGTGTCGCTGTCTCTGTGAATCTGACACTGTGTCTCTATCTCTGTGTCAATGTCTCTGTGTCTCTGTCCCTGTGTCTGCGTCTCTGTGTCTCTGCATCTGTATCTCTGTCTCTGTGTCTCTGTCCCACAGTCTCCGTCTCTGTGTCTCTGTCTCTGTGTCTCTGTCTCTGTCTCTGTCTCTGTGTCTCTGTCTCTGTGTCTCTGTCCCTGTGTCTTCGTCTCTGTGTCCCTGCATCTGTATCTCTGTCTCTGTGTCTCTGTCCCACAGTCTCCGTCTCTGTGTCTCTGTCTCTGTGTCTCTGTCTCTGTGTCTCTGTCTCCGTGTCCATGTCTCTGTGTCTCTGTCCCTGTGTCTCCGTCTCTGTGTCTCTGCATCTGAATCTCTGTCTCTGTGTCTCTGTCTCACTGTCTCGGTCTCCGTGTCTCTGTCTCTGTGTCTCTGTCTCTGTCTCTGTCCCTGTATCTCCGTCTCTTAGTCTTTGTCTCTGCCTCTGTATCTATCTCTGCGTCTCCGTCTCTGTGTCTCTGTCTCTGAGTTTCTGTCTCTGTCTCTGTCCCTGTGTCTCTGTCTGTCTCACTGTGTCTCTGTCTCTGTGTCTCTGTCTCTGTGTCTCTGTCTCTGTGTCTCTGTCTCTGTGTCTCTGTCTCTGTGTCTCTGTCTCTGTGTCTCTGTCTCGGTGTCTCTGTCTCTGTGTCTCTGTCTCTGTGTCTCTGTCTCTGTGCCTCTGTCTCTGTGTCTCTGCCTCCGTGGGTCTCTCTCCGTGTCGCTGTCTCTGTGAATCTGTCCCTGTGTCTCTGCCTCTGTGTCAATGTCTCTGTGTCTCTGTCCCTGTGTCTCCGTCTCTGTGTCTCTGCATCTGTATCTCTGTCTCTGTGTCTCTGTCTCTGTGTCTCTGTCTCTGTGTCTCTGTCTCTGTGTCTCTGTCTCTGTGTCTCTGTCTCTGCGTCTATGTCTCTGTGTCTCTGTCTCTTTGTCTCTGTCTCTGTGTCTCTGTCTCTGTGTCTCTGTCTCGGTGTCTCTGCCCCTGTGTCTCTGTCTCCGTGTCTGGGTCTCTGTGTCTCTGTCTCTGTGTCTCTCTCTCTGTGTCCCTGTTTCTGTGTCTCTGTCCTTGCGTCTCCGTGTCTGTGTCTCCGTCTCTGTGTCCCTGTCTCTGTGTCTATGTCTCTGTGCCTCTGTCTCTGTGTCTATGTCTCTGTGCCTCTGTCTCTGTGTCTCTGTGTCTGTGAATCTGTCTCTGTGTTTCTGTCTCTGTGTCTCTGTCCCTGTGTCTCTGTCTCTGTGTCTCTGCATCTGTATCTCTGTCTCTGTGTCTCTGTCCCACAGTCTCCTTCTCTGTGTCTCTGTCTCTGTGTCTCTGTCTCTGTGTCTCTGTCTCCGTGTCCATGTCTCTGTGTCTCTGTCCCTGTGTCTCCCTCTCTGTGGCTCTGCATCTGAATCTCTGTCTCTCTGTCTCTGTCTCACTGTCTCGGTCTCCGTGTCTCTGTCTCTGTGTCTCTGTCTCTGTCTCTGTCCCTGTATCTCTGTCTCTTAGTCTTTGTCTCTGCCTCTGTATCTGTCTCTGCGTCTCCGTCTCTGTGTCTCTGTCTCTGTGTCTCTGTCTCTGTGTCTATGTCTCTGTGTCTATGTCTCTGTGTCTCTGACTCTGTGCTTCTGCCTCTGTGCCTCTGCCTCTGTGTCACTGTCTCTGTGTCTCTGTCTCTGTGTCTCTGTCTCTGTGTCTCTCGCTCTGTGCCTCTGTCTCTGGGTCTCTGTCTCTGTGAATCTGTCTCTGTGTTTCTGTCTCTGTGTCTCTGTCTCTGTGTCTCTGTGTCTGTGTCTCTGTCTCTGTGTCTCTGTCTCTGTGTCTCTGTCTCTGTGTCTCTGTCTCTGTGTCTCTGTGTCTGTGTCTCTGTCTCTGTGTCTCTGTCTCTGTGTCTCTGTCTCTGTGTCTCTGTCTCTGTGTCTCTGTCTCTGTGTCTCTGTCTCTGTGTCTCTGTCTCTGTGTCTCTGTCTCTGTGTCTCTGTCTCTGTGTCTCTGTCTCTGTGTCTCTGTCTCTGTGTCTCTGTCTCTGTGTCTCTGTCTCTGTGTCTCTGTCTCTGTGTCTCTGTCTCTGTGTCTCTGTCTCTGTGTCTCTGTCTCTGTGTCTCTGTCTCTGTGTCTCTGTCTCTGTGTCTCTGTCTCTGTGTCTCTGTCTCTGTGTCTCTGTCTCTGTGTCTCTGTCTCTGTGTCTCTGTCTCTGTGTCTCTGTCTCTGTGTCTCTGTCTCTGTGTCTCTGTCTCTGTGTCTCTGTCTCTGTGTCTCTGTCTCTGTGTCTCTGTCTCTGTGTCTCTGTCTCTGTGTCTCTGTCTCTGTGTCTCTGTCTCTGTGTCTCTGTCTCTGTGTCTGTGTCTCTGTGTCTCTGTCTCTGTGTCTCTGTCTCTGTGTCCCTGTCTCTGTGTTTCTGTCCTTGTGTCTCCGTCTCTGTGCCTCTGTCTCTGTGTCTCTCTCTCTGTGAATCTGTCTCTCTGTTTCTGTCTCTGTGTCTCTGTCCCTGTGTCTTCGTATCTGTGTCTCTGTCTGTCTCACTGTGTCCCTGTCTCTGTGTCTCTGTCCCACAGTCTCCGTCTCTGTGTCTCTGTCCCACAGTCTCCGTCTCTGTGTCTCTGTCTCTGCGTCTCTGTCTCTGTGTCTCTGTCTCTGTGTCTCTGTCTCTGTGTCTCTGTATCTGTCTCTGTCCCTGTGTCTCTGTCTCTGTGTCTCTGTCTCTGTGTCTCTGTCTCTGTGTCTCTGTCTCTGTGTCTATGTCTCTGTGTCTCTGTCTCTTTGTCTCTGTCTCTGTGTCTATGTCTCTGTGTCTCTGTCTCTGTGTCTCTGTCTCTGTGTGTCTGTCTCTGTGTCTCCGTCTCCGTGTCGCTGTCTCTGTGAATCTGTCCCTGTGTCTCTGTCTCCGTGTCCATGTCTCTGTGTCTCTGTCCCTGTGTCTCCGTCTCTGTGTCTCTGCATCTGAATCTCTGTCTCTGTGTCTCTGTCTCACAGTCTCGGTCTCTGTGTCTCTGTCTCTGTGTCTCTGTCCCTGTCTCTGTCCCTGTGTCTCTGTCTCTGAGTCTTTGTCTCTGCCTCTGTATCTGTCTCTGCGTCTCCGTCTGTGTGTCTCCGTCTCTGAGTTTCTCTCTCTGTGTCCCTGTCTCTGTGTCTCTGTTTCTGTCTCTGTCTCTGTCTCTGTGTCTCTGTCTCTGTGTCTCTGCCTCCGTGGGTCTCTCCTCGTGTCGCTGTCTCTGTGAATCTTTCCCTGTGTCTCTATCTCTGTGTCAATGTCTCTGTGTCTCTGTCCCTGTGTCTGCGTCTCTGTGTCTCTGCATCTGTATCTCTGTCTCTGTGTCTCTGTCCCACAGTCTCCGTCTCCGTGTCTCTGTCTCTGTGTCTCTGTCTCTGTGTCTCTGCCTCCGTGGGTCTCTCTCCGTGTCGCTGTCTCTGTGTCTCTGCCTCTGTGACAATGTCTCTGTTTCTCTGACCCTGTGTCTCCGTCTCTGTGTCTCTGCATCTGTATCTCTGTCCCTGTGTCTCTGTCTCTGTGTCTCTGTCTCTGTGTCTCTGTCTCTGTGTCTCTCTCTCTGTGTCTCTGTCTCTGTGTCTCTGTCTCGGTGTCTCTGCCCCTGTGTCTCTGTCTCCGAATCTCTGTCTCTGTGTCTGGGTCCCTGTGTCTCTGTCTCTGTGTCTCTGTCTCTGAGTCTCTCTCTCTGTGTCCCTGTTTCTGTGTCTCTGTCCTTGCGTCTCCGTGTCTGTGTCTCTGTCTCTGTGTCTCTGTCGCTGTGTCTCTGTCTCTGTGTCTCTGTCTCTGTGTCTCTGTCTCTGTGTCCCTGTTTCTGTGTCTCTGTCCTTGCGTCTCTGTCTCTGTGTCTCTGTCTCTGTGTCTCTGTCTCTCTGTCTCTGTCC
The DNA here is from genome assembly GCA_945859595.2 of Megachile willughbiella. Classification (NCBI taxonomy): domain Eukaryota; kingdom Metazoa; phylum Arthropoda; class Insecta; order Hymenoptera; family Megachilidae; genus Megachile; species Megachile willughbiella. Next base: position 621,723 of record CAMAOD020000260.1, read on the forward strand.
CTGTGTCTCTGTCCCTGTGTCTCTGTCTCTGAGTCTTTGTCTCTGCCTCTGTATCTGTCTCTGCGTCTCCGTCTGTGTGTCTCCGTCTCTGAGTTTCTCTCTCTGTGTCCCTGTCTCTGTGTCTCTGTTTCTGTCTCTGTCTCTGTCTCTGTGTCTCTGTCTCTGTGTCTCTGCCTCCGTGGGTCTCTCTCCGTGTCGCTGTCTCTGTGAATCATTCCCTGTGTCTCTATCTCTGTGTCAATGTCTCTGTGTCTCTGTCCCTGTGTCTGCGTCTCTGTGTCTCTGCATCTGTATCTCTGTCTCTGTGTCTCTGTCCCACAGTCTCCGTCTCTGTGTCTCTGTCTCTGTGTCTCTGTCTCCTTGTCTCTGTCTCTGTGTCTCTGTCTCTGTGTCTCTGTCTCTGTGTCTCTGTCTCTGTGTCTCTGTCTCTGTGTCTCTGTCCCTGTGTCACTGTCTCTGTGTCTCTGTCTCTGTGTCTCTGTCTCTGTGTCTCTGTCTCTGTGTCTCTGTCTCTGTGTCTCTGTCTGTGTGTCTCTGTCTCTGTGTCTCTGTCTCTGTGTCTCTGTCTCTGTGCTTCTGCCTCTGTGCCTCTGCCTCTGTGTCTCGGTCTCTGTGTCTCCGTCTCTGTGTCTCTGTCTCTGTGTCTCTGTCTCTGTCTCTCTGTCTCTGTGTCTCTGTCTCTGTGTCTCTGTCTCCGTGGGTCTCTCTCCGTGTCGCTGTCTCTGTGAATCTGTCCCTGTGCCTCTGCCTCTGTGTCAATGTCTCTGTGTCTCTGTCCCTGTGTCTCCGTCTCTGTGTCCCTGCATCTGTATCTCTGTCTCTGTGTCTCTGTCCCACAGTCTCCGTCTCTGTGTCTCTGTCTCTGTGTCTCTGTCTCTGTGTCTCTGTCTCCGTGTCCATGTCTCTGTGTCTCTGTCCCTGTGTCTCCGTCTCTGTGTCTCTGCATCTGAATCTCTGTCTCTGTGTCTCTGTCTCACTGTCTCGGTCTCCGTGTCTCTGTCTCTGTGTCTCTGTCTCTGTCTCTGTCCCTGTATCTCCGTCTCTTAGTCTTTGTCTCTGCCTCTGTATCTATCTCTGCGTCTCCGTCTCTGTGTCTCTGTCTCTGAGTTTCTGTCTCTGTCTCTGTCCCTGCGTCTCTGTCTCTGAGTCTTTGTCTCTGCCTCTGTATCTGTCTCTGCGTCTCCGTCTCTGTGTCTCTGTCTCTGAGTTTCTCTCTCTGTGTCCATGTCTCTGTGTTTCTGTCTCTGTCTCTGTCTCTGTCTCTGTCTCTGTCTCTGTCTCAGTCTCTGTCTCTGTCTCTGTCTCTGCCTCTGTCTCTGTTGCTCTTTCACTGTGTCTCTGGCTCTGTGTCTGTTCCTCTGTCTCCGTTTCTGTGTCTCTGTCTCTCTCTCTCGGTGTCCCTGCCTCTGTGTCTCTGTCTCTGTGTCCCTGTCTCTGTGTTTCTGTCCTTGTGTCTCCGTCTCTGTGCCTCTGTCTCTGTGTCTCTCTCTCTGTGAATCTGTCTCTCTGTTTCTGTCTCTGTGTCTCTGTCCCACAGTCTCCGTCTCTGTGTCTCTGTCCCACAGTCTCCGTCTCTGTGTCTCTGTCTCTGCGTCTCTGTCTCTGTGTCTCTGTCTCTGTGTCTCTGTCGCTGTGTCTCTGTCTCTGAGTCTTTGTCTCTGCCTCTGTATCTGTCTCTGCGTCTCCGTCTGTGTGTCTCCGTCTCTGAGTTTCTCTCTCTGTGTCCCTGTCTCTGTGTCTCTGTTTCTGTCTCTGTCTCTGTCTCTGTCTCTGTGTCTCTGTCTCTGTGTCTCTGCCTCCGTGGGTCTCTCTCCGTGTCGCTGTCTCTGTGAATCTGTCCCTGTGTCTCTATCTCTGTGTCAATGTCTCTGTGTCTCTGTCCCGGTATCTGCGTCTCTGTGTCTCTGCATCTGTATCTCTGTCTCTGTGTCTCTGTCCCACAGTCTCCGTCTCTGTGTCTCTGTCTCTGTGTCTCTGTCTCTGTGTCTCTGTCTCTGTGTCTCTGTCTCTGTGTCTCTGTCTCTGTGTCTCTGTTTCTGTGTCTCTGTCTCTGTGTCTCTGTCTCTGTGTCTCTGTCTCTGTGTCTCTGTCTCTGTGTCTCTGTCTCTGTGTCTCTGTCTCTGTGTCTCTGTCTCTGTGTCTCTGCCTCCGTGGGTCTCTCTCCGTGTCGCTGTCTCTGTGTCTCTGCCTCTGTGACAATGTCTCTGTGTCTCTGTCCCTGTGTCTCCGTCTCTGTGTCTCTGCATCGGTATCTCTGTCTCTGTGTCTCTGTCCCACAGTCTCCGTCTCTGTGTCTCTGTCTCTGTGTCTCTGTCTCTGTGTCTCTGTCTCTGTGTCTCTGTCTCTGTGTCTCTGTCTCTGTGTCTCTGTCTCTGTGTCTCTGTATCTGTCTCTGTCCCTGTGTCTCTGTCTCTGTGTCTGTGTCTCTGTGTCTCTGTCTCTGTGTCTCTGTCTCTGTGTCTCTGTCTCGGTGTCTCTGCCCCTGTGTCTCTGTCTCCGAATCTCTGTCTCTGTGTCTGGGTCCCTGTGTCTCTGTCTCTGTGTCTCTGTCTCTGAGTCTCTCTCTCTGTGTCCCTGTTTCTGTGTCTCTGTACTTGCGTCTCCGTGTCTGTGTCTCTGTCTCTGTGTCTCTGTCGCTGTGTCTCTGTCTCTGTGTCTCTGTCTCTGTGTCTATGTCTCTGTGTCTCTGTCTCTTTGTCTCTGTCCCTGTGTCACTGTCTCTGTGTCTCTGTCTCTGTGTTTCTGTCTCTGTGTCTCTGTCTCCGTGGGTCTCTCTCCGTGTCGCTGTCTCTGTGAATCTGTCCCTGTGTCTCTGCCTCTGTGTCAATGTCTCTGTGTCTCTGCCCCTGTGTCTCCGTCTCTGTGTCCCTGCATCTGTATCTCTGTCTCTGTGTCTCTGTCCCACAGTCTCCGTCTCTGTGTCTCTGTCTCTGTGTCTCTGTCTCTGTGTCTCTGTCTCTGTGTCTCTGTCGCTGTGTCTCTGTCTCTGTGTCTCTGTCTCTGTGTCTCTGTCCCTGTGTCTCCGTCTCTGTGTCTCTGCATCTGTATCTCTGTCTCGGTGTCTCTGTCCCACAGTCTCCGTCTCTGTGTCTCTGTCTCTGTGTCTCTGTCTCTGTGTCTCTGTCTCTGTGTCTCTGTCTCTGTGTCTCTGTCTCTGTGTCTCCTTATCTGTCTCTGCCCCTGTGTCTCCGTCTCTGTGTCTCTGTCTCTGTGTCTCTGTATCTGTCTCTGTCCCCGTGTCTCTGTCTCTGTGACTCTGTCTCTGTGTCTCTGTCTCTGTGTCTCTGTCTCTGTGTCTCTGCCCCTGTGTCTTTGTCTCCGAATCTCTGTCTCTGTGTCTGGGTCCCTGTGTCTCTGTCTCTGTGTCTCTGTCTCTGAGTCTCTCTCTCTGTGTCCCTGTTTCTGTGTCTCTGTCCTTGCGTCTCCGTGTCTGTGTCTCTGTCTCTGTGTCTCTGTCTCTGTGTCTCTGTCTCTGTGTCTCTGTCTCTGTGTCTCTGTCTCTGTGTCTCTGTCTCTGTGTCTCTGTCTCTGTGTCTCTGTCGCTGTGTCTCTGTCTCTGTGTTTCTGTCTCTGTGTCTATGTCTCTGTGTCTCTGTCTCCTTGCCTCTGTCCCTGTGTCACTGTCTCTGTGTCTCTGTCTCTGTGTCTCTGTCTCTGTGTCTCTGTCTCTGTGTCTCTGTCTGTGTGTCTCTGTCTCTGTGTCTCTGTCTCTGTGTCTCTGTCTCTGTGCTTCTGCCTCTGTGCCTCTGCCTCTGTGTCTCGGTCTCTGTGTCTCCGTCTCTGTGTCTCTGACTCTGTGTCTCTGTCTCTGTGTCTCTGTCTGTGTGTCTCTGTCTCTGTGTCTCTGTCTCTGTGTCTCTGTATCTGTGTCTATGTCTCTGCGTCTCTGTCTCTGTGTCTCTGTCTCTGTGTCTCTGTCTCTGTGTCTCTGTCTCTGTGTCTCTGTCTCTGTGTCTCTGTCTCTGTGTCTCTGTCCCACAGTCTCCGTCTCTGTGTCTCTGTCTCTGTGTCTCTGTCTCTGTGTCTCTGTCTCCGTGTCCATGTCTCTGTGTCTCTGTCCCTGTGTCTCCGTCTCTGTGTCTCTGCATCTGAATCTCTGTCTCTGTGTCTCTGTCTCACTGTCTCGGTCTCCGTGTCTCTGTCTCTGTGTCTCTGTCTCTGTCTCTGTCCCTGCGTCTCTGTCTCTGAGTCTTTGTCTCTGCCTCTGTATCTGTCTCTGCGTCTCCGTCTCTGTGTCTCTGTCTCTGAGTTTCTCTCTCTGTGTCCATGTCTCTGTGTTTCTGTCTCTGTCTCTGTCTCTGTCTCTGTCTCTGTCTCAGTCTCTGTCTCTGTCTCTGTCTCTGCCTCTGTCTCTGTTGCTCTTTCACTGTGTCTCTGGCTCTGTGTCTGTTCCTCTGTCTCCGTTTCTGTGTCTCTGTCTCTCTCTCTCGGTGTCCCTGCCTCTGTGTCTCTGTCTCTGTGTCCCTGTCTCTGTGTTTCTGTCCTTGTGTCTCCGTCTCTGTGCCTCTGTCTCTGTGTCTCTCTCTCTGTGAATCTGTCTCTCTGTTTCTGTCTCTGTGTCTCTGTCCCTGTGTCTTCGTATCTGTGTCTCTGTCTGTCTCACTGTGTCCCTGTCTCTGTGTCTCTGTCCCACAGTCTCCGTCTCTGTGTCTCTGTCCCACAGTCTCCGTCTCTGTGTCTCTGTCTCTGCGTCTCTGTCTCTGTGTCTCTGTCTCTGTGTCTCTGTCGCTGTGTCTCTGTCTCTGAGTCTTTGTCTCTGCCTCTGTATCTGTCTCTGCGTCTCCGTCTGTGTGTCTCCGTCTCTGAGTTTCTCTCTCTGTGTCCCTGTCTCTGTGTCTCTGTTTCTGTCTCTGTCTCTGTCTCTGTCTCTGTGTCTCTGTCTCTGTGTCTCTGCCTCCGTGGGTCTCTCTCCGTGTCGCTGTCTCTGTGAATCTGTCCCTGTGTCTCTATCTCTGTGTCAATGTCTCTGTGTCTCTGTCCCGGTATCTGCGTCTCTGTGTCTCTGCATCTGTATCTCTGTCTCTGTGTCTCTGTCCCACAGTCTCCGTCTCTGTGTCTCTGTCTCTGTGTCTCTGTCTCTGTGTCTCTGTCTCTGTGTCTCTGTCTCTGTGTCTCTGTTTCTGTGTCTCTGTCTCTGTGTCTCTGTCTCTGTGTCTCTGTCTCTGTGTCTCTGTCTCTGTGTCTCTGTCTCTGTGTCTCTGTCTCTGTGTCTCTGTCTCGGTGTCTCTGCCCCTGTGTCTCTGTCTCCGAATCTCTGTCTCTGTGTCTGGGTCCCTGTGTCTCTGTCTCTGTGTCTCTGTCTCTGAGTCTCTCTCTCTGTGTCCCTGTTTCTGTGTCTCTGTACTTGCGTCTCCGTGTCTGTGTCTCTGTCTCTGTGTCTCTGTCGCTGTGTCTCTGTCTCTGTGTCTCTGTCTCTGTGTCTATGTCTCTGTGTCTCTGTCTCTTTGTCTCTGTCCCTGTGTCACTGTCTCTGTGTCTCTGTCTCTGTGTTTCTGTCTCTGTGTCTCTGTCTCCGTGGGTCTCTCTCCGTGTCGCTGTCTCTGTGAATCTGTCCCTGTGTCTCTGCCTCTGTGTCAATGTCTCTGTGTCTCTGCCCCTGTGTCTCCGTCTCTGTGTCCCTGCATCTGTATCTCTGTCTCTGTGTCTCTGTCCCACAGTCTCCGTCTCTGTGTCTCTGTCTCTGTGTCTCTGTCTCTGTGTCTCTGTCTCTGTGTCTCTGTCGCTGTGTCTCTGTCTCTGTGTCTCTGTCTCTGTGTCTCTGTCCCTGTGTCTCCGTCTCTGTGTCTCTGCATTTGTATCTCTGTCTCGGTGTCTCTGTCCCACAGTCTCCGTCTCTGTGTCTCTGTCTCTGTGTCTCTGTCTCTGTGTCTCTGTCTCTGTGTCTCCTTATCTGTCTCTGCCCCTGTGTCTCCGTCTCTGTGTCTCTGTCTCTGTGTCTCTGTATCTGTCTCTGTCCCCGTGTCTCTGTCTCTGTGACTCTGTCTCTGTGTCTCTGTCTCTGTGTCTCTGTCTCTGTGTCTCTGCCCCTGTGTCTTTGTCTCCGAATCTCTGTCTCTGTGTCTGGGTCCCTGTGTCTCTGTCTCTGTGTCTCTGTCTCTGAGTCTCTCTCTCTGTGTCCCTGTTTCTGTGTCTCTGTCCTTGCGTCTCCGTGTCTGTGTCTCTGTCTCTGTGTCTCTGTCTCTGTGCCTCTGTCTCTGTGTCTCTGTCTCTGTGTCTCTGTCTCTGTGTCTCTGTCGCTGTGTCTCTGTCTCTGTGTTTCTGTCTCTGTGTCTATGTCTCTGTGTCTCTGTCTCCTTGCCTCTGTCCCTGTGTCACTGTCTCTGTGTCTCTGTCTCTGTGTCTCTGTCTCTGTGTCTCTGTCTCTGTGTCTCTGTCTGTGTGTCTCTGTCTCTGTCTCTGTGTCTCTGTCTCTGTGTCTCTGTCTCTGTGCTTCTGCCTCTGTGCCTCTGCCTCTGTGTCTCGGTCTCTGTGTCTCCGTCTCTGTGTCTCTGACTCTGTGTCTCTGTCTCTGTGTCTCTGTCTGTGTGTCTCTGTCTCTGTGTCTCTGTCTCTGTGTCTCTGTATCTGTGTCTATGTCTCTGCGTCTCTGTCTCTGTGTCTCTGTCTCTGTGTCTCTGTCTCTGTGTCTCTGTCTCTGTGTCTCTGTCTCTGTGTCTCTGTCTCTGTGTCTCTGTCTCTGTGTCTCTGTCTCTGTGTCTCTGTCTCTGTGTCTCTGTCTCTGTGTCTCTGTCTCCGTGGGTCTCTCTCCGTGTCGCTGTCTCTGTGAATCTGTCCCTGTGTCTCTGCCTCTGTGTCAATGTCTCTGTGCCTCTGTCCCTGTGTCTCCGTCTCTGTGTCCCTGCATCTGTATCTCTGTCTCTGTGTCTCTGTCCCACAGTCTCCGTCTCTGTGTCTCTGTCTCTGTGTCTCTGTCTCTGTGTCTCTGTCTCTGTGCCTCTGTCTCTGTGTCTCTGTCTCTGTGTCTCTGTCTCCGTGTCCATGTCTCTGTGTCTCTGTCCCTGTGTCTCCGTCTCTGTGTCTCTGCATCTGAATCTCTGTCTCTGTGACTCTGTCTCACTGTCTCGGTCTCCGTGTCTCTGTCTCTGTGTCTCTGTCTCTGTCTCTGTCCCTGTATCTTTGTCTCTTAGTCTTTGTCTCTGCCTCTGTATCTATCTCTGCGTCTCCGTCTCTGTGTCTCTGTCTCTGTGTCTCTGTCTCTGTGTCTCTGTCTCTGTGTCTATGTCTCTGCGTCTCTGTCTCTGTGTCTCTGTCTCTGTGTCTCTGTCTCTGTGTCTCTGTCTCTGTGTCTCTGTCTCTGTGTCTCTGTCTCTGTGTCTCTGTCTCTGTCTCTGTCTCTCTGTCTCTGTGTCTCTGTCTCTGTGTCTCTGTCTCTGTGTCTCTGTCACTGTGTCTCTGTCTCTGTGTCTCTGTCCCTGTGTCTCTGTCTCTGTGTCTCTGTCTCTGTGTCTCATTCCCTGTGTCTCTGTCTCTGTGTCTCTGTCTCTGTGTCTCTGTCTCTGCGTCTCTGTCTCTGCGTCTCTGTCTCTGTGTCTCTGTCTCTATGTCTCTGTCTCTGTGTCTCTGTCTCTGTGTCTCTGTCTCTGTGTCTCTGTCTCTGTGTCTCTGTCTCTGTGTCTCTGTCTCTGTGTCTCTGTCTCTGTGTCTCTGTCTCTGTGTCTCTGTCTCTGTGTCTCTGTCTCTGTGTCTCTGTCTCTGTGTCTCTGTCTCTGTGTCTCTGTCTCTGTGTCTCTGTCTCTGTGTCTCTGTCTCTGTGTCTCTGTCTCTGTGTCTCTGTCTCTGTGTCTCTGTCTCTGTGTCTCTGTCTCTGTGTCTCTGTCTCTGTGTCTCTGTCTCTGTGTCTCTGTCTCTGTGTCTCTGTCTCTGTGCCTCTGTCTCTGTGTCTCTGTCTCTGTGTCTCTGTCTCTGTGTCTTTGTCTCTGTGTCTCTGTCTCTGTGTCTCTGTCTCTGTGTCTCTGTCTCTGTGTCTGTGTCTCTGTGTGTCGGTCTCTGTGTCTCTGTCTGTGTGTCTTTGTCTCTGTGTCTCTGTCTCATTGTCTCTGTGTCTGTGTCCCTGTCCCTCTGTCTCTGTCTCTGCGATTCTGTCTCTGTGACTCTGTCTCTGTGTCCCTGTTTCTGTGTCTCCGTCTCTGTGTCTCTGCATCTGAATCTCTGTCTCTGTGTCTCTGTCTCACTGTCTCGGTCTCCGTGTCTCTGTCTCTGTGTCTCTGTCTCTGTCTCTGTCCCTGCGTCTCTGTCTCTGAGTCTTTGTCTCAGCCTCTGTATCTGTCTCTGCGTCTCCGTCTCTGTGTCTCTGTCTCTGAGTTTCTCTCTCTGTGTCCCTGTCTCTGTGTTTCTGTCTCTGTCTCTGTCTCTGTCTCTGTCTCAGTCTCTGTCTCTGTCTCTGTCTCTGCCTCTGTCTCTGTTGCTCTTTCACTGTGTCTCTGGCTCTGTGTCTGTCCCTCTGTCTCCGTCTCTGTGTCTCTGTCTCTCTCTCTCGGTGTCCCTGCCTCTGTGTCTCTGTCTCTGTGTCTCTGTCCCACAGTCTCCGTCTCTGTGTCTCTGTCCCACAGTCTCCGTCTCTGTGTCTCTGTCTCTGCGTCTCTGTCTCTGTGTCTCTGTCTCTGTGTCTCTGTATCTGTCTCTGTCCCTGTGTCTCTGTCTCTGTGTCTCTGTCTCTGTGTCTCTGTCTCTGTGTCTCTGTCTCTGTGCCTATGTCTCTGTGTCTCTGTCTCTTTGTCTCTGTCTCTGTGTCTATGTCTCTGTGTCTCTGTCTCTGTGTCTCTGTCTCTGTGTGTCTGTCTTTGTGTCTCCGTCTCCGTGTCGCTGTCTCTGTGAATCTGTCCCTGTGTCTCTGTCTTCGTGTCCATGTCTCTGTGTCTCTGTCCCTGTGTCTCCGTCTCTGTGTCTCTGCATCTGAATCTCTGTCTCTGTGTCTCTGTCTCACAGTCTCGGTCTCTGTGTCTCTGTCTCTGTGTCTCTGTCTCTGTCTCTGTCCCTGTGTCTCTGTCTCTGAGTCTTTGTCTCTGCCTCTGTATCTGTCTGTGCGTCTCCGTCTGTGTGTCTCCGTCTCTGAGTTTCTCTCTCTGTGTCCCTGTCTCTGTGTCTCTGTTTCTGTCTCTGTCTCTGTCTCTATGTCTCTGTCTCTGTGTCTCCGCCTCCGTGGGTCTCTCTCCGTGTCGCTGTCTCTGTGAATCTTTCCCTGTGTCTCTATCTCTGTGTCAATGTCTCTGTGTCTCTGTCCCTGTGTCTGCGTCTCTGTGTCTCTGCATCTGTATCTCTGTCTCTGTGTCTCTGTCCCACAGTCTCCGTCTCTGTGTCTCTGTCTCTGTGTCTCTGTCTCTGTGTCTCTGTCTCTGTGTCTCTGTCTCTGTGTCTCTGTCTCTGTGTCTCTGTCTCTGTGTCTCTGTCTCTGTGTCTCTGTCTCTGTGTCTCTGTCTCTGTGTCTCTGTCTCTGTGTCTCTGTCTCTGTGTCTCTGTCTCTGTGTCTCTGTCTCTGTGTCTCTGTCTCTGTGTCTCTGTCTCTGTGTCTCTGTCTCTGTGTCTCTGTCTCTGTGTCTCTGTCTCTGTGTCTCTGTCTCTGTGTCTCTGTCTCTGTGTCTCTGCCTCCGTGGGTCTCTCTCCGTGTCGCTGTCTCTGTGTCTCTGCCTCCGTGACAATGTCTCTGTATCTCTGTCCCTGTGTCTCCGTCTCTGTGTCTCTGCATCTGTATCTCTGTCTCTGTGTCTCTGTCCCACAGTCTCCGTCTCTGTGTCTCTGTCTCTGTGTCTCTGTCTCTGTGTCTCTGTCTCTGTGTCTCTGTCTCTGTGTCTCTGTCTCTGTGTCTCTGTATCTGTCTCTGTCCCTGTGTCTCTGTCTCTGTGTCTGTGTCTCTGTGTCTCTGACTCTGTGTCTCTGTCTCTGTGTCTCTGTCTCGGTGTCTCTGCCCCTGTGTCTCTGTCTCCGAATCTCTGTCTCTGTGTCTGGGTCCCTGTGTCTCTGTCTCTGTGTCTCTGTCTCTGAGTCTCTCTCTCTGTGTCCCTGTTTCTGTGTCTCTGTCCTTGCGTCTCCGTGTCTGTGTCTCTGTCGCTGTGTCTCTGTCTCTGTGTCTCTGTCTCTGTGTCTATGTCTCTGTGTCTCTGTCTCTTTGTCTCTGTCCCTGTGTCACTGTCTCTGTGTCTCTGTCTCTGTGTCTCTGTCTCTGTGTCTCTGTCTCTGTGTCTCTGTCTCTGTGTCTCTGTCTCTGTGTCTCTGTCTCTGTGTCTCTGTCTGTGTGTCTCTGTCTCTGTGTCTCTGTCTCTGTGTCTCTGTCTCTGTGCTTCTGCCTCTGTGCCTCTGCCTCTGTGTCTCGGTCTCTGTGTCTCCGTCTCTGTGTCTCTGTCTCTGTGTCTCTGTCTCTGTCTCTCTGTCTCTGTGTCTCTGTCTCTGTGTCTCTGTCTCCGTGGGTCTCTCTCCGTGTCGCTGTCTCTGTGAATCTGTCCCTGTGCCTCTGCCTCTGTGTCAATGTCTCTGTGTCTCTGTCCCTGTGTCTCCGTCTCTGTGTCCCTGCATCTGTATCTCTGTCTCTGTGTCTCTGTCCCACAGTCTCCGTCTCTGTGTCTCTGTCTCTGTGTCTCTGTCTCTGTGTCTCTGTCTCCGTGTCCATGTCTCTGTGTCTCTGTCCCTGTGTCTCCGTCTCTGTGTCTCTGCATCTGAATCTCTGTCTCTGTGTCTCTGTCTCACTGTCTCGGTCTCCGTGTCTCTGTCTCTGTGTCTCTGTCTCTGTCTCTGTCCCTGTATCTCCGTCTCTTAGTCTTTGTCCCTGCCTCTGTATCTATCTCTGCGTCTCCGTCTCTGTGTCTCTGTCTCTGAGTTTCTGTCTCTGTCTCTGTCCCTGTGTCTCTGTCTGTCTCACTGTGTCTCTGTCTCTGTGTCTCTGTCTCTGTGTCTCTGTCTCTGTGTCTCTGTCACTGTGTCTCTGTCTCTGTGTCTCTGTCTCTGTCTCTGTCCCTGCGTCTCTGTCTCTGAGTCTTTGTCTCTGCCTCTGTATCTGTCTCTGCGTCTCCGTCTCTGTGTCTCTGTCTCTGAGTTTCTCTCTCTGTGTCCATGTCTCTGTGTTTCTGTCTCTGTCTCTGTCTCTGTCTCTGTCTCAGTCTCTGTCTCTGTCTCTGTCTCTGCCTCTGTCTCTGTTGCTCTTTCACTGTGTCTCTGGCTCTGTGTCTGTCCCTCTGTCTCCGTCTCTGTGTCTCTGTCTCTCTCTCTCGGTGTCCCTGCCTCTGTGTCTCTGTCTCTGTGTCCCTGTCTCTGTGTTTCTGTCCTTGTGTCTCCGTCTCTGTGCCTCTGTCTCTGTGTCTCTCTCTCTGTGAATCTGTCTCTCTGTTTCTGTCTCTGTGTCTCTGTCCCTGTGTCTTCGTATCTGTGTCTCTGTCTGTCTCACTGTGTCCCTGTCTCTGTGTCTCTGTCCCACAGTCTCCGTCTCTGTGTCTCTGTCCCACAGTCTCCGTCTCTGTGTCTCTGTCTCTGCGTCTCTGTCTCTGTGTCTCTGTCTCTGTGTCTCTGTCTCTGTGTCTCTGTCTCTGAGTCTTTGTCTCTGCCTCTGTATCTGTCTCTGCGTCTCCGTCTGTGTGTCTCCGTCTCTGAGTTTCTCTCTCTGTGTCCCTGTCTCTGTGTCTCTGTTTCTGTCTCTGTCTCTGTCTCTTTGTCTCTGTCTCTGTGTCTCTGCCTCCGTGGGTCTCTCTCCGTGTCGCTGTCTCTGTGAATCTGTCCCTGTGTCTCTATCTCTGTGTCAATGTCTCTGTGTCTCTGTCCCGGTGTCTGCGTCTCTGTGTCTCTGCATCTGTATCTCTGTCTCTGTGTCTCTGTCCCACAGTCTCCGTCTCTGTGTCTCTGTCTCTGCGTCTCCGTCTCTGTGTCTCTGTCTCTGAGTTTCTGTCTCTGTCTCTGTCCCTGTGTCTCTGTCTGTCTCACTATGTCTCTGTCTCTGTGTCTCTGTCTCTGTGTCTCTGTCTCTGTGTCTCTGTCTCTGTCTCTGTCCCTGCGTCTCTGTCTCTGAGTCTTTGTCTCTGCCTCTGTATCTGTCTCTGCGTCTCCGTCTCTGTGTCTCTGTCTCTGAGTTTCTCTCTCTGTGTCCATGTCTCTGTGTTTCTGTCTCTGTCTCTGTCTCTGTCTCTGTCTCAGTCTCTGTCTCTGTCTCTGTCTCTGTCTCTGCCTCTGTCTCTGTTGCTCTTTCACTGTGTCTCTGGCTCTGTGTCTGTCCCTCTGTCTCCGTCTCTGTGTCTCTGTCTCTCTTTCTCGGTGTCCCTGCCTCTGTGTCTCTGTCTCTGTGTCCCTGTCTCTGTGTTTCTGTCCTTGTGTCTCCGTCTCTGTGCCTCTGTCTCTGTGTCTCTCTCTCTGTGAATCTGTCTCTCTGTTTCTGTCTCTGTGTCTCTGTCCCTGTGTCTTCGTATCTGTGTCTCTGTCTGTCTCACTGTGTCCCTGTCTCTGTGTCTCTGTCCCACAGTCTCCGTCTCTGTGTCTCTGTCCCACAGTCTCCGTCTCTGTGTCTCTGTCTCTGCGTCTCTGTCTCTGTGTCTCTGTCTCTGTGTCTCTGTCTCTGTGTCTCTGTCTCTGAGTCTTTGTCTCTGCCTCTGTATCTGTCTCTGCGTCTCCGTCTGTGTGTCTCCGTCTCTGAGTTTCTCTCTCTGTGTCCCTGTCTCTGTGTCTCTGTTTCTGTCTCTGTCTCTGTCTCTGTGTCTCTGTCTCTGTGTCTCTGTCTCTGTGTCTCTGTCGCTGTGTCTCTGTCTCTGTGTCTCTGTCTCTGTGTCTATGTCTCTGTGTCTCTGTCTCGTTGTCTCTGTCCCTGTGTCACTGTGTCTGTGTCTCTGTCTCTGTGTCTCTGTCTCTGTGTCTCTGTCTCTGTGTCTCTGTCTCTGTGTCTCTGTCTCTGTGTCTCTGTCTCTGTGTCTCTGTCTCTGTGTCTCTGTCTCTGTGTCTCTGTCTCTGTGTCTCTGTCTCTGTGTCTCTGTCTCTGTGTCTCTGTCTCTGTGTCTCTGTCTCTGTGTCTCTGTCTCTGTGTCTCTGTCTCTGTGTCTCTGTCTCTGTGTCTCTGTCTCTGTGTCTCTGTCTCTGTGTCTCTGTCTCTGTGTCTCTGTCTCTGTGTCTCTGTCTCTGTGTCTCTGTCTCTGTGTCTCTGTCTCTGTGTCTCTGTCTCTGTGTCTCTGTCTCTGTGTCTCTGTCTCTGTGTCTCTGTCTCTGTGTCTCTGTCTCTGTGTCTCTGTCCCTGTGTCTCTGTCCCTGTGTCTCTGTCCCTGTGTCTCTGTCCCTGTGTCTCTGTCCCTGTGTCTCTGTCCCTGTGTCTCTGTCCCTGTGTCTCTGTCCCTGTGTCTCTGTCCCTGTGTCTCTGTCCCTGTGTCTCTGTCCCTGTGTCTCTGTCTCTGTGTCTCTGTCTCTGTGTCTCTGTCTCTGTGTCTCTGTCTCTGTGTCTCTGTCTCTGTGTCTCTGTCTCTGTGTCTCTGTCTCTGTGTCTCTGTCTCTGCGTCTCTGTCTCTGCGTCTCTGTCTCTGTGTCTCTGTCTCTGTGTCTCTGTCTCTGTGTCTCTGTCTCTGTGTCTCTGTCTCTGTGTCTCTGTCTCTGTGTCTCTGTCTCTGTGTCTCTGTCTCTGTGTCTCTGTCTCTGTGTCTCTGTCTCTGTGTCTCTGTCTCTGTGTCTCTGTCTCTGTGTCTCTGTCTCTGTGTCTCTGTCTCTGTGTCTCTGTCTCTGTGTCTCTGTCTCTGTGTCTCTGTCTCTGTGTCTCTGTCTCTGTGTCTCTGTCTCTGTGTCTCTGTCTCTGTGTCTCTGTCTCTGTGTCTCTGTCTCTGTGTCTCTGTCTCTGTGTCTCTGTCTCTGTGTCTCTGTCTCTGTGTCTCTGTCTCTGTGTCTCTGTCTCTGTGTCTCTGTCTCTGTGTCTCTGTCTCTGTGTCTCTGCCTCTGTGTCTCTGTCTCTGTGTCTCTGTCTCTGTGTCTCTGTCTCTGTGTCTCTGTCTCTGTGTCTCTGTCTCTGTGTCTCTGTCTCTGTGTCTCTGTCTCTGTGTCTCTGTCTCTGTGTCTCTGTCTCTGTGTCTCTGTCTCTGTGTCTCTGTCTCTGTGTCTCTGTCTCTGTGTCTCTGTCTCTGTGTCTCTGTCTCTGTGTCTCTGTCTCTGTGTGTCGGTCTCTGTGTCTCTGTCTGTGTGTCTTTGTCTCTGTGTCTCTGTCTCATTGTCTCTGTGTCTGTGTCCCTGTCCCTCTGTCTCTGTCTCTGCGATTCTGTCTCTGTGACTCTGTCTCTGTGTCCCTGTTTCTGTCTCTCCGTCTCTGTGTCTCTGCATCTGAATCTCTGTCTCTGTGTCTCTGTCTCAGTGTCTCGGTCTCCGTGTCTCTGTCTCTGTGTCTCTGTCTCTGTCTCTGTCCCTGCGTCTCTGTCTCTGAGTCTTTGTCTCTGCCTCTGTATCTGTCTCTGCGTCTCCGTCTATGTGTCTCTGTCTCTGAGTTTCTCTCTCTGTGTCCCTGTCTCTGTGTTTCTGTCTCTGTCTCTGTCTCTGTCTCTGTCTCAGTCTCTGTCTCTGTCTCTGTCTCTGCCTCTGTCTCTGTTGCTCTTTCACTGTGTCTCTGGCTCTGTGTCTGTCCCTCTGTCTCCGTCTCTGTGTCTCTGTCTCTCTCTCTCGGTGTCCCTGCCTCTGTGTCTCTGTCTCTGTGTCCCTGTCTCTGTGTTTCTGTCCTTGTGTCTCCGTCTCTGTGCCTCTGTCTCTGTGTCTCTCTCTCTGTGAATCTGTCTCTCTGTTTCTGTCTCTGTGTCTCTGTCCCTGTGTCTTCGTATCTGTGTCTCTGTCTGTCTCACTGTGTCCCTGTCTCTGTGTCTCTGTCCCACAGTCTCCGTCTCTGTGTCTCTGTCCCACAGTCTCCGTCTCTGTGTCTCTGTCTCTGCGTCTCTGTCTCTGTGTCTCTGTCTCTGTGTCTCTGTCTCTGTGTCTCTGTCTCTGAGTCTTTGTCTCTGCCTCTGTATCTGTCTCTGCGTCTCCGTCTGTGTGTCTCCGTCTCTGAGTTTCTCTCTCTGTGTCCCTGTCTCTGTGTCTCTGTTTCTGTCTCTGTCTCTGTCTCTGTGTCTCTGTCTCTGTGTCTCTGCCTCCGTGGGTCTCTCTCCGTGTCGCTGTCTCTGTGAATCTGTCCCTGTGTCTCTATCTCTGTGTCAATGTCTCTGTGTCTCTGTCCCGGTGTCTGCGTCTCTGTGTCTCTGCATCTGTATCTCTGTCTCTGTGTCTCTGTCCCACAGTCTCCGTCTCTGTGTCTCTGTCTCTGCGTCTCCGTCTCTGTGTCTCTGTCTCTGAGTTTCTGTCTCTGTCTCTGTCCCTGTGTCTCTGTCTGTCTCACTGTGTCTCTGTCTCTGTGTCTCTGTCTCTGTGTCTCTGTCTCTGTGTCTCTGTCTCTGTGTCTCTGTCACTGTGTCTCTGTCTCTGTGTCTCTGTCTCTGTGTCTCTGTCTCTGTGTCTCTGTCTCTGTGTCTCTGTCTCTGTGTCTCTGTCTCTGTGTCTCTGTCTCTGTGTCTCTGTCTCTGTGTCTCTGTCTCTGTGTCTCTGTCTCTGTGTCTCTGTCTCTGTGTCTCTGTCTCTGTGTCTCTGTCTCTGTGTCTCTGTCTCTGTGTGTCGGTCTCTGTGTCTCTGTCTGTGTGTCTTTGTCTCTGTGTCTCTGTCTCATTGTCTCTGTGTCTGTGTCCCTGTCCCTCTGTCTCTGTCTCTGCGATTCTGTCTCTGTGACTCTGTCTCTGTGTCCCTGTTTCTGTCTCTCCGTCTCTGTGTCTCTGCATCTGAATCTCTGTCTCTGTGTCTCTGTCTCAGTGTCTCGGTCTCCGTGTCTCTGTCTCTGTGTCTCTGTCTCTGTCTCTGTCCCTGCGTCTCTGTCTCTGAGTCTTTGTCTCTGCCTCTGTATCTGTCTCTGCGTCTCCGTCTATGTGTCTCTGTCTCTGAGTTTCTCTCTCTGTGTCCCTGTCTCTGTGTTTCTGTCTCTGTCTCTGTCTCTGTCTCTGTCTCAGTCTCTGTCTCTGTCTCTGTCTCTGCCTCTGTCTCTGTTGCTCTTTCACTGTGTCTCTGGCTCTGTGTCTGTCCCTCTGTCTCCGTCTCTGTGTCTCTGTCTCTCTCTCTCGGTGTCCCTGCCTCTGTGTCTCTGTCTCTGTGTCCCTGTCTCTGTGTTTCTGTCCTTGTGTCTCCGTCTCTGTGCCTCTGTCTCTGTGTCTCTCTCTCTGTGAATCTGTCTCTCTGTTTCTGTCTCTGTGTCTCTGTCCCTGTGTCTTCGTATCTGTGTCTCTGTCTGTCTCACTGTGTCCCTGTCTCTGTGTCTCTGTCCCACAGTCTCCGTCTCTGTGTCTCTGTCCCACAGTCTCCGTCTCTGTGTCTCTGTCTCTGCGTCTCTGTCTCTGTGTCTCTGTCTCTGTGTCTCTGTCTCTGTGTCTCTGTCTCTGAGTCTTTGTCTCTGCCTCTGTATCTGTCTCTGCGTCTCCGTCTGTGTGTCTCCGTCTCTGAGTTTCTCTCTCTGTGTCCCTGTCTCTGTGTCTCTGTTTCTGTCTCTGTCTCTGTCTCTGTGTCTCTGTCTCTGTGTCTCTGCCTCCGTGGGTCTCTCTCCGTGTCGCTGTCTCTGTGAATCTGTCCCTGTGTCTCTATCTCTGTGTCAATGTCTCTGTGTCTCTGTCCCGGTGTCTGCGTCTCTGTGTCTCTGCATCTGTATCTCTGTCTCTGTGTCTCTGTCCCACAGTCTCCGTCTCTGTGTCTCTGTCTCTGCGTCTCCGTCTCTGTGTCTCTGTCTCTGAGTTTCTGTCTCTGTCTCTGTCCCTGTGTCTCTGTCTGTCTCACTGTGTCTCTGTCTCTGTGTCTCTGTCTCTGTGTCTCTGTCTCTGTGTCTCTGTCTCTGTGTCTCTGTCACTGTGTCTCTGTCTCTGTGTCTCTGTCTCTGTGTCTCTGTCTCTGTGTCTCTGTCTCTGTGTCTCTGTCTCTGTGTCTCTGTCTCTGTGTCTCTGTCTCTGTGTCTCTGTCGCTGTGTCTCTGTCTCTGTGTCTCTGTCTCTGTGTCTCTGTCCCTGTGTCTCCGTCTCTGTGTCTCTGCATCTGTATCTCTGTCTCTGTGTCTCCGTCTCTGTGTCTCTGTCTCTGTGTCTCTGTCTCTGTGTCTCTGTCTCTGTGTCTCTGTCTCTGTGTCTCTGTCTCTGTGTCTCTGTCTCTGTGTCTCTGTATCTGTCTCTGTCCCCGTGTCTCTGTCTCTGTGACTCTGTCTCTGTGTCTCTGTCTCTGTGTCTCTGTCTCTGTGTCTCTGCCCCTGTGTCTCTGTCTCCGAATCTCTGTCTCTGTGTCTGGGTCCCTGTGTCTCTGTCTCTGTGTCTCTGTCCCTGAGTCTCTCTCTCTGTGTCCCTGTTTCTGTGTCTCTGTCCTTGCGTCTCCGTGTCTGTGTCTCTGTCTCTGTGTCTCTGTCTCTGTGTCTCTGTCGCTGTGTCTCTGTCTCTGTGTCTCTGTCTCTGTGTCTATGTCTCTGTGTCTCTGTCTCCTTGTCTCTGTCCCTGTGTCACTGTGTCTGTGTCTCTGTCTCTGTGTCTCTGTCTCTGTGTCTCTGTCTCTGTGTCTCTGCCTCTGTATCTGTCTCTGCGTCTCCGTCTCTGTGTCTCTGTCTCTGAGTTTCTCTCTCTGTGTCCCTGTCTCTGTGTTTCTGTCTCTGTCTCTGTCTCTGTCTCTGTCTCAGTCTCTGTCTCTGTCTCTGTCTCTGCCTCTGTCTCTGTTGCTCTTTCACTGTGTCTCTGGCTCTGTGTCTGTCCCTCTGTCTCCGTCTCTGTGTCTCTGTCTCTCTCTCTCGGTGTCCCTGCCTCTGTGTCTCTGTCTCTGTGTCCCTGTCTCTGTGTTTCTGTCCTTGTGTCTCCGTCTCTGTGCCTCTGTCTCTGTGTCTCTCTCTCTGTGAATCTGTCTCTCTGTTTCTGTCTCTGTGTCTCTGTCCCTGTGTCTTCGTATCTGTGTCTCTGTCTGTCTCACTGTGTCCCTGCCTCTGTGTCTCTGTCCCACAGTCTCCGTCTCGGTGTCTCTGCCCCTGTGTCTCTGTCTCTGTGTCTGGGTCTCTGTGTCTCTGTCACTGTGTCTCTGTCTCTGAGTCTCTCTCTCTGTGTCCCTGTCTCTGTGTCTCTGTCTCTGTGTCTCTGCCTCCGTGGGTCTCTCTCCGTGTCGCTGTCTCTGTGAATCTGTCCCTGTGTCTCTGCCTCTGTGTCAATGCCTCTGTGTCTCTGTCTCTGTGTCTCTGTCTCTGTGTCTCTGTCTCTGTGTCTCTGTCTCTGTGTCTCTGTCTCTGTGCTTCTGCCTCTGTGCCTCTGCCTCTGTGTCTCGGTCTCTGTGTCTCTGTCTCTGTGTCTCTGTCTCTGTGTCTCTGTCTCTGTGTCTCTGTCTCTGTGTCTCTGTCTCTGTGTCTCTGTCTCTGTGTCCCTGTCTCTGTGTCTCTGTCTCTGTGTCTCTGCCTCCGTGGGTCTCTCTCCGTGTCGCTGTCTCTGTGAATCTGTCCCTGTGTCTCTGCCTCTGTGTCAATGTCTCTGTGTCTCTGTCCCTGTGTCTCCGTCTCTGTGTCTCTGCATCTGTATCTCTGTCTCTGTGTCTCTGTCTCTGTGTCTCTGTCTCTGTGTCTCTGTCTCTGTGTATCTGTCTCTGTGTCTCTGTCTCTGTGTCTCTGTCTCTGTGTCTCTGTCTCTGTGTCTCTGTCTCTGTGTCTCTGTCTCTGTCTCTGTGTCTCTGTCTCTGTGTCTCTGTCTCTGTGTCTCTGTCTCTGTGTCTCTGTCTCTGAATTTCTGTCTCTGTCTCTGTCCCTGTGTCTCTGTCTGTCTCACTGTGTCTCTGTCTCTGTTCCTCTGTCTCTGTGTCTCTGCCTCTCTGTCTCTGTCTCGATGTCTCTGTCTCTGTGTCTCTGTCTCTGTGTCTCTGTCTCTGTGTCTCTGTCTCTGTGTCTCTGTCTCTGTGTCTCTGTCTCTGTGTCTCTGTCTCTGTGTCTCTGTCTCTGTGTCTCTGTCTCTGTGTCTCTGTCTCTGTGTCTCTGTCTCTGTGTCTCTGTCTCTGTGTCTCTGTCTCTGTGTCTCTGTCTCTGTGTCTCTGCCTCCGTGGGTCTCTCTCCGTGTCGCTGTCTCTGTGAATCTGTCCCTGTGTCTCTGCCTCTGTGTCAATGTCTCTGTGTCTCTGTCCCTGTGTCTCCGTCTCTGTGTCTCTGCATCTGTATCTCTGTCTCTGTGTCTCTGTCTCTGTGTCTCTGTCTCTGTGTCTCTGTCTCTGTGTCTCTGTCTCTGCGTCTATGTCTCTGTGTCTCTGTCTCCTTGTCTCTGCCTCTGTGTCTCTGTCTCTGTGTCTCTGTCTCCGTGCCGCTGTCTCTGTGAATCTGTCCCAGTGTCTCTGTCTCCGTGTCCATGTCTCTGTGTCTCTGTCCCTGTGTCTCCGTCTCTGTGTCTCTGCATCTGAATCTCTGTCTCTGCGTCTCTGTCTCACAGTCCCGGTCTCTGTGTCTCTGTCTCTGTGTCTCTGTCTCTGTCTCTGTCCCTGTGTCTCTGTCTCTGTGTCCCTGTCTCTGTGTCTATGTCTCTGTGCCTCTGTCCCTGTGTCTCTGTGTTTCTGTCTCTGTGTCTCTGTCCCTGTGTCTCCGTCTCTGTGTCTCTGTCTCTGTGTCTCTGTCCCACAGTCTCAGTCTCTGTGTCTCCGTCTCTGTGTCTCTGTCTCTGTGTCTCTGTCTGTGTGTCTCTGTCTCTGTGTCTATGTCTCTGTGTCTCTGTCTCTTTGTCCCTGTCCCTGTGTCACTGTCTCTGTGTCTCTGTCTCTGTGTCTCTGTCTCTGTGTCTCTGTCTCTGTGTCTCTGTCTCTGTGTCTCTGTCTCTGTGTCTCTGTCTCTGTGTCTCTGTCTCCGTGTCTCTGTCTCTGTGTCTCTGTCTCTGTGTCTCTGTCTCGGTGTCTCTGCCCCTGTGTCTCTGTCTCTGTGTCTGGGTCTCTGTGTCTCTGTCTCTGTGTCTCTGTCTCTGAGTCTCTCTCTCTGTGTCCCTGTTTCTGTGTCTCTGTCCTTGCGTCTCCGTGTCTGTGTCTCTGTCTCTGTGTCCCTGTCTCTGTGTCTATGTCTCTGTGCCTCTGTCTCTGTGTCTATGTCTCTGTGCCTCTGTCTCTGTGTCTCTGTGTCTGTGAATCTGTCTCTGTGTTTCTGTCTCTGTGTCTCTGTCCCTGTGTCTCCGTCTCTGTGTCTCTGCATCTGTATCTCTGTCTCTGTGTCTCTGTCCCACAGTCTCCGTCTCTGTGTCTCTGTCTCTGTGTCTCTGTCTCCGTGTCCATGTCTCTGTGTCTCTGTCCCTGTGTCACCGTCTCTGTGGCTCTGCATCTGAATCTCTGTCTCTCTGTCTCTGTCTCACTCTCTCGGTCTCCGTGTCTCTGTCTCTGTGTCTCTGTCTCTGTCTCTGTCCCTGTATCTCTGTCTCTTAGTCTTTGTCTCTGCCTCTGTATCTGTCTCTGCGTCTCCGTCTCTGTGTCTCTGTCTCTGAGTTTCTGTCTCTGTCTCTGTCGCTGTGTCTCTGTCTGTCTCACTGTGTCTCTGTCTCTGTTCCTCTGTCTCTGTGTCTCTGCCTCTCTGTCTCTGTCTCTATGTCTCTGTCTCTGTGTCTCTGTCTCTGTGTCTCTGTCTCTGTGTCTCTGTCTCTGTGTCTCTGTCTCTGTGTCTCTGTCTCTGTGTCTCTGTCTCTGTGTCTCTGTCTCTGTGTCTCTGTCTCTGTGTCTCTGTCTCTGTGTCTCTGTCTCTGTGTCTCTGTCTCTGTGTCTCTGTCTCTGTGTCTCTGTCTCTGTGTCTCTGTCTCTGTGTCTCTGTCTCTGTGTCTCTGTCTCTGTGTCTCTGTCTCTGTGTCTCTGTCTCTGTGTCTCTGTCTCTGTGTCTCTGTCTCTGTGTCTCTGTCTCTGTGTCTCTGTCTCTGTGTCTCTGTCTCTGTGTCTCTGTCTCTGTCTCTGTGTCTCTGTCTCTGTGTCTCTGTCTCTGTGTCTCTGTCTCTGTGTCTCTGTCTCTGAATTTCTGTCTCTGTCTCTGTCCCTGTGTCTCTGTCTGTCTCACTGTGTCTCTGTCTCTGTTCCTCTGTCTCTGTGTCTCTGCCTCTCTGTCTCTGTCTCGATGTCTCTGTCTCTGTGTCTCTGTCTCTGTGTCTCTGTCTCTGTGTCTCTGTCTCTGTGTCTCTGTCTCTGTGTCTCTGTCTCTGTGTCTCTGTCTCTGTGTCTCTGTCTCTGTGTCTCTGTCTCTGTGTCTCTGTCTCTGTGTCTCTGTCTCTGTGTCTCTGTCTCTGTGTCTCTGTCTCTGTGTCTCTGCCTCCGTGGGTCTCTCTCCGTGTCGCTGTCTCTGTGAATCTGTCCCTGTGTCTCTGCCTCTGTGTCAATGTCTCTGTGTCTCTGTCCCTGTGTCTCCGTCTCTGTGTCTCTGCATCTGTATCTCTGTCTCTGTGTCTCTGTCTCTGTGTCTCTGTCTCTGTGTCTCTGTCTCTGTGTCTCTGTCTCTGCGTCTATGTCTCTGTGTCTCTGTCTCCTTGTCTCTGCCTCTGTGTCTCTGTCTCTGTGTCTCTGTCTCCGTGCCGCTGTCTCTGTGAATCTGTCCCAGTGTCTCTGTCTCCGTGTCCATGTCTCTGTGTCTCTGTCCCTGTGTCTCCGTCTCTGTGTCTCTGCATCTGAATCTCTGTCTCTGCGTCTCTGTCTCACAGTCCCGGTCTCTGTGTCTCTGTCTCTGTGTCTCTGTCTCTGTCTCTGTCCCTGTGTCTCTGTCTCTGTGTCCCTGTCTCTGTGTCTATGTCTCTGTGCCTCTGTCCCTGTGTCTCTGTGTTTCTGTCTCTGTGTCTCTGTCCCTGTGTCTCCGTCTCTGTGTCTCTGTCTCTGTGTCTCTGTCCCACAGTCTCAGTCTCTGTGTCTCCGTCTCTGTGTCTCTGTCTCTGTGTCTCTGTCTGTGTGTCTCTGTCTCTGTGTCTATGTCTCTGTGTCTCTGTCTCTTTGTCCCTGTCCCTGTGTCACTGTCTCTGTGTCTCTGTCTCTGTGTCTCTGTCTCTGTGTCTCTGTCTCTGTGTCTCTGTCTCTGTGTCTCTGTCTCTGTGTCTCTGTCTCTGTGTCTCTGTCTCCGTGTCTCTGTCTCTGTGTCTCTGTCTCTGTGTCTCTGTCTCGGTGTCTCTGCCCCTGTGTCTCTGTCTCTGTGTCTGGGTCTCTGTGTCTCTGTCTCTGTGTCTCTGTCTCTGAGTCTCTCTCTCTGTGTCCCTGTTTCTGTGTCTCTGTCCTTGCGTCGCCGTGTCTGTGTCTCTGTCTCTGTGTCCCTGTCTCTGTGTCTATGTCTCTGTGCCTCTGTCTCTGTGTCTATGTCTCTGTGCCTCTGTCTCTGTGTCTCTGTGTCTGTGAATCTGTCTCTGTGTTTCTGTCTCTGTGTCTCTGTCCCTGTGTCTCCGTCTCTGTGTCTCTGCATCTGTATCTCTGTCTCTGTGTCTCTGTCCCACAGTCTCCGTCTCTGTGTCTCTGTCTCTGTGTCTCTGTCTCCGTGTCCATGTCTCTGTGTCTCTGTCCCTGTGTCACCGTCTCTGTGGCTCTGCATCTGAATCTCTGTCTCTCTGTCTCTGTCTCACTCTCTCGGTCTCCGTGTCTCTGTCTCTGTGTCTCTGTCTCTGTCTCTGTCCCTGTATCTCTGTCTCTTAGTCTTTGTCTCTGCCTCTGTATCTGTCTCTGCGTCTCCGTCTCTGTGTCTCTGTCTCTGAGTTTCTGTCTCTGTCTCTGTCGCTGTGTCTCTGTCTGTCTCACTGTGTCTCTGTCTCTGTTCCTCTGTCTCTGTGTCTCTGCCTCTCTGTCTCTGTCTCTATGTCTCTGTCTCTGTGTCTCTGTCTCTGTGTCTCTGTCTCTGTGTCTCTGTCTCTGTGTCTCTGTCTCTGTGTCTCTGTCTCTGTGTCTCTGTCTCTGTGTCTCTGTCTCTGTGTCTCTGTCTCTGTGTCTCTGTCTCTGTGTCTCTGTCTCTGTGTCTCTGTCTCTGTGTCTCTGTCTCTGTGTCTCTGTCTCTGTGTCTCTGTCTCTGTGTCTCTGTCTCTGTGTCTCTGTCTCTGTGTCTCTGTCTCTGTGTCTCTGTCTCTGTGTCTCTGTCTCTGTGTCTCTGTCTCTGTGTCTCTGTCTCTGTGTCTCTGTCTCTGTGTCTCTGTCTCTGTGTCTCTGTCTCTGTGTCTCTGCCTCCGTGGGTCTCTCTCCGTGTCGCTGTCCCTGTGTCTCTGCCTCTGTGTCTATGTCTCTGTGTCTCTGTCCCTGCGTCTCCGTCTCTGTGTCTCTGCATCTGTATCTCTGTCTCTGTGTCTCTGTCTCTGTGTCTCTGTCTCTGTGTCTCTGTCTCTGCGTCTATGTCTCTGTGTCTCTGTCTCTTTGTCTCTGTCTCTGTGTCTCTGTCTCTGTGTCTCTGTCTCCGTGTCGCTGTCTCTGTGAATCTGTCCCAGTGTCTCTGTCTCCGTGTCCATGTCTCTGTGTCTCTGTCCCTGTGTCTCCGTCTCTGTGTCTCTGCATCTGAATCTCTGTCTCTGTGTCTCTGTCTCACAGTCTCTGTCTCTGTGTCTCTGTCTCTGTGTCTCTGTCTCTGTCTCTGTCCCTGTGTCTCTGTCTCTGTGTCCCTGTCTCTGTGTCTGTGTCTCTGTGCCTCTGTCTCTGTGTCTCTGTGTCTGTGAATCTGTCTCTGTGTCTCTGTCCCTGTGTCTCCGTCTCTGTGTCTCTGTCTGTCTCACTGTGTCTCTGTCTCTGTGTCTCTGTCTCTGAGTCTCTCTCTCTGTGTCCCTGTTTCTGTGTCTCTGTCCTTGCGTCTCCGTGTCTGTGTCTCTGTCTCTGTGTCCCTGTCTCTGTGTCTATGTCTCTGTGCCTCTGTCTCTGTGTCTATGTCTCTGTGCCTCTGTCTCTGTGTCTCTGTGTCTGTGAATCTGTCTCTGTGTTTCTGTCTCTGTGTCTCTGTCCCTGTGTCTCCGTCTCTGTGTCTCTGCATCTGTATCTCTGTCTCTGTGTCTCTGTCCCACAGTCTCCGTCTCTGTGTCTCTGTCTCTGTGTCTCTGTCTCCGTGTCCATGTCTCTGTGTCTCTGTCCCTGTGTCACCGTCTCTGTGGCTCTGCATCTGAATCTCTGTCTCTCTGTCTCTGTCTCACTCTCTCGGTCTCCGTGTCTCTGTCTCTGTGTCTCTGTCTCTGTCTCTGTCCCTGTATCTCTGTCTCTTAGTCTTTGTCTCTGCCTCTGTATCTGTCTCTGCGTCTCCGTCTCTGTGTCTCTGTCTCTGAGTTTCTGTCTCTGTCTCTGTCCCTGTGTCTCTGTCTGTCTCACTGTGTCTCTGTCTCTGTTCCTCTGTCTCTGTGTCTCTGCCTCTCTGTCTCTGTCTCTATGTCTCTGTCTCTGTGTCTCTGTCTCTGTGTCTCTGTCTCTGTGTCTCTGTCTCTGTGTCTCTGTCTCTGTGTCTCTGTCTCTGTGTCTCTGTCTCTGTGTCTCTGTCTCTGTGTCTCTGTCTCTGTGTCTCTGTCTCTGTGTCTCTGTCTCTGTGTCTCTGTCTCTGTGTCTCTGTCTCTGTGTCTCTGTCTCTGTGTCTCTGTCTCTGTGTCTCTGTCTCTGTGTCTCTGTCTCTGTGTCTCTGTCTCTGTGTCTCTGTCTCTGTGTCTCTGTCTCTGTGTCTCTGTCTCTGTGTCTCTGTCTCTGTGTCTCTGTCTCTGTGTCTCTGTCTCTGTGTCTCTGTCTCTGTGTCTCTGTCTCTGTGTCTCTGTCTCTGTGTCTCTGTCTCTGTGTCTCTGCCTCCGTGGGTCTCTCTCCGTGTCGCTGTCTCTGTGAATCTGTCCCTGTGTCTCTGCCTCTGTGTCTATGTCTCTGTGTCTCTGTCCCTGCGTCTCCGTCTCTGTGTCTCTGCATCTGTATCTCTGTCTCTGTGTCTCTGTCTCTGTGTCTCTGTCTCTGTGTCTCTGTCTCTGCGTCTATGTCTCTGTGTCTCTGTCTCTTTGTCTCTGTCTCTGTGTCTCTGTCTCCGTGTCGCTGTCTCTGTGAATCTGTCCCAGTGTCTCTGTCTCCGTGTCCATGTCTCTGTGTCTCTGTCCCTGTGTCTCCGTCTCTGTGTCTCTGCATCTGAATCTCTGTCTCTGTGTCTCTGTCTCACAGTCTCTGTCTCTGTGTCTCTGTCTCTGTGTCTCTGTCTCTGTCTCTGTCCCTGTGTCTCTGTCTCTGTGTCCCTGTCTCTGTGTCTGTGTCTCTGTGCCTCTGTCTCTGTGTCTCTGTGTCTGTGAATCTGTCTCTGTGTCTCTGTCCCTGTGTCTCCGTCTCTGTGTCTCTGTCTGTCTCACTGTGTCTCTGTCTCTGTTTCTCTGTCCCACAGTCTGCGTCTCTGTGTCTCTGTCTCTGTGTCTCTGTCTCTGTGTCTCTGTCTCTGTGTCTCTGTCTCTGTGTCTCTGTCTCTGTGTCTCTGTCTCTGTGTCTCTGTCTCTGTGTCTCTGTCTCTGTGTCTCTGTCTCTGTGTCTCTGTCTCTGTGTCTCTGTCTCTGTGTCTCTGTCTCTGTGTCTCTGTCTCTGTGTCTCTGTCTCTGTGTCTCTGTCTCTGTGTCTCTGTCTCTGTGTCTCTGTCTCTGTGTCTCTGTCTCTGTGTCTCTGTCTCTGTGTCTCTGTCTCTGTGTCTCTGTCTCTGTGTCTCTGTCTCTGTGTCTCTGTCTCTGTGTCTCTGTCTCTGTGTCTCTGTCTCTGTGTCTCTGTCTCTGTGTCTCTGTCTCTGTGTCTCTGTCTCTGTGTCTCTGTCTCTGTGTCTCTGTCCCTGTGTCTCTGTCCCTGTGTCTCTGTCCCTGTGTCTCTGTCCCTGTGTCTCTGTCCCTGTGTCTCTGTCCCTGTGTCTCTGTCCCTGTGTCTCTGTCCCTGTGTCTCTGTCCCTGTGTCTCTGTCCCTGTGTCTCTGTCTCTGTGTCTCTGTCTCTGTGTCTCTGTCTCTGTGTCTCTGTCTCTGTGTCTCTGTCTCTGTGTCTCTGTCTCTGTGTCTCTGTCTCTGTGTCTCTGTCTCTGCGTCTCTGTCTCTGCGTCTCTGTCTCTGCGTCTCTGTCTCTGCGTCTCTGTCTCTGTGTCTCTGTCTCTGTGTCTCTGTCTCTGTGTCTCTGTCTCTGTGTCTCTGTCTCTGTGTCTCTGTCTCTGTGTCTCTGTCTCTGTGTCTCTGTCTCTGTGTCTCTGTCTCTGTGTCTCTGTCTCTGTGTCTCTGTCTCTGTGTCTCTGTCTCTGTGTCTCTGTCTCTGTGTCTCTGTCTCTGTGTCTCTGTCTCTGTGTCTCTGTCTCTGTGTCTCTGTCTCTGTGTCTCTGTCTCTGTGTCTCTGTCTCTGTGTCTCTGTCTCTGTGTCTCTGTCTCTGTGTCTCTGTCTCTGTGTCTCTGTCTCTGTGTCTCTGTCTCTGTGTCTCTGCCTCTGTGTCTCTGTCTCTGTGTCTCTGTCTCTGTGTCTCTGTCTCTGTGTCTCTGTCTCTGTGTCTCTGTCTCTGTGTCTCTGTCTCTGTGTCTCTGTCTCTGTGTCTCTGTCTCTGTGTCTCTGTCTCTGTGTCTCTGTCTCTGTGTCTCTGTCTCTGTGTCTCTGTCTCTGTGTCTCTGTCTCTGTGTCTCTGTCTCTGTGTCTCTGTCTCTGTGTCTGTGTCTCTGTGTGTCGGTCTCTGTGTCTCTGTCTGTGTGTCTTTGTCTCTGTGTCTCTGTCTCATTGTCTCTGTGTCTGTGTCCCTGTCCCTCTGTCTCTGTCTCTGCGATTCTGTCTCTGTGACTCTGTCTCTGTGTCCCTGTTTCTGTCTCTCCGTCTCTGTGTCTCTGCATCTGAATCTCTGTCTCTGTGTCTCTGTCTCAGTGTCTCGGTCTCCGTGTCTCTGTCTCTGTGTCTCTGTCTCTGTCTCTGTCCCTGCGTCTCTGTCTCTGAGTCTTTGTCTCTGCCTCTGTATCTGTCTCTGCGTCTCCGTCTATGTGTCTCTGTCTCTGAGTTTCTCTCTCTGTGTCCCTGTCTCTGTGTTTCTGTCTCTGTCTCTGTCTCTGTCTCTGTCTCAGTCTCTGTCTCTGTCTCTGTCTCTGCCTCTGTCTCTGTTGCTCTTTCACTGTGTCTCTGGCTCTGTGTCTGTCCCTCTGTCTCCGTCTCTGTGTCTCTGTCTCTCTCTCTCGGTGTCCCTGCCTCTGTGTCTCTGTCTCTGTGTCCCTGTCTCTGTGTTTCTGTCCTTGTGTCTCCGTCTCTGTGCCTCTGTCTCTGTGTCTCTCTCTCTGTGAATCTGTCTCTCTGTTTCTGTCTCTGTGTCTCTGTCCCTGTGTCTTCGTATCTGTGTCTCTGTCTGTCTCACTGTGTCCCTGTCTCTGTGTCTCTGTCCCACAGTCTCCGTCTCTGTGTCTCTGTCCCACAGTCTCCGTCTCTGTGTCTCTGTCTCTGCGTCTCTGTCTCTGTGTCTCTGTCTCTGTGTCTCTGTCTCTGTGTCTCTGTCTCTGAGTCTTTGTCTCTGCCTCTGTATCTGTCTCTGCGTCTCCGTCTGTGTGTCTCCGTCTCTGAGTTTCTCTCTCTGTGTCCCTGTCTCTGTGTCTCTGTTTCTGTCTCTGTCTCTGTCTCTGTGTCTCTGTCTCTGTGTCTCTGCCTCCGTGGGTCTCTCTCCGTGTCGCTGTCTCTGTGAATCTGTCCCTGTGTCTCTATCTCTGTGTCAATGTCTCTGTGTCTCTGTCCCGGTGTCTGCGTCTCTGTGTCTCTGCATCTGTATCTCTGTCTCTGTGTCTCTGTCCCACAGTCTCCGTCTCTGTGTCTCTGTCTCTGCGTCTCCGTCTCTGTGTCTCTGTCTCTGAGTTTCTGTCTCTGTCTCTGTCCCTGTGTCTCTGTCTGTCTCACTGTGTCTCTGTCTCTGTGTCTCTGTCTCTGTGTCTCTGTCTCTGTGTCTCTGTCTCTGTGTCTCTGTCACTGTGTCTCTGTCTCTGTGTCTCTGTCTCTGTGTCTCTGTCTCTGTGTCTCTGTCTCTGTGTCTCTGTCTCTGTGTCTCTGTCTCTGTGTCTCTGTCTCTGTGTCTCTGTCGCTGTGTCTCTGTCTCTGTGTCTCTGTCTCTGTGTCTCTGTCCCTGTGTCTCCGTCTCTGTGTCTCTGCATCTGTATCTCTGTCTCTGTGTCTCCGTCTCTGTGTCTCTGTCTCTGTGTCTCTGTCTCTGTGTCTCTGTCTCTGTGTCTCTGTCTCTGTGTCTCTGTCTCTGTGTCTCTGTCTCTGTGTCTCTGTATCTGTCTCTGTCCCCGTGTCTCTGTCTCTGTGACTCTGTCTCTGTGTCTCTGTCTCTGTGTCTCTGTCTCTGTGTCTCTGCCCCTGTGTCTCTGTCTCCGAATCTCTGTCTCTGTGTCTGGGTCCCTGTGTCTCTGTCTCTGTGTCTCTGTCCCTGAGTCTCTCTCTCTGTGTCCCTGTTTCTGTGTCTCTGTCCTTGCGTCTCCGTGTCTGTGTCTCTGTCTCTGTGTCTCTGTCTCTGTGTCTCTGTCGCTGTGTCTCTGTCTCTGTGTCTCTGTCTCTGTGTCTATGTCTCTGTGTCTCTGTCTCCTTGTCTCTGTCCCTGTGTCACTGTGTCTGTGTCTCTGTCTCTGTGTCTCTGTCTCTGTGTCTCTGTCTCTGTGTCTCTGCCTCTGTATCTGTCTCTGCGTCTCCGTCTCTGTGTCTCTGTCTCTGAGTTTCTCTCTCTGTGTCCCTGTCTCTGTGTTTCTGTCTCTGTCTCTGTCTCTGTCTCTGTCTCAGTCTCTGTCTCTGTCTCTGTCTCTGCCTCTGTCTCTGTTGCTCTTTCACTGTGTCTCTGGCTCTGTGTCTGTCCCTCTGTCTCCGTCTCTGTGTCTCTGTCTCTCTCTCTCGGTGTCCCTGCCTCTGTGTCTCTGTCTCTGTGTCCCTGTCTCTGTGTTTCTGTCCTTGTGTCTCCGTCTCTGTGCCTCTGTCTCTGTGTCTCTCTCTCTGTGAATCTGTCTCTCTGTTTCTGTCTCTGTGTCTCTGTCCCTGTGTCTTCGTATCTGTGTCTCTGTCTGTCTCACTGTGTCCCTGCCTCTGTGTCTCTGTCCCACAGTCTCCGTCTCGGTGTCTCTGCCCCTGTGTCTCTGTCTCTGTGTCTGGGTCTCTGTGTCTCTGTCACTGTGTCTCTGTCTCTGAGTCTCTCTCTCTGTGTCCCTGTCTCTGTGTCTCTGTCTCTGTGTCTCTGCCTCCGTGGGTCTCTCTCCGTGTCGCTGTCTCTGTGAATCTGTCCCTGTGTCTCTGCCTCTGTGTCAATGCCTCTGTGTCTCTGTCTCTGTGTCTCTGTCTCTGTGTCTCTGTCTCTGTGTCTCTGTCTCTGTGTCTCTGTCTCTGTGCTTCTGCCTCTGTGCCTCTGCCTCTGTGTCTCGGTCTCTGTGTCTCTGTCTCTGTGTCTCTGTCTCTGTGTCTCTGTCTCTGTGTCTCTGTCTCTGTGTCTCTGTCTCTGTGTCTCTGTCTCTGTGTCCCTGTCTCTGTGTCTCTGTCTCTGTGTCTCTGCCTCCGTGGGTCTCTCTCCGTGTCGCTGTCTCTGTGAATCTGTCCCTGTGTCTCTGCCTCTGTGTCAATGTCTCTGTGTCTCTGTCCCTTTGTCTCCGTCTCTGTGTCTCTGCATCTGTATCTCTGTCTCTGTGTCTCTGTCTCTGTGTCTCTGTCTCTGTGTCTCTGTCTCTGTGTATCTGTCTCTGTGTCTCTGTCTCTGTGTCTCTGTCTCTGTGTCTCTGTCTCTGTGTCTCTGTCTCTGTGTCTCTGTCTCTGTCTCTGTGTCTCTGTCTCTGTGTCTCTGTCTCTGTGTCTCTGTCTCTGTGTCTCTGTCTCTGAATTTCTGTCTCTGTCTCTGTCCCTGTGTCTCTGTCTGTCTCACTGTGTCTCTGTCTCTGTTCCTCTGTCTCTGTGTCTCTGCCTCTCTGTCTCTGTCTCGATGTCTCTGTCTCTGTGTCTCTGTCTCTGTGTCTCTGTCTCTGTGTCTCTGTCTCTGTGTCTCTGTCTCTGTGTCTCTGTCTCTGTGTCTCTGTCTCTGTGTCTCTGTCTCTGTGTCTCTGTCTCTGTGTCTCTGTCTCTGTGTCTCTGTCTCTGTGTCTCTGTCTCTGTGTCTCTGTCTCTGTGTCTCTGTCTCTGTGTCTCTGCCTCCGTGGGTCTCTCTCCGTGTCGCTGTCTCTGTGAATCTGTCCCTGTGTCTCTGCCTCTGTGTCAATGTCTCTGTGTCTCTGTCCCTGTGTCTCCGTCTCTGTGTCTCTGCATCTGTATCTCTGTCTCTGTGTCTCTGTCTCTGTGTCTCTGTCTCTGTGTCTCTGTCTCTGTGTCTCTGTCTCTGCGTCTATGTCTCTGTGTCTCTGTCTCCTTGTCTCTGCCTCTGTGTCTCTGTCTCTGTGTCTCTGTCTCCGTGCCGCTGTCTCTGTGAATCTGTCCCAGTGTCTCTGTCTCCGTGTCCATGTCTCTGTGTCTCTGTCCCTGTGTCTCCGTCTCTGTGTCTCTGCATCTGAATCTCTGTCTCTGCGTCTCTGTCTCACAGTCCCGGTCTCTGTGTCTCTGTCTCTGTGTCTCTGTCTCTGTCTCTGTCCCTGTGTCTCTGTCTCTGTGTCCCTGTCTCTGTGTCTATGTCTCTGTGCCTCTGTCCCTGTGTCTCTGTGTTTCTGTCTCTGTGTCTCTGTCCCTGTGTCTCCGTCTCTGTGTCTCTGTCTCTGTGTCTCTGTCCCACAGTCTCAGTCTCTGTGTCTCCGTCTCTGTGTCTCTGTCTCTGTGTCTCTGTCTGTGTGTCTCTGTCTCTGTGTCTATGTCTCTGTGTCTCTGTCTCTTTGTCCCTGTCCCTGTGTCACTGTCTCTGTGTCTCTGTCTCTGTGTCTCTGTCTCTGTGTCTCTGTCTCTGTGTCTCTGTCTCTGTGTCTCTGTCTCTGTGTCTCTGTCTCTGTGTCTCTGTCTCCGTGTCTCTGTCTCTGTGTCTCTGTCTCTGTGTCTCTGTCTCGGTGTCTCTGCCCCTGTGTCTCTGTCTCTGTGTCTGGGTCTCTGTGTCTCTGTCTCTGTGTCTCTGTCTCTGAGTCTCTCTCTCTGTGTCCCTGTTTCTGTGTCTCTGTCCTTGCGTCTCCGTGTCTGTGTCTCTGTCTCTGTGTCCCTGTCTCTGTGTCTATGTCTCTGTGCCTCTGTCTCTGTGTCTATGTCTCTGTGCCTCTGTCTCTGTGTCTCTGTGTCTGTGAATCTGTCTCTGTGTTTCTGTCTCTGTGTCTCTGTCCCTGTGTCTCCGTCTCTGTGTCTCTGCATCTGTATCTCTGTCTCTGTGTCTCTGTCCCACAGTCTCCGTCTCTGTGTCTCTGTCTCTGTGTCTCTGTCTCCGTGTCCATGTCTCTGTGTCTCTGTCCCTGTGTCACCGTCTCTGTGGCTCTGCATCTGAATCTCTGTCTCTCTGTCTCTGTCTCACTCTCTCGGTCTCCGTGTCTCTGTCTCTGTGTCTCTGTCTCTGTCTCTGTCCCTGTATCTCTGTCTCTTAGTCTTTGTCTCTGCCTCTGTATCTGTCTCTGCGTCTCCGTCTCTGTGTCTCTGTCTCTGAGTTTCTGTCTCTGTCTCTGTCCCTGTGTCTCTGTCTGTCTCACTGTGTCTCTGTCTCTGTTCCTCTGTCTCTGTGTCTCTGCCTCTCTGTCTCTGTCTCTATGTCTCTGTCTCTGTGTCTCTGTCTCTGTGTCTCTGTCTCTGTGTCTCTGTCTCTGTGTCTCTGTCTCTGTGTCTCTGTCTCTGTGTCTCTGTCTCTGTGTCTCTGTCTCTGTGTCTCTGTCTCTGTGTGTCTGTCTCTGTGTCTCTGTCTCTGTGTCTCTGTCTCTGTGTCTCTGTCTCTGTGTCTCTGTCTCTGTGTCTCTGTCTCTGTGTCTCTGTCTCTGTGTCTCTGTCTCTGTGTCTCTGTCTCTGTGTCTCTGTCTCTGTGTCTCTGTCTCTGTGTCTCTGTCTCTGTGTCTCTGTCTCTGTGTCTCTGTCTCTGTGTCTCTGTCTCTGTGTCTCTGTCTCTGTGTCTCTGTCTCTGTGTCTCTGTCTCTGTGTCTCTGTCTCTGTGTCTCTGTCTCTGTGTCTCTGTCTCTGTGTCTCTGTCTCTGTGTCTCTGTCTCTGTGTCTCTGTCTCTGTGTCTCTGTCTCTGTGTCTCTGTCTCTGTGTCTCTGCCTCCGTGGGTCTCTCTCCGTGTCGCTGTCTCTGTGAATCTGTCCCTGTGTCTCTGCCTCTGTGTCTATGTCTCTGTGTCTCTGTCCCTGCGTCTCCGTCTCTGTGTCTCTGCATCTGTATCTCTGTCTCTGTGTCTCTGTCTCTGTGTCTCTGTCTCTGTGTCTCTGTCTCTGCGTCTATGTCTCTGTGTCTCTGTCTCTTTGTCTCTGTCTCTGTGTCTCTGTCTCCGTGTCGCTGTCTCTGTGAATCTGTCCCAGTGTCTCTGTCTCCGTGTCCATGTCTCTGTGTCTCTGTCCCTGTGTCTCCGTCTCTGTGTCTCTGCATCTGAATCTCTGTCTCTGTGTCTCTGTCTCACAGTCTCTGTCTCTGTGTCTCTGTCTCTGTGTCTCTGTCTCTGTCTCTGTCCCTGTGTCTCTGTCTCTGTGTCCCTGTCTCTGTGTCTGTGTCTCTGTGCCTCTGTCTCTGTGTCTCTGTGTCTGTGAATCTGTCTCTGTGTCTCTGTCCCTGTGTCTCCGTCTCTGTGTCTCTGTCTGTCTCACTGTGTCTCTGTCTCTGTTTCTCTGTCCCACAGTCTGCGTCTCTGTGTCTCTGTCTCTGTGCCTCTGTCTCTGTGTCTCTGTCTCTGTGTCTCTGTCTCTGTGTCTCTGTCTCTGTGTCTCTGTCTCTGTGTCTCTGTCTCTGTGTCTCTGTCTCTGTGTCTCTGTCTCTGTGTCTCTGTCTCTGTGTCTCTGTCCCTGTGTCTCTGTCTCTGTGTCTCTGTCTCTGTGTCTCTGTCTCTGTGTCTCTGTCTCTGTGTCTCTGTCTCTGTGTCTCTGTCTCTGTGTCTCTGTCTCTGTGTCTCTGTCTCTGTGTCTCTGTCTCTGTGTCTCTGTCCCTGTGTCTCTGTCTCTGTGTCTCTGTCTCTGTGTCTCTGTCTCTGTGTCTCTGTCTCTGTGTCTCTGTCTCTGTGTCTCTGTCTCTGTGTCTCTGTCTCTGTGTCTCTGTCTCTGTGTCTCCGTCTCTGTGTCTCTGTCTCTGTGTCTCTGTCTCTGTGTCTCTGTCTCTGTGTCTCTGTCTCTGTGTCTCTGTCTCTGTGTCTCTGTCTCTGTGTCTCTGTCTCTGTGTCTCTGCCTCCGTGGGGCTCTCTCCGTGTCGTTGTCTCTGTGAATCTGTCCCTGTGTCTCTGCCTCTGTGTCTCTGTCTCTGTGTCTCTGTCTCTGTCTCTGTCCCTGTTTCTCCGTCTCTGTGACTCTGTCTCTGTGTCTCTGTCTCTGTGTCTATGTCTCTGTGTCTATGTCTCTGTGTCTATGTCTCTGTGCCTCTGTCTCTGTGTCTCTGTGTCTGTGAATCTCTCTCTGTGTTTCTGTCTCTGTGTCTCTGTCCCTGTGTCTCCGTCTCTGTGTCTCTGTCTGTCACACTGTGTCTCTGTGTCTGTGTGTCTGTCTCCGTGTCTCTGTCTCTGTGTCTCTGTCTCTGTGTCTCTGTCTCTGTGCTTCTGCCTCTGTGCCTCTGCCTCTGTGTCTCGGTCTCTGTGTCTCTGTCTCTGTGTCTCTGTCTCTGTGTCTCTGTCTCTGTGTCTCTGTCTCTGTGTCTCTGTCTCTGTGTCTCTGTCTCTGTGTCTCTGTCTCTGTGTCTCTGTCTCTGTGTCTCTGTCTCTGTGTCTCTGTCTCTGTGTCTCTGTCTCTGTGTCTCTGTCTCTCTGTCTCTGTCTCTGTGTCTCTGTCTCTGTGTCTATGTCTCTGTGTCTCTGTCTCTTTGTCTCTGTCCCTGTGTCACTGTCTCTGTGTCTCTGTCTCTGTGTCTCTGTCTCTGTGTCTCTGTCTCTGTGTCTCTGTCTCTGTGTCTCTGTCTCTGTGTCTCTGTCTCTGTGCTTCTGCCTCTGTGCCTCTGCCTCTGTGTCTCGGTCTCTGTGTCTCTGTCTCTGTGTCTCTGTCTCTGTGTCTCTGTCTCTGTGTCTCTGTCTCTGTGTCTCTGTCTCTGTGTCTCTGTCTCTGTGTCTCTGTCTCTGTGTCCCTGTCTCTGTGTCTCTGTCTCTGTGTCTCTGCCTCCGTGGGTCTCTCTCCGTGTCGCTGTCTCTGTGAATCTGTCCCTGTGTCTCTGCCTCTGTGTCAATGTCTCTGTGTCTCTTTCCCTGTGTCTCCGTCTCTGTGTCTCTGCATCTGTATCTCTGTCTCTGTGTCTCTGTCTCTGTGTCTCTGTCTCTGTGTCTCTGTCTCTGTGTCTCTGTCTCTGTGTCTCTGTCTCTGTGCCTCTGTCTCTGTGTCTCTGTCTCTGCGTCTATGTCTCTGTGTCTCTGTCTCTTTGTCTCTGCCTCTGTGTCTCTGTCTCTGTGTCTCTGTCTCCGTGCCGCTGTCTCTGTGAATCTGTCCCAGCGTCTCTGTCTCCGTGTCCATGTCTCTGTGTCTCTGTCCCTGTGTCTCCGTCTCTGTGTCTCTGCATCTGAATCTCTGTCTCTGCGTCTCTGTCTCACAGTCTCGGTCTCTGTGTCTCTGTCTCTGTGTCTCTGTCTCTGTCTCTGTCCCTGTGTCTCTGTCTCTGTGTCCCTGTCTCTGTGTCCCTGTCTCTGTGTCTATGTCTCTGTGCCTCTGTCCCTGTGTCTCTGTGTTTCTGTCTCTGTGTCTCTGTCCCTGTGTCTCCGTCTCTGTGTCTCTGTCTGTCTCACTGTGTCTCTGTCTCTGTGTCTCTGTCCCACAGTCTCCGTCTCTGTGTCTCTGTCTCTGTGTCTCTGTCTCTGTGTCTATGTCTCTGTGTCTCTGTCTCTTTGTCCCTGTCCCTGTGTCACTGTCTCTGTGTCTCTGTCTCTGTGTCTCTGTCTCTGTGTCTCTGTCTCTGTGTCTCTGTCTCTGTGTCTCTGTCTCTGTGTCTCTGTCTCTGTGTCTCTGTCTCTGTGTCTCTGTCTCTGTGTCTCTGTCTCTGTGTCTCTGTCTC
Source organism: Megachile willughbiella (assembly GCA_945859595.2). Lineage (NCBI taxonomy): Eukaryota > Metazoa > Arthropoda > Insecta > Hymenoptera > Megachilidae > Megachile > Megachile willughbiella. The sequence continues at coordinate 656,662 of CAMAOD020000260.1, forward strand.
TGTGTCTCTGTCTCCGTGTCTCTGTCTCTGTGTCTCTGTCTCTGTGTCTCTGTCTCGGTGTCTCTGCCCCTGTGTCTCTGTCTCTGTGTCTGGGTCTCTGTGTCTCTGTCTCTGTGTCTCTGTCTCTGAGTCTCTCTCTCTGTGTCCCTGTTTCTGTGTCTCTGTCCTTGCGTCTCCGTGTCTGTGTCTCTGTCTCTGTGTCCCTGTCTCTGTGTCTATGTCTCTGTGCCTCTGTCTCTGTGTCTATGTCTCTGTGCCTCTGTCTCTGTGTCTCTGTGTCTGTGAATCTGTCTCTGTGTTTCTGTCTCTGTGTCTCTGTCCCTGTGTCTCCGTCTCTGTGTCTCTGCATCTGTATCTCTGTCTCTGTGTCTCTGTCCCACAGTCTCCGTCTCTGTGTCTCTGTCTCTGTGTCTCTGTCTCCGTGTCCATGTCTCTGTGTCTCTGTCCCTGTGTCACCGTCTCTGTGGCTCTGCATCTGAATCTCTGTCTCTCTGTCTCTGTCTCACTCTCTCGGTCTCCGTGTCTCTGTCTCTGTGTCTCTGTCTCTGTCTCTGTCCCTGTATCTCTGTCTCTTAGTCCTTGTCTCTGCCTCTGTATCTGTCTCTGCGTCTCCGTCTCTGTGTCTCTGTCTCTCTGTCTCTGTCTCTGTGTCTCTGTCTCTGTGTCTATGTCTCTGTGTCTCTGTCTCTTTGTCTCTGTCCCTGTGTCACTGTCTCTGTGTCTCTGTATCTGTGTCTCTGTCTCTGTGTCTCTGTCTCTGTGTCTCTGTCTCTGTGTCTCTGTCTCTGTGTCTCTGTCTCTGTGATTCTGCCTCTGTGCCTCTGCCTCTGTGTCTCGGTCTCTGTGTCTCTGTCTCTGTGTCTCTGTCTCTGTGTCTCTGTCTCTGTGTCTCTGTCTCTGTGTCTCTGTCTCTGTGTCTCTGTCTCTGTGTCTCTGTCTCTGTGTCCCTGTCTCTGTGTCTCTGTCTCTGTGTCTCTGCCTCCGTGGGTCTCTCTCCGTGTCGCTGTCTCTGTGAATCTGTCCCTGTGTCTCTGCCTCTGTGTCAATGTCTCTGTGTCTCTTTCCCTGTGTCTCCGTCTCTGTGTCTCTGCATCTGTATCTCTGTCTCTGTGTCTCTGTCTCTGTGTCTCTGTCTCTGTGTCTCTGTCTCTGTGTCTCTGTCTCTGTGTCTCTGTCTCTGTGCCTCTGTCTCTGTGTCTCTGTCTCTGCGTCTATGTCTCTGTGTCTCTGTCTCTTTGTCTCTGCCTCTGTGTCTCTGTCTCTGTGTCTCTGTCTCCGTGCCGCTGTCTCTGTGAATCTGTCCCAGTGTCTCTGTCTCCGTATCCATGTCTCTGTGTCTCTGTCCCTGTGTCTCCGTCTCTGTGTCTCTGCATCTGAATCTCTGTCTCTGCGTCTCTGTCTCACAGTCTCGGTCTCTGTGTCTCTGTCTCTGTGTCTCTGTCTCTGTCTCTGTCCCTGTGTCTCTGTCTCTGTGTCCCTGTCTCTGAGTCCCTGTCTCTGTGTCTATGTCTCTGTGCATCTGTCCCTGTGTCTCTGTGTTTCTGTCTCTGTGTCTCTGTCCCTGTGTCTCCGTCTCTGTGTCTCTGTCTGTCTCACTGTGTCTCTGTCTCTGTGTCTCTGTCCCACAGTCTCCGTCTCTGTGTCTCTGTCTCTGTGTCTCTGTCTCTGTGTCTCTGTCTCTGTGTCTATGTCTCTGTGTCTCTGTCTCTTTGTCCCTGTCCCTGTGTCACTGTCTCTGTGTCTCTGTCTCTGTGTCTCTGTCTCTGTGTCTCTGTCTCTGTGTCTCTGTCTCTGTGTCTCTGTCTCTGTGTCTCTGTCTCTGTGTCTCTGTCTCTGTGTCTCTGTCTCTGTGTCTCTGTCTCCGTGTCTCTGTCTCTGTGTCTCTGTCTCTGTGTCTCTGTCTCGGTGTCTCTGCCCCTGTGTCTCTGTCTCTGTGTCTGGGTCTCTGTGTCTCTGTCTCTGTGTCTCTGTCTCTGAGCCTCTCTCTCTGTGTCCCTGTTTCTGTGTCTCTGTCCTTGCGTCTCCGTGTCTGTGTCTCTGTCTCTGTGTCCCTGTCTCTGTGTCTATGTCTCTGTGCCTCTGTCTCTGTGTCTATGTCTCTGTGCCTCTGTCTCTGTGTCTCTGTGTCTGTGAATCTGTCTCTGTGTTTCTGTCTCTGTGTCTCTGTCCCTGTGTCTCCGTCTCTGTGTCTCTGCATCTGTATCTCTGTCTCTGTGTCTCTGTCCCACAGTCTCCGTCTCTGTGTCTCTGTCTCTGTGTCTCTGTCTCCGTGTCCATGTCTCTGTGTCTCTGTCCCTGTGTCACCGTCTCTGTGGCTCTGCATCTGAATCTCTGTCTCTCTGTCTCTGTCTCACTCTCTCGGTCTCCGTGTCTCTGTCTCTGTGTCTCTGTCTCTGTCTCTGTCCCTGTATCTCTGTCTCTTAGTCTTTGTCTCTGCCTCTGTATCTGTCTCTGCGTCTCCGTCTCTGTGTCTCTGTCTCTGAGTTTCTGTCTCTGTCTCTGTCCCTGTGTCTCTGCCTGTCTCACTGTGTCTCTGTCTCTGTTCCTCTGTCTCTGTGTCTCTGCCTCTCTGTCTCTGTCTCTATGTCTCTGTCTCTGTGTCTCTGTCTCTGTGTCTCTGTCTCTGTGTCTCTGTCTCTGTGTCTCTGTCTCTGTGTCTCTGTCTCTGTGTCTCTGTCTCTGTGTCTCTGTCTCTGTGTCTCTGTCTCTGTGTCTCTGTCTCTGTGTCTCTGTCTCTGTGTCTCTGTCTCTGTGTCTCTGTCTCTGTGTCTCTGTCTCTGTGTCTCTGTCTCTGTGTCTCTGTCTCTGTGTCTCTGTCTCTGTGTCTCGGTCTCTGTGTCTCTGTCTCTGTGTCTCTGTCTCTGTCTCTGTCCCTGTGTCTCTGTCTCTGTGTCCCTGTCTCTGAGTCCCTGTCTCTGTGTCTATGTCTCTGTGCCTCTGTCCCTGTGTCTCTGTGTTTCTGTCTCTGTGTCTCTGTCCCTGTGTCTCCGTCTCTGTGTCTCTGTCTGTCTCACTGTGTCTCTGTCTCTGTGTCTCTGTCCCACAGTCTCCGTCTCTGTGTCTCTGTCTCTGTGTCTCTGTCTCTGTGTCTCTGTCTCTGTGTCTATGTCTCTGTGTCTCTGTCTCTTTGTCCCTGTCCCTGTGTCACTGTCTCTGTGTCTCTGTCTCTGTGTCTCTGTCTCTGTGTCTCTGTCTCTGTGTCTCTGTCTCTGTGTCTCTGTCTCTGTGTCTCTGTCTCTGTGTCTCTGTCTCTGTGTCTCTGTCTCTGTGTCTCTGTCTCCGTGTCTCTGTCTCTGTGTCTCTGTCTCTGTGTCTCTGTCTCGGTGTCTCTGCCCCTGTGTCTCTGTCTCTGTGTCTGGGTCTCTGTGTCTCTGTCTCTGTGTCTCTGTCTCTGAGCCTCTCTCTCTGTGTCCCTGTTTCTGTGTCTCTGTCCTTGCGTCTCCGTGTCTGTGTCTCTGTCTCTGTGTCCCTGTCTCTGTGTCTATGTCTCTGTGCCTCTGTCTCTGTGTCTATGTCTCTGTGCCTCTGTCTCTGTGTCTCTGTGTCTGTGAATCTGTCTCTGTGTTTCTGTCTCTGTGTCTCTGTCCCTGTGTCTCCGTCTCTGTGTCTCTGCATCTGTATCTCTGTCTCTGTGTCTCTGTCCCACAGTCTCCGTCTCTGTGTCTCTGTCTCTGTGTCTCTGTCTCCGTGTCCATGTCTCTGTGTCTCTGTCCCTGTGTCACCGTCTCTGTGGCTCTGCATCTGAATCTCTGTCTCTCTGTCTCTGTCTCACTCTCTCGGTCTCCGTGTCTCTGTCTCTGTGTCTCTGTCTCTGTCTCCGTCCCTGTATCTCTGTCTCTTAGTCTTTGTCTCTGCCTCTGTATCTGTCTCTGCGTCTCCGTCTCTGTGTCTCTGTCTCTGAGTTTCTGTCTCTGTCTCTGTCCCTGTGTCTCTGTCTGTCTCACTGTGTCTCTGTCTCTGTTCCTCTGTCTCTGTGTCTCTGCCTCTCTGTCTCTGTCTCTATGTCTCTGTCTCTGTGTCTCTGTCTCTGTGTCTCTGTCTCTGTGTCTCTGTCTCTGTGTCTCTGTCTCTGTGTCTCTGTCTCTGTGTCTCTGTCTCTGTGTCTCTGTCTCTGTGTCTCTGTCTCTGTGTCTCTGTCTCTGTGTCTCTGTCTCTGTGTCTCTGTCTCTGTGTCTCTGTCTCTGTGTCTCTGTCTCTGTGTCTCTGTCTCTGTGTCTCTGTCTCTGTGTCTCTGTCTCTGTGTCTCTGTCTCTGTGTCTCTGTCTCTGTGTCTCTGTCTCTGTGTCTCTGTCTCTGTGTCTCTGTCTCTGTGTCTCTGTCTCTGTGTCTCTGTCTCTGTGTCTCTGTCTCTGTGTCTCTGTCTCTGTGTCTCTGTCTCTGTGTCTCTGTCTCTGTGTCTCTGCCTCCGTGGGTCTCTCTCCGTGTCGCTGTCTCTGTGAATCTGTCCCTGTGTCTCTGCCTCTGTGTCAATGTCTCTGTGTCTCTGTCCCTGTGTCTCCGTCTCTGTGTCTCTGCATCTGTATCTCTGTCTCTGTGTCTCTGTCTCTGTGTCTCTGTCTCTGTGTCTCTGTCTCTGTGTCTCTGTCTCTGCGTCTATGTCTCTGTGTCTCTGTCTCTTTGTCTCTGTCTCTGTGTCTCTGTCTCTGTGTCTCTGTCTCCGTGTCGCTGTCTCTGTGAATCTGTCCCAGTGTCTCTGTCTCCGTGTCCATGTCTCTGTGTCTCTGTCCCTGTGTCTCCGTCTCTGTGTCTCTGCATCTGAATCTCTGTCTCTGTGTCTCTGTCTCACAGTCTCTGTCTCTGTGTCTCTGTCTCTGTCTCTGTCCCTGTGTCTCTGTCCCTGTGTCCCTGTCTCTGTGTCTGTGTCTCTGTGCCTCTGTCTCTGTGTCTCTGTGTCTGTGAATCTGTCTCTGTGTCTCTGTCCCTGTGTCTCCGTCTCTGTGTCTCTGTCTGTCTCACTGTGTCTCTGTCTCTGTTTCTCTGTCCCACAGTCTCCGTCTCTGTGTCTCTGTCTCTGTGTCTCTGTCTCTGTGTCTCCGTCTCTGTGTCTCTGTCTCTGTGTCTCTGTCTCTGTGTCTCCGTCTCTGTGTCTCTGTCTCTGTGTCTCTGTCTCTGTGTCTCTGTCTCTGTGTCTCTGTCTCTGTGTCTCTGTCTCTGTGTCTCTGTCTCTGTGTCTCTGTCTCTGTGTCTCTGTCTCTGTGTCTCTGTCTGTGTGTCTCTGTCTCTGTGTCTCTGTCTCTGTGTCTCTGTCTCTGTGTCTCTGTCTCTGTGTCTCTGTCTCTGTGTCTCTGTCTCTGTGTCTCTGTCTCTGTGTCTCTGTCTCTGTGCCTCTGTCTCTGTGTCTCTGTCTCTGTGTCTCTGTCTCTGTGTCTCTGTCTCTGTGTCTCTGTCTCTGTGTCTCTGTCTCTGTGTCTCTGTCTCTGTGTCTCTGTCTCTGTGTCTCTGTCTCTGTGTCTCTGTCTCTGTGTCTCTGTCTCTGTGTCTCTGTCTCTGTGTCTCTGTCTCTGTGTCTCTGTCTCTGTGTCTCTGTCTCTGTGTCTCTGTCTCTGTGTCTCTGTCTCTGTGTCTCTGTCTGTGTGTCTCTGTCTCTGTGTCTCTGTCTCTGTGCCTCTGTCTCTGTGCCTCTGTCTCTGTGTCTCTGTCTCTGTGTCTCTGTCTCTGTGTCTCTGTCTCTGTGTCTCTGTCTCTGTGTCTCTGTCTCTGTGTCTCTGTCTCTGTGTCTCTGTCTCTGTGTCTCTGTCTCTGTGTCTCTGTCTCTGTGTCTCTGTCTCTGTGTCTCTGTCTCTGTGTCTCTGTCTCTGTGTCTCTGTCTCTGTCTCTGTGTCTCTGTCTCTGTGTCTCTGTCTCTGTGTCTCTGTCTCTGTGTCTCTGTCTCTGTGTCTCTGTCTCTGTGTCTCTGTCTCTGTGTCTCTGTCTCTGTGTCTCTGTCTCTGTGTCTCTGTCTCTGTGTCTCTGTCTCTGTGTCTCTGTCTCTGTGTCTCTGTCTCTGTGTCTCTGTCTCTGTGTCTCTGTCTCTGTGTCTCTGTATCTGTGTCTCTGTCTCTGTGTCTCTGTCTCTGTGTCTCTGCCTCCGTGGGGCTCTCTCCGTGTCGTTGTCTCTGTGAATCTGTCCCTGTGTCTCTGCCTCTGTGTCTCTGTCTCTGTGTCTCTGTCTCTGTCTCTGTCCCTGTTTCTCCGTCTCTGTGTCTCTGTCTCTGTGTCTCTGTCTCTGTGTCTATGTCTCTGTGTCTATGTCTCTGTGTCTATGTCTCTGTGCCCCTGTCTCTGTGTCTCTGTGTCTGTGAATCTCTCTCTGTGTTTCTGTCTCTGTGTCTCTGTCCCTGTGTCTCCGTCTCTGTGTCTCTGTCTGTCACACTGTGTCTCTGTCTCTGGGTCTCTGTCTCTGTGTCTCTGTCTCTGTGTCTCTGTCTCTGTGCTTCTGCCTCTGTGCCTCTGCCTCTGTGTCTCGGTCTCTGTGTCTCTGTCTCTGTGTCTCTGTCTCTGTGTCTCTGTCTCTGTGTCTCTGTCTCTGTGTCTCTGTCTCTGTGTCTCTGTCTCTGTGTCTCTGTCTCTGTGTCTCTGTCTCTGTGTCTCTGTCTCTGTGTCTCTGTCTCTGTGTCTCTGTCTCTGTGTCTCTGTCTCTGTGTCTCTGTCTCTGTGTCTCTGTCTCTGTGTCTCTGTCTCTGTGTCTCTGTCTCTGTGTCTCTGTCTCTGTGTCTCTGTCTCTCTGTCTCTGTCTCTGTGTCTCTGTCTCTGTGTCTATGTCTCTGTGTCTCTGTCTCTTTGTCTCTGTCCCTGTGTCACTGTCTCTGTGTCTCTGTCTCTGTGTCTCTGTCTCTGTGTCTCTGTCTCTTTGTCTCTGCCTCTGTGTCTCTGTCTCTGTGTCTCTGCCTCCGTGGGTCTCTCTCCGTGTCGCTGTCTCTGTGAATCTGTCCCTGTGTCTCTGCCTCTGTGTCTCTGTCCCTGTGTCTCCGTCTCTGTGTCTCTGCATCTGTATCTCTGTCTCTGTGTCTCTGTCTCTGTGTCTCTGTCTCTGTGTCTCTGTCTCTGTGTCTCTGTCTCTGCGTCTATGTCACTGTGTCTCTGTCTCTTTGTCTTTGTCTCTGTGTCTCTGTCTCTGTGTCTCTGTCTCCGTGTCGCTGTCTCTGTGAATCTGTCCCAGTGTCTCTGTCTCCGTGTCCATGTCTCTGTGTCTCTGTCCCTGTGTCTCCGTCTCTGTGTCTCTGCATCTGAATCTCTGTCTCTGTGTCTCTGTCTCACAGTCTCTGTCTCTGTGTCTCTGTCTCTGTGTCTCTGTCTCTGTCTCTGTCCCTGTGTCTCTGTCTCTGTGTCCCTGTCTCTGTGTCTGTGTCTCTGTGCCTCTGTCTCTGTGTCTCTGTGTCTGTGAATCTGTCTCTGTGTCTCTGTCCCTGTGTCTCCGTCTCTGTGTCTCTGTCTGTCTCACTGTGTCTCTGTCTCTGTTTCTCTGTCCCACAGTCTCCGTCTCTGTGTCTCTGTCTCTGTGTCTCTGTCTCTGTGTATCTGTCTCTGTGTCTCTGTCTCTGTGTCTCTGTCTCTGTGTCTCTGTCTCTGTGTCTCTGTCCCTGTGTCTCTGTCTCTGTGTCTCTGTCTCTGTGTCTCTGTCTCTGTGTCTCTGTCTCTGTGTCTCTGTCTCTGTGTCTCTGTCTCTGTGTCTCTGTCTCTGTGTCTCTGTCTCTGTGTCTCTGTCTCTGTCTCTGTCCCTGTGTCTCTGTCTCTGTGTCCCTGTCTCTGTGTCCCTGTCTCTGTGTCTATGTCTCTGTGCCTCTGTCCCTGTGTCTCTGTGTTTCTGTCTCTGTGTCTCTGTCCCTGTGTCTCCGTCTCTGTGTCTCTGTCTGTCTCACTGTGTCTCTGTCTCTGTGTCTCTGTCCCACAGTCTCCGTCTCTGTGTCTCTGTCTCTGTGTCTCTGTCTCTGTGTCTATGTCTCTGTGTCTCTGTCTCTTTGTCCCTGTCCCTGTGTCACTGTCTCTGTGTCTCTGTCTCTGTGTCTCTGTCTCTGTGTCTCTGTCTCTGTGTCTCTGTCTCTGTGTCTCTGTCTCTGTGTCTCTGTCTCTGTGTCTCTGTCTCTGTGTCTCTGTCTCTGTGTCTCTGTCTCTGTGTCTCTGTCTCCGTGTCTCTGTCTCTGTGTCTCTGTCTCTGTGTCTCTGTCTCGGTGTCTCTGCCCCTGTGTCTCTGTCTCTGTGTCTGGGTCTCTGTGTCTCTGTCTCTGTGTCTCTGTCTCTGAGTCTCTCTCTCTGTGTCCCTGTTTCTGTGTCTCTGTCCTTGCGTCTCCGTGTCTGTGTCTCTGTCTCTGTGTCCCTGTCTCTGTGTCTATGTCTCTGTGCCTCTGTCTCTGTGTCTATGTCTCTGTGCCTCTGTCTCTGTGTCTCTGTGTCTGTGAATCTGTCTCTGTGTTTCTGTCTCTGTGTCTCTGTCCCTGTGTCTCCGTCTCTGTGTCTCTGCATCTGTATCTCTGTCTCTGTGTCTCTGTCCCACAGTCTCCGTCTCTGTGTCTCTGTCTCTGTGTCTCTGTCTCCGTGTCCATGTCTCTGTGTCTCTGTCCCTGTGTCACCGTCTCTGTGGCTCTGCATCTGAATCTCTGTCTCTCTGTCTCTGTCTCACTCTCTCGGTCTCCGTGTCTCTGTCTCTGTGTCTCTGTCTCTGTCTCTGTCCCTGTATCTCTGTCTCTTAGTCTTTGTCTCTGCCTCTGTATCTGTCTCTGCGTCTCCGTCTCTGTGTCTCTGTCTCTCTGTCTCTGTCTCTGTGTCTCCGTCTCTGTGTCTATGTCTCTGTGTCTCTGTCTCTTTGTCTCTGTCCCTGTGTCACTGTCTCTGTGTCTCTGTATCTGTGTCTCTGTCTCTGTGTCTCTGTCTCTGTGTCTCTGTCTCTGTGTCTCTGTCTCTGTGTCTCTGTCTCTGTGCTTCTGCCTCTGTGCCTCTGCCTCTGTGTCTCGGTCTCTGTGTCTCTGTCTCTGTGTCTCTGTCTCTGTGTCTCTGTCTCTGTGTCTCTGTCTCTGTGTCTCTGTCTCTGTGTCTCTGTCTCTGTGTCTCTGTCTCTGTGTCCCTGTCTCTGTGTCTCTGTCTCTGTGTCTCTGCCTCCGTGGGTCTCTCTCCGTGTCGCTGTCTCTGTGAATCTGTCCCTGTGTCTCTGCCTCTGTGTCAATGTCTCTGTGTCTCTTTCCCTGTGTCTCCGTCTCTGTGTCTCTGCATCTGTATCTCTGTCTCTGTGTCTCTGTCTCTGTGTCTCTGTCTCTGTGTCTCTGTCTCTGTGTCTCTGTCTCTGTGTCTCTGTCTCTGTGCCTCTGTCTCTGTGTCTCTGTCTCTGCGTCTATGTCTCTGTGTCTCTGTCTCTTTGTCTCTGCCTCTGTGTCTCTGTCTCTGTGTCTCTGTCTCCGTGCCGCTGTCTCTGTGAATCTGTCCCAGTGTCTCTGTCTCCGTGTCCATGTCTCTGTGTCTCTGTCCCTGTGTCTCCGTCTCTGTGTCTCTGCATCTGAATCTCTGTCTCTGCGTCTCTGTCTCACAGTCTCGGTCTCTGTGTCTCTGTCTCTGTGTCTCTGTCTCTGTCTCTGTCCCTGTGTCTCTGTCTCTGTGTCCCTGTCTCTGTGTCCCTGTCTCTGTGTCTATGTCTCTGTGCCTCTGTCCCTGTGTCTCTGTGTTTCTGTCTCTGTGTCTCTGTCCCTGTGTCTCCGTCTCTGTGTCTCTGTCTGTCTCACTGTGTCTCTGTCTCTGTGTCTCTGTCCCACAGTCTCCGTCTCTGTGTCTCTGTCTCTGTGTCTCTGTCTCTGTGTCTATGTCTCTGTGTCTCTGTCTCTTTGTCCCTGTCCCTGTGTCACTGTCTCTGTGTCTCTGTCTCTGTGTCTCTGTCTCTGTGTCTCTGCCTCTGTGTCTCTGTCTCTGTGTCTCTGTCTCTGTGTCTCTGTCTCTGTGTCTCTGTCTCTGTGTCTCTGTCTCTGTGTCTCTGTCTCCGTGTCTCTGTCTCTGTGTCTCTGTCTCTGTGTCTCTGTCTCGGTGTCTCTGCCCCTGTGTCTCTGTCTCTGTGTCTGGGTCTCTGTGTCTCTGTCTCTGTGTCTCTGTCTCTGAGTCTCTCTCTCTGTGTCCCTGTTTCTGTGTCTCTGTCCTTGCGTCTCCGTGTCTGTGTCTCTGTCTCTGTGTCCCTGTCTCTGTGTCTATGTCTCTGTGCCTCTGTCTCTGTGTCTATGTCTCTGTGCCTCTGTCTCTGTGTCTCTGTGTCTGTGAATCTGTCTCTGTGTTTCTGTCTCTGTGTCTCTGTCCCTGTGTCTCCGTCTCTGTGTCTCTGTCTGTCTCACTGTGTCTCTGTCTCTGTGTCTCTGTCCCACAGTCTCCGTCTCTGTGTCTCTGTCTCTGTGTCTCTGTCTCTGTGTCTATGTCTCTGTGTCTCTGTCTCTTTGTCCCTGTCCCTGTGTCACTGTCTCTGTGTCTCTGTCTCTGTGTCTCTGTCTCTGTGTCTCTGCCTCTGTGTCTCTGTCTCTGTGTCTCTGTCTCTGTGTCTCTGTCTCTGTGTCTCTGTCTCTGTGTCTCTGTCTCTGTGTCTCTGTCTCCGTGTCTCTGTCTCTGTGTCTCTGTCTCTGTGTCTCTGTCTCGGTGTCTCTGCCCCTGTGTCTCTGTCTCTGTGTCTGGGTCTCTGTGTCTCTGTCTCTGTGTCTCTGTCTCTGAGTCTCTCTCTCTGTGTCCCTGTTTCTGTGTCTCTGTCCTTGCGTCTCCGTGTCTGTGTCTCTGTCTCTGTGTCCCTGTCTCTGTGTCTATGTCTCTGTGCCTCTGTCTCTGTGTCTATGTCTCTGTGCCTCTGTCTCTGTGTCTCTGTGTCTGTGAATCTGTCTCTGTGTTTCTGTCTCTGTGTCTCTGTCCCTGTGTCTCCGTCTCTGTGTCTCTGCATCTGTATCTCTGTCTCTGTGTCTCTGTCCCACAGTCTCCGTCTCTGTGTCTCTGTCTCTGTGTCTCTGTCTCCGTGTCCATGTCTCTGTGTCTCTGTCCCTGTGTCACCGTCTCTGTGGCTCTGCATCTGAATCTCTGTCTCTCTGTCTCTGTCTCACTCTCTCGGTCTCCGTGTCTCTGTCTCTGTGTCTCTGTCTCTGTCTCTGTCCCTGTATCTCTGTCTCTTAGTCTTTGTCTCTGCCTCTGTATCTGTCTCTGCGTCTCCGTCTCTGTGTCTCTGTCTCTGAGTTTCTGTCTCTGTCTCTGTCCCTGTGTCTCTGTCTGTCTCACTGTGTCTCTGTCTCTGTTCCTCTGTCTCTGTGTCTCTGCCTCTCTGTCTCTGTCTCTATGTCTCTGTCTCTGTGTCTCTGTCTCTGTGTCTCTGTCTCTGTGTCTCTGTCTCTGTGTCTCTGTCTCTGTGTCTCTGTCTCTGTGTCTCTGTCTCTGTGTCTCTGTCTCTGTGTCTCTGTCTCTGTGTCTCTGTCTCTGTGTCTCTGTCTCTGTGTCTCTGTCTCTGTGTCTCTGTCTCTGTGTCTCTGTCTCTGTGTCTCTGTCTCTGTGTCTCTGTCTCTGTGTCTCTGTCACTGTGTCTCTGTCTCTGTGTCTCTGTCTCTGTGTCTCTGTCTCTGTGTCTCTGTCTCTGTGTCTCTGTCTCTGTGTCTCTGTCTCTGTGTCTCTGCCTCCGTGGGTCTCTCTCCGTGTCGCTGTCTCTGTGAATCTGTCCCTGTGTCTCTGCCTCTGTGTCAATGTCTCTGTGTCTCTGTCCCTGTGTCTCCGTCTCTGTGTCTCTGCATCTGTATCTCTGTCTCTGTGTCTCTGTCTCTGTGTCTCTGTCTCTGTGTCTCTGTCTCTGTGTCTCTGTCTCTGCGTCTATGTCTCTGTGTCTCTGTCTCTTTGTCTCTGTCTCTGTGTCTCTGTCTCTGTGTCTCTGTCTCCGTGTCGCTGTCTCTGTGAATCTGTCCCAGTGTCTCTGTCTCCGTGTCCATGTCTCTGTGTCTCTGTCCCTGTGTCTCCGTCTCTGTGTCTCTGCATCTGAATCTCTGTCTCTGTGTCTCTGTCTCACAGTCTCTGTCTCTGTGTCTCTGTCTCTGTCTCTGTCCCTGTGTCTCTGTCTCTGTGTCCCTGTCTCTGTGCCTGTGTCTCTGTGCCTCTGTCTCTGTGTCTCTGTGCCTGTGAATCTGTCTCTGTGTCTCTGTCCCTGTGTCTCCGTCTCTGTGTCTCTGTCTGTCTCACTGTGTCTCTGTCTCTGTTTCTCTGTCCCACAGTCTCCGTCTCTGTGTCTCTGTCTCTGTGTCTCTGTCTCTGTGTCTCCGTCTCTGTGTCTCTGTCTCTGTGTCTCTGTCTCTGTGTCTCCGTCTCTGTGTCTCTGTCTCTGTGTCTCTGTCTCTGTGTCTCTGTCTCTGTGTCTCTGTCTCTGTGTCTCTGTCTCTGTGTCTCTGTCTCTGTGTCTCTGTCTCTGTGTCTCTGTCTCTGTGTCTCTGTCTCTGTGTCTCTGTCTCTGTGTCTCTGTCTCTGTGTCTCTGTCTCTGTGTCTCTGTCTCTGTGTCTCTGTCTCTGTGTCTCTGTCTCTGTGTCTCTGTCTCCGTGTCTCTGTCTCTGTGTCTCTGTCTCTGTGTCTCTGTCTCTGTGTCTCTGTCTCTGTGTCTCTGTCTCTGTGTCTCTGTCTCCGTGTCTCTGTCTCTGTGTCTCTGTCTCTGTGTCTCTGTCTCGGTGTCTCTGCCCCTGTGTCTCTGTCTCTGTGTCTGGGTCTCTGTGTCTCTGTCTCTGTGTCTCTGTCTCTGAGTCTCTCTCTCTGTGTCCCTGTTTCTGTGTCTCTGTCCTTGCGTCTCCGTGTCTGTGTCTCTGTCTCTGTGTCCCTGTCTCTGTGTCTGTGTCTCTGTGCCTCTGTCTCTGTGTTTATGTCTCTGTGCCTCTGTCTCTGTGTCTCTGTGTCTGTGAATCTGTCTCTGTGTTTCTGTCTCTGTGTCTCTGTCCCTGTGTCTCCGTCTCTGTGTCTCTGCATCTGTATCTCTGTCTCTGTGTCTCTGTCCCACAGTCTCCGTCTCTGTGTCTCTGTCTCTGTGTCTCTGTCTCCGTGTCCATGTCTCTGTGTCTCTGTCCCTGTGTCACCGTCTCTGTGGCTCTGCATCTGAATCTCTGCCTCTCTGTCTCTGTCTCACTCTCTCGGTCTCCGTGTCTCTGTCTCTGTGTCTCTGTCTCTGTCTCTGTCCCTGTATCTCTGTCTCTTAGTCTTTGTCTCTGCCTCTGTATCTGTCTCTGCGTCTCCGTCTCTGTGTCTCTGTCTCGGAGTTTCTGTCTCTGTCTCTGTCCCTGTGTCTCTGTCTGTCTCACTGTGTCTCTGTCTCTGTTCCTCTGTCTCTGTGTCTCTGCCTCTCTGTCTCTGTCTCTATGTCTCTGTCTCTGTGTCTCTGTCTCTGTGTCTCTGTCTCTGTGTCTCTGTCTCTGTGTCTCTGTCTCTGTGTCTCTGTCTCTGTGTCTCTGTCTCTGTGTCTCTGTCTCTGTGTCTCTGTCTCTGTGTCTCTGTCTCTGTGTCTCTGTCTCTGTGTCTCTGTCTCTGTGTCTCTGTCTCTGTGTCTCTGTCTCTGTGTCTCTGTCTCTGTGTCTCTGTCTCTGTGTCTCTGTCTCTGTGTCTCTGTCTCTGTGTCTCTGTCTCTGTGTCTCTGTCTCTGTGTCTCTGTCTCTGTGTCTCTGTCTCTGTGTCTCTGTCTCTGTGTCTCTGTCTCTGTGTCTCTGTCTCTGTGTCTCTGTCTCTGTGTCTCTGTCTCTGTGTCTCTGTCTCTGTGTCTCTGTCTCTGTGTCTCTGTCTCTGTGTCTCTGTCTCTGTGTCTCTGTCTCTGTGTCTCTGTCTCTGTGTCTCTGTCTCTGTGTCTCTGTCTCTGTGTCTCTGTCTCTGTGTCTCTGTCTCTGTGTCTCTGTCTCTGTGTCTCTGCCTCCGTGGGTCTCTCTCCGTGTCGCTGTCTCTGTGAATCTGTCCCTGTGTCTCTGCCTCTGTGTCAATGTCTCTGTGTCTCTGTCCCTGTGTCTCCGTCTCTGTGTCTCTGCATCTGTATCTCTGTCTCTGTGTCTCTGTCTCTGTGTCTCTGTCTCTGTGTCTCTGTCTCTGTGTCTCTGTCTCTGTGTCTCTGTCTCTGCGTCTATGTCTCTGTGTCTCTGTCTCTTTGTCTCTGTCTCTGTGTCTCTGTCTCTGTGTCTCTGTCTCCGTGTCGCTGTCTCTGTGAATCTGTCCCAGTGTCTCTGTCTCCGTGTCCATGTCTGTGTCTCTGTCCCTGTGTCTCCGTCTCTGTGTCTCTGCATCTGAATCTCTGTCTCTGTGTCTCTGTCTCACAGTCTCTGTCTCTGTGTCTCTGTCTCTGTGTCTCTGTCTCTGTCTCTGTCCCTGTGTCTCTGTCTCTGTGTCCCTGTCTCTGTGTCTGTGTCTCTGTGCCTCTGTCTCTGTGTCTCTGTGTCTGTGAATCTGTCTCTGTGTCTCTGTCCCTGTGTCTCCGTCTCTGTGTCTCTGTCTGTCTCACTGTGTCTCTGTCTCTGTTTCTCTGTCCCACAGTCTCCGTCTCTGTGTCTCTGTCTCTGTGTCTCTGTCTCTGTGTCTCTGTCTCTGTGTCTCTGTCTCTGTGTCTCTGTCTCTGTGTCTCCGTCTCTGTGTCTCTGTCTCTGTGTCTCTGTCTCTGTGTCTCTGTCTCTGTGTCTCTGTCTCTGTGTCTCTGTCTCTGTGTCTCTGTCTCTGTGTCTCTGTCTCTGTGTCTCTGTCTCTGTGTCTCTGTCTCTGTGTCTCTGTCTCTGTGTCTCTGTCTCTGTGTCTCTGTCTCTGTGTCTCTGTCTCTGTGTCTCTGTCTCTGTGTCTCTGTCTCTGTGTCTCTGTCTCTGTGTCTCTGTCTCTGTGTCTCTGTCTCTGTGTCTCTGTCTCTGTGTCTCTGTCTCTGTGTCTCTGTCTCTGTGTCTCTGTCTCTGTGTCTCTGTCTCTGTGTCTCTGTCTCTGTGTCTCTGTCTCTGTGTCTCTGTCTCTGTGTCTCTGTCTCTGTGTCTCTGTCTCTGTGTCTCTGTCTCTGTGTCTCTGTCTCTGTGTCTCTGTCTCTGTGTCTCTGTCTCTGTGTCTCTGTCTCTGTGTCTCTGTCTCTGTGTCTCTGTCTCTGTGTCTCTGTCTCTGTGTCTCTGTCTCTGTGTCTCTGTCTCTGTGTCTCTGTCTCTGTGTCTCTGTCTCTGTGTCTCTGTCTCTGTGTCTCTGTCTCTGTGTCTCTGTCTCTGTGTCTCTGTCTCTGTGTCTCTGTCTCTGTGTCTCTGTCTCTGTGTCTCTGTCTCTGTGTCTCTGTCTCTGTGTCTCTGTCTCTGTGTCTCTGTCTCTGTGTCTCTGTCTCTGTGTCTCTGTCTCTGTGTCTCTGTCTCTGTGTCTCTGTCTCTGTGTCTCTGTCTCTGTGTCTCTGTCTCTGTGTCTCTGTCTCTGTGTCTCTGTCTCTGTGTCTCTGTCTCTGTGTCTCTGTCTCTGTGTCTCTGTCTCTGTGTCTCTGTCTCTGTGTCTCTGTCTCTGTGTCTCTGTCTCTGTGTCTCTGTCTCTGTGTCTCTGTCTCTGTGTCTCTGTCTCTGTGTCTCTGTCTCTGTGTCTCTGTCTCTGTGTCTCTGTCTCTGTGTCTCTGTCTCTGTGTCTCTGTCTCTGTGTCTCTGTCTCTGTGTCTCTGTCTCTGTGTCTCTGTCTCTGTGTCTCTGTCTCTGTGTCTCTGTCTCTGTGTCTCTGTCTCTGTGTCTCTGTCTCTGTGTCTCTGTATCTGTGCCTCTGTCTCTGTGTCTCTGCCTCCGTGGGGCTCTCTCCGTGTCGTTGTCTCTGTGAATCTGTCCCTGTGTCTCTGCCTCTGTGTCTCTGTCTCTGTGTCTCTGTCTCTGTCTCTGTCCCTGTTTCTCCGTCTCTGTGTCTCTGTCTCTGTGTCTCTGTCTCTGTGTCTATGTCTCTGTGTCTATGTCTCTGTGTCTATGTCTCTGTGCCTCTGTCTCTGTGTCTCTGTGTCTGTGAATCTCTCTCTGTGTTTCTGTCTCTGTGTCTCTGTCCCTGTGTCTCCGTCTCTGTGTCTCTGTCTGTCACACTGTGTCTCTGTCTCTGTGTCTCTGTCTCTGTGTCTCTGTCTCTGTGTCTCTGTCTCTGTGCTTCTGCCTCTGTGCCTCTGCCTCTGTGTCTCGGTCTCTGTGTCTCTGTCTCTGTGTCTCTGTCTCTGTGTCTCTGTCTCTGTGTCTCTGTCTCTGTGTCTCTGTCTCTGTGTCTCTGTCTCTGTGTCTCTGTCTCTGTGTCTCTGTCTCTGTGTCTCTGTCTCTGTGTCTCTGTCTCTGTGTCTCTGTCTCTGTGTCTCTGTCTCTGTGTCTCTGTCTCTGTGTCTCTGTCTCTGTGTCTCTGTCTCTGTGTCTCTGTCTCTGTGTCTCTGTCTCTGTGTCTCTGTCTCTGTGTCTCTGTCTCTGTGTCTATGTCTCTGTGTCTCTGTCTCTTTGTCTCTGTCCCTGTGCCACTGTCTCTGTGTCTCTGTCTCTGTGTCTCTGTCTCTGTGTCTCTGTCTCTGTGCTTCTGCCTCTGTGCCTCTGCCTCTGTGTCTCGGTCTCTGTGTCTCTGTCTCGGTGTCTCTGCCCCTGTGTCTCTGTCTCTGTGTCTGGGTCTCTGTGTCTCTGTCACTGTGTCTCTGTCTCTGAGTCTCTCTCTCTGTGTCCCTGTTTCTGTGTCTCTGTCCTTGCGTCTCCGTGTCTGTGTCTCTGTCTCTGTGTCCCTGTCTCTGTGTCTCTGTCTCTGTGTCTCTGTCTCTGTGTCTCTGTCTCTGTGTCTCTGTCTCTGTGTCTCTGTCTCTGTGTCTCTGTCTCTGTGTCTCTGTCTCTGTGTCTCTGTCTCTGTGTCTCTGTCTCTGTGTCTCTGTCTCTGTGTCTCTGTCTCTGTGCCTCTGTCTCTGTGTCTCTGTCTCTGTGTCTCTGTCTCTGTGTCTCTGTCTCTGTGTCTCTGTCTCTGTGTCTCTGTCTCTGTGTCTCTGTCTCTGTGTCTCTGTCTCTGTGTCTCTGTCTCACAGTCTCGGTCTCTGTGTCTCTGTCTCTGTGTCTCTGTCTCTGTGTCTCTGTCTCTGTGTCTCTGTCTCTGTGTCTCTGTCTCTCTGTCTCTGTCTCTGTGTCTCTGTCTCTGTGTCTCTGTCTCTGTGTCTCTGTCTCTGTGTCTATGTCTCTGTGTCTCTGTCTCTTTGTCTCTGTCCCTGTGTCACTGTCTCTGTGTCTCTGTCTCTGTGTCTCTGTCTCTGTGTCTCTGTCTCTGTGTCTCTGTCTCTGTGTCTCTGTCTCTGTGTCTCTGTCTCTGTGTCGCTGTCTCTGTGTCTCTGTCTCTGTGTCTCTGCCTCCGTGGGTCTCTCTCCGTGTCGCTGTCTCTGTGAATCTGTCCCTGTGTCTCTGCCTCTGTGTCAATGTCTCTGTGTCTCTGTCCCTGTGTCTCCGTCTCTGTGTCTCTGCATCTGTATCTCTGTCTCTGTGTCTCTGTCTCTGTGTCTCTGTCTCTGTGTCTCTGTCTCTGTGTCTCTGTCTCTGTGTCTCTGTCTCTGTGTCTCTGTCTCTGTGTCTCTGTCTCTGCGTCTATGTCTCTGTGTCTCTGTCTCTTTGTCTCTGCCTCTGTGTCTCTGTCTCTGTGTCTCTGCCTCCGTGGGTCTCTCTCAGTGTCGCTGTCTCTGTGAATCTGTCCCTGTGTCTCTGCCTCTGTGTCAATGTCTCTGTGTCTCTGTCCCTGTGTCTCCGTCTCTGTGTCTCTGCATCTGTATCTCTGTCTCTGTGTCTCTGTCTCTGTGTCTCTGTCTCTGTGTCTCTGTCTCTGTGTCTCTGTCTCTGCGTCTATGTCTCTGTGTCTCTGTCTCTTTGTCTCTGTCTCTGTGTCTCTGTCTCTGTGTCTCTGTCTCCGTGTCGCTGTCTCTGTGAATCTGTCCCAGTGTCTCTGTCTCCGTGTCCATGTCTCTGTGTCTCTGTCCCTGTGTCTCCGTCTCTGTGTCTCTGCATCTGAATCTCTGTCTCTGTGTCTCTGTCTCTGTGTCTCTGTCTCTGTGTCTCTGTCTCTGTCTCTGTCCCTGTGTCTCTGTCTCTGTGTCCCTGTCTCTGTGTCTGTGTCTCTGTGCCTCTGTCTCTGTGTCTCTGTGTCTGTGAATCTGTCTCTATGTCTCTGTCCCTGTGTCTCCGTCTCTGTGTCTCTGTCTGTCTCACTGTGTCTCTGTCTCTGTTTCTCTGTCCCACAGTCTCCGTCTCTGTGTCTCTGTCTCTGTGTCTCTGTCTCTGTGTCTCTGTCTCTGTGTCTCTGTCTCTGTGTCTCTGTCTCTGTGTCTCTGTCTCTGTGTCTCTGTCTCTGTGTCTCTGTCTCTGTGTCTCTGTCTCTGTGTCTCTGTCTCTGTGTCTCTGTCGCTGTGTCTCTGTCTCTGTGTCTCCGTCTCTGTGTCTCCGTCTCTGTGTCTCCGTCTCTGTGTCTCCGTCTCTGTGTCTCCGTCTCTGTGTCTCCGTCTCTGTGTCTCTGTCTCTGTGTCTCTGTCTCTGTGTCTCTGTCTCTGTGTCTCTGTCTCTGTGTCTCTGTCTCTGTGTCTCTGTCTCTGTGTCTCTGTCTCTGTGTCTCTGTCTCTGTGTCTCTGTCTCTGTGTCTCTGTCTCTGTGTCTCTGTCTCTGTGTCTCTGTCTCTGTGTCTCTGTCTCTGTGTCTCTGTCTCTGTGTCTCTGTCTCTGTGTCTCTGTCTCTGTGTCTCTGTCTCTGTGTCTCTGTCTCTGTGTCTCTGTCTCTGTGTCTCTGTCTCTGTGTCTCTGTCTCTGTGTCTCTGTCTCTGTGTCTCTGTCTCTGTGTCTCTGTCTCTGTGTCTCTGTCTCTGTGTCTCTGTCTCTGTGTCTCTGTCTCTGTGTCTCTGTCTCTGTGTCTCTGCCTCCGTGGGGCTCTCTCCGTGTCGTTGTCTCTGTGAATCTGTCCCTGTGTCTCTGCCTCTGTGTCTCTGTCTCTCTGTCTCTGTCTCTGTGTCTCTGTCTCTGTGTCTCTGTCTCTGTGTCTATGTCTCTGTGTCTCTGTCTCTTTGTCTCTGTCCCTGTGTCACTGTCTCTGTGTCTCTGTCTCTGTGTCTCTGTCTCTGTGTCTCTGTCTCTGTGTCTCTGTCTCTGTGTCTCTGTCTCTGTGTCTCTGTCTCTGTGTCTCTGTCTCTGTGTCCCTGTCTCTGTGTCTCTGCCTCCGTGGGTCTCTCTCCGTGTCGCTGTCTCTGTGAATCTGTCCCTGTGTCTCTGCCTCTGTGTCAATGTCTCTGTGTCTCTGTCCCTGTGTCTCCGTCTCTGTGTCTCTGCATCTGTATCTCTGTCTCTGTGTCTCTGTCTCTGTGTCTCTGTCTCTGTGTCTCTGTCTCTGTGTCTCTGTCTCTGTGTCTCTGTCTCTGTGTCTCTGTCTCTGTGTCTCTGTCTCTGTGTCTCTGTCTCTGTGTCTCTGTCTCTGTGTATCTGTCTCTGTGTCTCTGTCTCTGTGTCTCTGTCTCTGTGTCTCTGTCTCTGTGTCTCTGTCTCTGTGTCTCTGTCTCTGTGTCTCTGTCTCTGTGTCTCTGTCTCTGTGTCTCTGTCTCTGTGTCTCTGTCTCTGTGTCTCTGTCTCTGTGTCTCTGTCTCTGTGTCTCTGTCTCTGTGTCTCTGTCTCTGTGTCTCTGTCTCTGTGTCTCTGTCTCTGTGTCTCTGTCTCTGTGTCTCTGTCTCTGTGTCTCTGTCTCTGTGTCTCTGTCTCTGTGTCTCTGTCTCTGTGTCTCTGCCTCCGTGGGGCTCTCTCCGTGTCGTTGTCTCTGTGAATCTGTCCCTGTGTCTCTGCCTCTGTGTCTCTGTCTCTCTGTCTCTGTCTCTGTGTCTCTGTCTCTGTGTCTCTGTCTCTGTGTCTATGTCTCTGTGTCTCTGTCTCTTTGTCTCTGTCCCTGTGTCACTGTCTCTGTGTCTCTGTCTCTGTGTCTCTGTCTCTGTGTCTATGTCTCTGTGCCTCTGTCTCTGTGTCTATGTCTCTGTGTCTCTGTCTCTGTGTCTCTGTCTCTGTGTCTCTGTCTCTGTGTCTCTGTCTCTGTGTCTCTGTCTCTGTGTCTCTGTCTCTGTGTCTCTGTCTCTGCGTCTATGTCTCTGTGTCTCTGTCTCTTTGTCTCTGCCTCTGTGTCTCTGTCTCTGTGTCTCTGCCTCCGTGGGTCTCTCTCAGTGTCGCTGGCTCTGTGAATCTGTCCCTGTGTCTCTGCCTCTGTGTCAATGTCTCTGTGTCTCTGTCCCTGTGTCTCCGTCTCTGTGTCTCTGCATCTGTATCTCTGTCTCTGTGTCTCTGTCTCTGTGTCTCTGTCTCTGTGTCTCTGTCTCTGTGTCTCTGTCTCTGCGTCTATGTCTCTGTGTCTCTGTCTCTTTGTCTCTGTCTCTGTGTCTCTGTCTCTGTGTCTCTGTCTCCGTGCCGCTGTCTCTGTGAATCTGTCCCAGTGTCTCTGTCTCCGTGTCCATGTCTCTGTGTCTCTGTCCCTGTGTCTCCGTCTCTGTGTCTCTGCATCTGAATCTCTGTCTCTGCGTCTCTGTCTCACAGTCTCGGTCTCTGTGTCTCTGTCTCTGTGTCTCTGTCTCTGTCTCTGTCCCTGTGTCTCTGTCTCTGTGTCCCTGTCTCTGTGTCCCTGTCTCTGTGTCTATGTCTCTGTGCCTCTGTCCCTGTGTCTCTGTGTTTCTGTCTCTGTGTCTCTGTCCCTGTGTCTCCGTCTCTGTGTCTCTGTCTGTCTCACTGTGTCTCTGTCTCTGTGTCTCTGTCCCACAGTCTCCGTCTCTGTGTCTCTGTCTCTGTGTCTCTGTCTCTGTGTCTCTGTCTCTGTGTCTATGTCTCTGTGTCTCTGTCTCTTTGTCCCTGTCCCTGTGTCACTGTCTCTGTGTCTCTGTCTCTGTGTCTCTGTCTCTGTGTCTCTGCCTCTGTGTCTCTGTCTCTGTGTCTCTGTCTCTGTGTCTCTGTCTCTGTGTCTCTGTCTCTGTGTCTCTGTCTCCGTGTCTCTGTCTCTGTGTCTCTGTCTCTGTGTCTCTGTCTCGGTGTCTCTGCCCCTGTGTCTCTGTCTCTGTGTCTGGGTCTCTGTGTCTCTGTCTCTGTGTCTCTGTCTCTGAGTCTCTCTCTCTGTGTCCCTGTTTCTGTGTCTCTGTCCTTGCGTCTCCGTGTCTGTGTCTCTGTCTCTGTGTCCCTGTCTCTGTGTCTATGTCTCTGTGCCTCTGTCTCTGTGTCTATGTCTCTGTGCCTCTGTCTCTGTGTCTCTGTGTCTGTGAATCTGTCTCTGTGTTTCTGTCTCTGTGTCTCTGTCCCTGTGTCTCCGTCTCTGTGTCTCTGCATCTGTATCTCTGTCTCTGTGTCTCTGTCCCACAGTCTCCGTCTCTGTGTCTCTGTCTCTGTGTCTCTGTCTCCGTGTCCATGTCTCTGTGTCTCTGTCCCTGTGTCACCGTCTCTGTGGCTCTGCATCTGAATCTCTGTCTCTCTGTCTCTGTCTCACTCTCTCGGTCTCCGTGTCTCTGTCTCTGTGTCTCTGTCTCTGTCTCTGTCCCTGTATCTCTGTCTCTTAGTCTTTGTCTCTGCCTCTGTATCTGTCTCTGCGTCTCCGTCTCTGTGTCTCTGTCTCTGAGTTTCTGTCTCTGTCTCTGTCCCTGTGTCTCTGTCTGTCTCACTGTGTCTCTGTCTCTGTTCCTCTGTCTCTGTGTCTCTGCCTCCGTGGGTCTCTCTCCGTGTCGCTGTCTCTGTGAATCTGTCCCTGTGTCTCTGCCTCTGTGTCAATGTCTCTGTGTCTCTTTCCCTGTGTCTCCGTCTCTGTGTCTCTGCATCTGTATCTCTGTCTCTGTCTCTGTCTCTGTGTCTCTGTCTCTGTGTCTCTGTCTCTGTGTCTCTGTCTCTGTGTCTCTGTCTCTGTGCCTCTGTCTCTGTGTCTCTGTCTCTGCGTCTATGTCTCTGTGTCTCTGTCTCTTTGTCTCTGCCTCTGTGTCTCTGTCTCTGTGTCTCTGTCTCCGTGCCGCTGTCTCTGTGAATCTGTCCCAGTGTCTCTGTCTCCGTGTCCATGTCTCTGTGTCTCTGTCCCTGTGTCTCCGTCTCTGTGTCTCTGCATCTGAATCTCTGTCTCTGCGTCTCTGTCTCACAGTCTCGGTCTCTGTGTCTCTGTCTCTGTGTCTCTGTCTCTGTCTCTGTCCCTGTGTCTCTGTCTCTGTGTCCCTGTCTCTGTGTCCCTGTCTCTGTGTCTATGTCTCTGTGCCTCTGTCCCTGTGTCTCTGTGTTTCTGTCTCTGTGTCTCTGTCCCTGTGTCTCCGTCTCTGTGTCTCTGTCTGTCTCACTGTGTCTCTGTCTCTGTGTCTCTGTCCCACAGTCTCCGTCTCTGTGTCTCTGTCTCTGTGTCTCTGTCTCTGTGTCTATGTCTCTGTGTCTCTGTCTCTTTGTCCCTGTCCCTGTGTCACTGTCTCTGTGTCTCTGTCTCTGTGTCTCTGTCTCTGTGTCTCTGCCTCTGTGTCTCTGTCTCTGTGTCTCTGTCTCTGTGTCTCTGTCTCTGTGTCTCTGTCTCTGTGTCTCTGTCTCTGTGTCTCTGTCTCCGTGTCTCTGTCTCTGTGTCTCTGTCTCTGTGTCTCTGTCTCGGTGTCTCTGCCCCTGTGTCTCTGTCTCTGTGTCTGGGTCTCTGTGTCTCTGTCTCTGTGTCTCTGTCTCTGAGTCTCTCTCTCTGTGTCCCTGTTTCTGTGTCTCTGTCCTTGCGTCTCCGTGTCTGTGTCTCTGTCTCTGTGTCCCTGTCTCTGTGTCTATGTCTCTGTGCCTCTGTCTCTGTGTCTATGTCTCTGTGCCTCTGTCTCTGTGTCTCTGTGTCTGTGAATCTGTCTCTGTGTTTCTGTCTCTGTGTCTCTGTCCCTGTGTCTCCGTCTCTGTGTCTCTGCATCTGTATCTCTGTCTCTGTGTCTCTGTCCCACAGTCTCCGTCTCTGTGTCTCTGTCTCTGTGTCTCTGTCTCCGTGTCCATGTCTCTGTGTCTCTGTCCCTGTGTCACCGTCTCTGTGGCTCTGCATCTGAATCTCTGTCTCTCTGTCTCTGTCTCACTCTCTCGGTCTCCGTGTCTCTGTCTCTGTGTCTCTGTCTCTGTCTCTGTCCCTGTATCTCTGTCTCTTAGTCTTTGTCTCTGCCTCTGTATCTGTCTCTGCGTCTCCGTCTCTGTGTCTCTGTCTCTGAGTTTCTGTCTCTGTCTCTGTCCCTGTGTCTCTGTCTGTCTCACTGTGTCTCTGTCTCTGTTCCTCTGTCTCTGTGTCTCTGCCTCTCTGTCTCTGTCTCTATGTCTCTGTCTCTGTGTCTCTGTCTCTGTGTCTCTGTCTCTGTGTCTCTGTCTCTGTGTCTCTGTCTCTGTGTCTCTGTCTCTGTGTCTCTGTCTCTGTGTCTCTGTCTCTGTGTCTCTGTCTCTGTGTCTCTGTCTCTGTGTCTCTGTCTCTGTGTCTCTGTCTCTGTGTCTCTGTCTCTGTGTCTCTGTCTCTGTGTCTCTGTCTCTGTGTCTCTGTCTCTGTGTCTCTGTCTCTGTGTCTCTGTCACTGTGTCTCTGTCTCTGTGTCTCTGTCTCTGTGTCTCTGTCTCTGTGTCTCTGTCTCTGTGTCTCTGTCTCTGTGTCTCTGTCTCTGTGTCTCTGTCTCTGTGTCTCTGCCTCCGTGGGTCTCTCTCCGTGTCGCTGTCTCTGTGAATCTGTCCCTGTGTCTCTGCCTCTGTGTCAATGTCTCTGTGTCTCTGTCCCTGTGTCTCCGTCTCTGTGTCTCTGCATCTGTATCTCTGTCTCTGTGTCTCTGTCTCTGTGTCTCTGTCTCTGTGTCTCTGTCTCTGTGTCTCTGTCTCTGCGTCTATGTCTCTGTGTCTCTGTCTCTTTGTCTCTGTCTCTGTGTCTCTGTCTCTGTGTCTCTGTCTCCGTGTCGCTGTCTCTGTGAATCTGTCCCAGTGTCTCTGTCTCCGTGTCCATGTCTCTGTGTCTCTGTCCCTGTGTCTCCGTCTCTGTGTCTCTGCATCTGAATCTCTGTCTCTGTGTCTCTGTCTCACAGTCTCTGTCTCTGTGTCTCTGTCTCTGTCTCTGTCCCTGTGTCTCTGTCTCTGTGTCCCTGTCTCTGTGCCTGTGTCTCTGTGCCTCTGTCTCTGTGTCTCTGTGTCTGTGAATCTGTCTCTGTGTCTCTGTCCCTGTGTCTCCGTCTCTGTGTCTCTGTCTGTCTCACTGTGTCTCTGTCTCTGTTTCTCTGTCCCACAGTCTCCGTCTCTGTGTCTCTGTCTCTGTGTCTCTGTCTCTGTGTCTCCGTCTCTGTGTCTCTGTCTCTGTGTCTCTGTCTCTGTGTCTCCGTCTCTGTGTCTCTGTCTCTGTGTCTCTGTCTCTGTGTCTCTGTCTCTGTGTCTCTGTCTCTGTGTCTCTGTCTCTGTGTCTCTGTCTCTGTGTCTCTGTCTCTGTGTCTCTGTCTCTGTGTCTCTGTCTCTGTGTCTCTGTCTCTGTGTCTCTGTCTCTGTGTCTCTGTCTGTGTGTCTCTGTCTCTGTGTCTCTGTCTCTGTGTCTCTGTCTCTGTGTCTCTGTCTCTGTGTCTCTGTCTCTGTGTCTCTGTCTCTGTGTCTCTGTCTCTGTGTCTCTGTCTCTGTGCCTCTGTCTCTGTGTCTCTGTCTCTGTGTCTCTGTCTCTGTGTCTCTGTCTCTGTGTCTCTGTCTCTGTGTCTCTGTCTCTGTGTCTCTGTCTCTGTGTCTCTGTCTCTGTGTCTCTGTCTCTGTGTCTCTGTCTCTGTGTCTCTGTCTCTGTGTCTCTGTCTCTGCGTCTCTGTCTCTGTGTCTCTGTCTCTGTGTCTCTGTCTCTGTGTCTCTGTCTCTGTGTCTCTGTCTCTGTGTCTCTGTCTCTGTGTCTCTGTCTCTGTGTCTCTGTCTCTGTGTCTCTGTCTCTGTGTCTCTGTATCTGTGTCTCTGTCTCTGTGTCTCTGTCTCTGTGTCTCTGCCTCCGTGGGGCTCTCTCCGTGTCGTTGTCTCTGTGAATCTGTCCCTGTGTCTCTGCCTCTGTGTCTCTGTCTCTGTGTCTCTGTCTCTGTCTCTGTCCCTGTTTCTCCGTCTCTGTGTCTCTGTCTCTGTGTCTCTGTCTCTGTGTCTATGTCTCTGTGTCTATGTCTCTGTGTCTATGTCTCTGTGCCCCTGTCTCTGTGTCTCTGTGTCTGCGAATCTCTCTCTGTGTTTCTGTCTCTGTGTCTCTGTCCCTGTGTCTCCGTCTCTGTGTCTCCGTCTGTCACACTGTGTCTCTGTCTCTGTGTCCCTGTCTCTGTGTCTCTGTCTCTGTGTCTCTGTCTCTGTGTCTCTGTCTCTGTGCTTCTGCCTCTGTGCCTCTGCCTCTGTGTCTCGGTCTCTGTGTCTCTGTCTCTGTGTCTCTGTCTCTGTGTCTCTGTCTCTGTGTCTCTGTCTCTGTGTCTCTGTCTCTGTGTCTCTGTCTCTGTGTCTCTGTCTCTGTGTCTCTGTCTCTGTGTCTCTGTCTCTGTGTCTCTGTCTCTGTGTCTCTGTCTCGGTGTCTCTGCCCCTGTGTCTCTGTCTCTGTGTCTGGGTCTCTGTGTCTCTGTCACTGTGTCTCTGTCTCTGAGTCTCTCTCTCTGTGTCCCTGTTTCTGTGTCTCTGTCCTTGCGTCTCCGTGTCTGTGTCTCTGTCTCTGTGTCCCTGTCTCTGTGTCTCTGTCTCTGTGTCTCTGTCTCTGTGTCTCTGTCTCTGTGTCTCTGTCTCTGTGTCTCTGTCTCTGTGTCTCTGTCTCTGTGTCTCTGTCTCTGTGTCTCTGTCTCTGTGTCTCTGTCTCTGTGTCTCTGTCTCTGTGTCTCTGTCTCTGTGTCTCTGTCTCTGTGTCTCTGTCTCTGTGTCTCTGTCTCTGTGTCTCTGTCTCTGTGTCTCTGTCTCTGTGTCTCTGTCTCTGTGTCTCTGTCTCTCTGTCTCTGTCTCTGTGTCTCTGTCTCTGTGTCTATGTCTCTGTGTCTCTGTCTCTTTGTCTCTGTCCCTGTGTCACTGTCTCTGTGTCTCTGTCTCTGTGTCTCTGTCTCTGTGTCTCTGTCTCTTTGTCTCTGCCTCTGTGTCTCTGTCTCTGTGTCTCTGCCTCCGTGGGTCTCTCTCCGTGTCGCTGTCTCTGTGAATCTGTCCCTGTGTCTCTGCCTCTGTGTCAATGTCTCTGTGTCTCTGTCCCTGTGTCTCCGTCTCTGTGTCTCTGCATCTGTATCTCTGTCTCTGTGTCTCTGTCTCTGTGTCTCTGTCTCTGTGTCTCTGTCTCTGTGTCTCTGTCTCTGCGTCTATGTCACTGTGTCTCTGTCTCTTTGTCTTTGTCTCTGTGTCTCTGTCTCTGTGTCTCTGTCTCCGTGTCGCTGTCTCTGTGAATCTGTCCCAGTGTCTCTGTCTCCGTGTCCATGTCTCTGTGTCTCTGTCCCTGTGTCTCCGTCTCTGTGTCTCTGCATCTGAATCTCTGTCTCTGTGTCTCTGTCTCACAGTCTCTGTCTCTGTGTCTCTGTCTCTGTGTCTCTGTCTCTGTCTCTGTCCCTGTGTCTCTGTCTCTGTGTCCCTGTCTCTGTGTCTGTGTCTCTGTGCCTCTGTCTCTGTGTCTCTGTGTCTGTGAATCTGTCTCTGTGTCTCTGTCCCTGTGTCTCCGTCTCTGTGTCTCTGTCTGTCTCACTGTGTCTCTGTCTCTGTTTCTCTGTCCCACAGTCTCCGTCTCTGTGTCTCTGTCTCTGTGTCTCTGTCTCTGTGTATCTGTCTCTGTGTCTCTGTCTCTGTGTCTCTGTCTCTGTGTCTCTGTCTCTGTGTCTCTGTCCCTGTGTCTCTGTCTCTGTGTCTCTGTCTCTGTGTCTCTGTCTCTGTGTCTCTGTCTCTGTGTCTCTGTCTCTGTGTCTCTGTCTCTGTGAATCTGTCCCTGTGTCTCTGTCTCTGTGTCTCTGTCTCTGTGTCTCTGTCTCTGTCTCTGTCCCTGTTTCTCCGTCTCTGTGTCTCTGTCTCTGTGTCTCTGTCTCTGTGTCTCTGTCTCCGTGTCTCTGTCTCTGTGTCTCTGTCTCTGTGTCTCTGTCTCTGTGTCTCTGTCTCTGTGTCTCTGTCTCTGTGTCTCTGTCTCCGTGTCTCTGTCTCTGTGTCTCTGTCTCTGTGTCTCTGTCTCGGTGTCTCTGCCCCTGTGTCTCTGTCTCTGTGTCTGGGTCTCTGTGTCTCTGTCTCTGTGTCTCTGTCTCTGAGTCTCTCTCTCTGTGTCCCTGTTTCTGTGTCTCTGTCCTTGCGTCTCCGTGTCTGTGTCTCTGTCTCTGTGTCCCTGTCTCTGTGTCTGTGTCTCTGTGCCTCTGTCTCTGTGTTTATGTCTCTGTGCCTCTGTCTCTGTGTCTCTGTGTCTGTGAATCTGTCTCTGTGTTTCTGTCTCTGTGTCTCTGTCCCTGTGTCTCCGTCTCTGTGTCTCTGCATCTGTATCTCTGTCTCTGTGTCTCTGTCCCACAGTCTCCGTCTCTGTGTCTCTGTCTCTGTGTCTCTGTCTCCGTGTCCATGTCTCTGTGTCTCTGTCCCTGTGTCACCGTCTCTGTGGCTCTGCATCTGAATCTCTGCCTCTCTGTCTCTGTCTCACTCTCTCGGTCTCCGTGTCTCTGTCTCTGTGTCTCTGTCTCTGTCTCTGTCCCTGTATCTCTGTCTCTTAGTCTTTGTCTCTGCCTCTGTATCTGTCTCTGCGTCTCCGTCTCTGTGTCTCTGTCTCGGAGTTTCTGTCTCTGTCTCTGTCCCTGTGTCTCTGTCTGTCTCACTGTGTCTCTGTCTCTGTTCCTCTGTCTCTGTGTCTCTGCCTCTCTGTCTCTGTCTCTATGTCTCTGTCTCTGTGTCTCTGTCTCTGTGTCTCTGTCTCTGTGTCTCTGTCTCTGTGTCTCTGTCTCTGTGTCTCTGTCTCTGTGTCTCTGTCTCTGTGTCTCTGTCTCTGTGTCTCTGTCTCTGTGTCTCTGTCTCTGTGTCTCTGTCTCTGTGTCTCTGTCTCTGTGTCTCTGTCTCTGTGTCTCTGTCTCTGTGTCTCTGTCTCTGTGTCTCTGTCTCTGTGTCTCTGTCTCTGTGTCTCTGTCTCTGTGTCTCTGTCTCTGTGTCTCTGTCTCTGTGTCTCTGTCTCTGTGTCTCTGTCTCTGTGTCTCTGTCTCTGTGTCTCTGTCTCTGTGTCTCTGTCTCTGTGTCTCTGTCTCTGTGTCTCTGTCTCTGTGTCTCTGTCTCTGTGTCTCTGTCTCTGTGTCTCTGTCTCTGTGTCTCTGTCTCTGTGTCTCTGTCTCTGTGTCTCTGTCTCTGTGTCTCTGTCTCTGTGTCTCTGTCTCTGTGTCTCTGTCTCTGTGTCTCTGTCTCTGTGTCTCTGTCTCTGTGTCTCTGTCTCTGTGTCTCTGTCTCTGTGTCTCTGTCTCTGTGTCTCTGTCTCTGTGTCTCTGTCTCTGTGTCTCTGTCTCTGTGTCTCTGTCTCTGTGTCTCTGTCTCTGTGTCTCTGTCTCTGTGTCTCTGTCTCTGTGTCTCTGTCTCTGTGTCTCTGTCTCTGTGTCTCTGTCTCTGTGTCTCTGTCTCTGTGTCTCTGTCTCTGTGTCTCTGCCTCCGTGGGTCTCTCTCCGTGTCGCTGTCTCTGTGAATCTGTCCCTGTGTCTCTGCCTCTGTGTCAATGTCTCTGTGTCTCTGTCCCTGTGTCTCCGTCTCTGTGTCTCTGCATCTGTATCTCTGTCTCTGTGTCTCTGTCTCTGTGTCTCTGTCTCTGTGTCTCTGTCTCTGTGTCTCTGTCTCTGTGTCTCTGTCTCTGCGTCTATGTCTCTGTGTCTCTGTCTCTTTGTCTCTGTCTCTGTGTCTCTGTCTCTGTGTCTCTGTCTCCGTGTCTCTGTCTCTGCGTCTATGTCTCTGTGTCTCTGTCTCTTTGTCTCTGTCTCTGTGTCTCTGTCTCTGTGTCTCTGTCTCTGTGTCTCTGTCTCTGTGTCTCTGTCTCTGTGTCTCTGTCTCTGTGTCTCTGTCTCTGTGTCTCTGTCTCTGTGTCTCTGTCTCTGTGTCTCTGTCTCTGTGTCTCTGTCTCTGTGTCTCTGTCTCTGTGTCTCTGTCTCTGTGTCTCTGTCTCTGTGTCTCTGTCTCTGTGTCTCTGTCTCTGTGTCTCTGTCTCTGTGTCTCTGTCTCTGTGTCTCTGTCTCTGTGTCTCTGTCTCTGTGTCTCTGTCTCTGTGTCTCTGTCTCTGTGTCTCTGTCTCTGTGTCTCTGTCTCTGTGTCTCTGTCTCTGTGTCTCTGTCTCTGTGTCTCTGTCTCTGTGTCTCTGTCTCTGTGTCTCTGTCTCTGTGTCTCTGTCTCTGTGTCTCTGTCTCTGTGTCTCTGTCTCTGTGTCTCTGTCTCTGTGTCTCTGTCTCTGTGTCTCTGTCTCTGTGTCTCTGTCTCTGTGTCTCTGTCTCTGTGTCTCTGTCTCTGTGTCTCTGTCTCTGTGTCTCTGTCTCTGTGTCTCTGTCTCTGTGTCTCTGTCTCTGTGTCTCTGTCTCTGTGTCTCTGTCTCTGTGTCTCTGTCTCTGTGTCTCTGTCTCTGTGTCTCTGTCTCTGTGTCTCTGTCTCTGTGTCTCTGTCTCTGTGTCTCTGTCTCTGTGTCTCTGTCTCTGTGTCTCTGTCTCTGTGTCTCTGTCTCTGTGTCTCTGTCTCTGTGTCTCTGTCTCTGTGTCTCTGTCTCTGTGTCTCTGTCTCTGTGTCTCTGTCTCTGTGTCTCTGTCTCTGTGTCTCTGTCTCTGTGTCTCTGTCTCTGTGTCTCTGTCTCTGTGTCTCTGTCTCTGTGTCTCTGTATCTGTGCCTCTGTCTCTGTGTCTCTGCCTCCGTGGGGCTCTCTCCGTGTCGTTGTCTCTGTGAATCTGTCCCTGTGTCTCTGCCTCTGTGTCTCTGTCTCTGTGTCTCTGTCTCTGTCTCTGTCCCTGTTTCTCCGTCTCTGTGTCTCTGTCTCTGTGTCTCTGTCTCTGTGTCTATGTCTCTGTGTCTATGTCTCTGTGTCTATGTCTCTGTGCCTCTGTCTCTGTGTCTCTGTGTCTGTGAATCTCTCTCTGTGTTTCTGTCTCTGTGTCTCTGTCCCTGTGTCTCCGTCTCTGTGTCTCTGTCTGTCACACTGTGTCTCTGTCTCTGTGTCTCTGTCTCTGTGTCTCTGTCTCTGTGTCTCTGTCTCTGTGCTTCTGCCTCTGTGCCTCTGCCTCTGTGTCTCGGTCTCTGTGTCTCTGTCTCTGTGTCTCTGTCTCTGTGTCTCTGTCTCTGTGTCTCTGTCTCTGTGTCTCTGTCTCTGTGTCTCTGTCTCTGTGTCTCTGTCTCTGTGTCTCTGTCTCTGTGTCTCTGTCTCTGTGTCTCTGTCTCTGTGTCTCTGTCTCTGTGTCTCTGTCTCTGTGTCTCTGTCTCTGTGTCTCTGTCTCTGTGTCTCTGTCTCTGTGTCTCTGTCTCTGTGTCTCTGTCTCTGTGTCTCTGTCTCTGTGTCTCTGTCTCTGTGTCTCTGTCTCTGTGTCTCTGTCTCTGTGTCTCTGTCTCTGTGTCTCTGTCTCTGTGTCTATGTCTCTGTGTCTCTGTCTCTTTGTCTCTGTCCCTGTGCCACTGTCTCTGTGTCTCTGTCTCTGTGTCTCTGTCTCTGTGTCTCTGTCTCTGTGCTTCTGCCTCTGTGCCTCTGCCTCTGTGTCTCGGTCTCTGTGTCTCTGTCTCGGTGTCTCTGCCCCTGTGTCTCTGTCTCTGTGTCTGGGTCTCTGTGTCTCTGTCACTGTGTCTCTGTCTCTGAGTCTCTCTCTCTGTGTCCCTGTTTCTGTGTCTCTGTCCTTGCGTCTCCGTGTCTGTGTCTCTGTCTCTGTGTCCCTGTCTCTGTGTCTCTGTCTCTGTGTCTCTGTCTCTGTGTCTCTGTCTCTGTGTCTCTGTCTCTGTGTCTCTGTCTCTGTGTCTCTGTCTCTGTGTCTCTGTCTCTGTGTCTCTGTCTCTGTGTCTCTGTCTCTGTGTCTCTGTCTCTGTGTCTCTGTCTCTGTGCCTCTGTCTCTGTGTCTCTGTCTCTGTGTCTCTGTCTCTGTGTCTCTGTCTCTGTGTCTCTGTCTCTGTGTCTCTGTCTCTGTGTCTCTGTCTCTGTGTCTCTGTCTCTGTGTCTCTGTCTCACAGTCTCGGTCTCTGTGTCTCTGTCTCTGTGTCTCTGTCTCTGTGTCTCTGTCTCTGTGTCTCTGTCTCTGTGTCTCTGTCTCTCTGTCTCTGTCTCTGTGTCTCTGTCTCTGTGTCTCTGTCTCTGTGTCTCTGTCTCTGTGTCTATGTCTCTGTGTCTCTGTCTCTTTGTCTCTGTCCCTGTGTCACTGTCTCTGTGTCTCTGTCTCTGTGTCTCTGTCTCTGTGTCTCTGTCTCTGTGTCTCTGTCTCTGTGTCTCTGTCTCTGTGTCTCTGTCTCTGTGTCTCTGTCTCTGTGTCGCTGTCTCTGTGTCTCTGTCTCTGTGTCTCTGCCTCCGTGGGTCTCTCTCCGTGTCGCTGTCTCTGTGAATCTGTCCCTGTGTCTCTGCCTCTGTGTCAATGTCTCTGTGTCTCTGTCCCTGTGTCTCCGTCTCTGTGTCTCTGCATCTGTATCTCTGTCTCTGTGTCTCTGTCTCTGTGTCTCTGTCTCTGTGTCTCTGTCTCTGTGTCTCTGTCTCTGTGTCTCTGTCTCTGTGTCTCTGTCTCTGTGTCTCTGTCTCTGTGTCTCTGTCTCTGCGTCTATGTCTCTGTGTCTCTGTCTCTTTGTCTCTGCCTCTGTGTCTCTGTCTCTGTGTCTCTGCCTCCGTGGGTCTCTCTCAGTGTCGCTGTCTCTGTGAATCTGTCCCTGTGTCTCTGCCTCTGTGTCAATGTCTCTGTGTCTCTGTCCCTGTGTCTCCGTCTCTGTGTCTCTGCATCTGTATCTCTGTCTCTGTGTCTCTGTCTCTGTGTCTCTGTCTCTGTGTCTCTGTCTCTGTGTCTCTGTCTCTGCGTCTATGTCTCTGTGTCTCTGTCTCTTTGTCTCTGTCTCTGTGTCTCTGTCTCTGTGTCTCTGTCTCCGTGTCGCTGTCTCTGTGAATCTGTCCCAGTGTCTCTGTCTCCGTGTCCATGTCTCTGTGTCTCTGTCCCTGTGTCTCTGTCTCTGTGTCTCTGTCTCTGTGTCTCTGTCTCTGTGTCTCTGTCTCTGTGTCTCTGTCTCTGTGTCTCTGTCTCTGTGTCTCTGTCTCTGTGTCTCTGTCTCTGTGTCTCTGTCTCTGTGTCTCTGTCTCTGTGTCTCTGTCTCTGTGTCTCTGTCTCTGTGTCTCTGCATCTGTATCTCTGTCTCTGTGTCTCTGTCTCTGTGTCTCTGTCTCTGTGTCTCTGTCTCTGTGTCTCTGTCTCTGTGTCTCTGTCTCTGTGTCTCTGTCTCTGTGTCTCTGTCTCTGTGTCTCTGTCTCTGTGTCTCTGTCTCTGTGTCTCTGTCTCTGTGTATCTGTCTCTGTGTCTCTGTCTCTGTGTCTCTGTCTCTGTGTCTCTGTCTCTGTGTCTCTGTCTCTGTGTCTCTGTCTCTGTGTCTCTGTCTCTGTGTCTCTGTCTCTGTGTCTCTGTCTCTGTGTCTCTGTCTCTGTGTCTCTGTCTCTGTGTCTCTGTCTCTGTGTCTCTGTCTCTGTGTCTCTGTCTCTGTGTCTCTGTCTCTGTGTCTCTGTCTCTGTGTCTCTGTCTCTGTGTCTCTGTCTCTGTGTCTCTGTCTCTGTGTCTCTGTCTCTGTGTCTCTGTCGCTGTGTCTCTGTCTCTGTGTCTCCGTCTCTGTGTCTCCGTCTCTGTGTCTCCGTCTCTGTGTCTCCGTCTCTGTGTCTCCGTCTCTGTGTCTCCGTCTCTGTGTCTCTGTCTCTGTGTCTCTGTCTCTGTGTCTCTGTCTCTGTGTCTCTGTCTCTGTGTCTCTGTCTCTGTGTCTCTGTCTCTGTGTCTCTGTCTCTGTGTCTCTGTCTCTGTGTCTCTGTCTCTGTGTCTCTGTCTCTGTGTCTCTGTCTCTGTGTCTCTGTCTCTGTGTCTCTGTCTCTGTGTCTCTGTCTCTGTGTCTCTGTCTCTGTGTCTCTGTCTCTGTGTCTCTGTCTCTGTGTCTCTGTCTCTGTGTCTCTGTCTCTGTGTCTCTGTCTCTGTGTCTCTGTCTCTGTGTCTCTGTCTCTGTGTCTCTGTCTCTGTGTCTCTGTCTCTGTGTCTCTGTCTCTGTGTCTCTGTCTCTGTGTCTCTGTCTCTGTGTCTCTGTCTCTGTGTCTCTGTCTCTGTGTCTCTGTCTCTGTGTCTCTGTCTCTGTGTCTCTGTCCCTGTGTCTCTGCCTCTGTGTCTCTGTCTCTCTGTCTCTGTCTCTGTGTCTCTGTCTCTGTGTCTCTGTCTCTGTGTCTATGTCTCTGTGTCTCTGTCTCTTTGTCTCTGTCCCTGTGTCACTGTCTCTGTGTCTCTGTCTCTGTGTCTCTGTCTCTGTGTCTCTGTCTCTGTGTCTCTGTCTCTGTGTCTCTGTCTCTGTGTCTCTGTCTCTGTGTCCCTGTCTCTGTGTCTCTGCCTCCGTGGGTCTCTCTCCGTGTCGCTGTCTCTGTGAATCTGTCCCTGTGTCTCTGCCTCTGTGTCAATGTCTCTGTGTCTCTGTCCCTGTGTCTCCGTCTCTGTGTCTCTGCATCTGTATCTCTGTCTCTGTGTCTCTGTCTCTGTGTCTCTGTCTCTGTGTCTCTGTCTCTGTGTCTCTGTCTCTGTGTCTCTGTCTCTGTGTCTCTGTCTCTGTGTCTCTGTCTCTGTGTCTCTGTCTCTGTGTCTCTGTCTCTGTGTCTCTGTCTCTGTGTATCTGTCTCTGTGTCTCTGTCTCTGTGTCTCTGTCTCTGTGTCTCTGTCTCTGTGTCTCTGTCTCTGTGTCTCTGTCTCTGTGTCTCTGTCTCTGTGTCTCTGTCTCTGTGTCTCTGTCTCTGTGTCTCTGTCTCTGTGTCTCTGTCTCTGTGTCTCTGTCTCTGTGTCTCTGTCTCTGTGTCTCTGTCTCTGTGTCTCTGTCTCTGTGTCTCTGTCTCTGTGTCTCTGTCTCTGTGTCTCTGTCTCTGTGTCTCTGTCTCTGTGTCTCTGTCTCTGTGTCTCTGTCTCTGTGTCTCTGCCTCCGTGGGGCTCTCTCCGTGTCGTTGTCTCTGTGAATCTGTCCCTGTGTCTCTGCCTCTGTGTCTCTGTCTCTCTGTCTCTGTCTCTGTGTCTCTGTCTCTGTGTCTCTGTCTCTGTGTCTATGTCTCTGTGTCTCTGTCTCTTTGTCTCTGTCCCTGTGTCACTGTCTCTGTGTCTCTGTCTCTGTGTCTCTGTCTCTGTGTCTCTGTCTCTGTGTCTCTGTCTCTGTGTCTCTGTCTCTGTGTCTCTGTCTCTGTGTCCCTGTCTCTGTGTCCCTGTCTCTGTGTCCCTGTCTCTGTGTCTCTGCCTCCGTGGGTCTCTCTCCGTGTCGCTGTCTCTGTGAATCTGTCCCTGTGTCTCTGCCTCTGTGTCAATGTCTCTGTGTCTCTGTCCCTGTGTCTCCGTCTCTGTGTCTCTGCATCTGTATCTCTGTCTCTGTGTCTCTGTCTCTGTGTCTCTGTCTCTCTGTCTCTGTCTCTGTGTCTCTGTCTCTGTGTCTCTGTCTCTGCGTCTATGTCTCTGTGTCTCTGTCTCTTTGTCTCTGCCTCTGTGTCTCTGTCTCTGTGTCTCTGCCTCCGTGGGTCTCTCTCCGTGTCGCTGTCTCTGTGAATCTGTCCCTGTGTCTCTGCCTCTGTGTCAATGTCTCTGTGACTCTGTCCCTGTGTCTCCGTCTCTGTGTCTCTGCATCTGTATCTCTGTCTCTGTGTCTCTGTCTCTGTGTCTCTGTCTCTGTGTCTCTGTCTCTGTGTCTCTGTCTCTGCGTCTATGTCTCTGTGTCTCTGTCTCTTTGTCTCTGTCTCTGTGTCTCTGTCTCTGCGTCTATGTCTCTGTGTCTCTGTCTCTTTGTCTCTGCCTCTGTGTCTCTGTCTCTGTGTCTCTGCCTCCGTGGGTCTCTCTCTGTGTCTCTGTCTCTGTGTCTCTGTCTCTGTGTCTCTGTCTCTGTGTCTCTGTCTCTGTGTCTCTGTCTCTGTGTCTCTGTCTCTGTGTCTCTGTCTCTGTGTCTCTGTCTCTGTGTCTCTGTCTCTGTGTCTCTGTCTCTGTGTCTCTGTCTCTGTGTCTCTGTCTCTGTGTCTCTGTCTCTGTGTCTCTGTCTCTGTGTCTCTGTCTCTGTGTCTCTGTCTCTGTGTCTCTGTCTCTGTGTCTCTGTCTCTGTGTCTCTGTCTCTGTGTCTCTGTCTCTGTGTCTCTGTCTCTGTGTCTCTGTCTCTGTGTCTCTGTCTCTGTGTCTCTGTCTCTGTGTCTCTGTCTCTGTGTCTCTGTCTCTGTGTCTCTGTCTCTGTGTCTCTGTCTCTGTGTCTCTGTCTCTGTGTCTCTGTCTCTGTGTCTCTGTCTCTGTGTCTCTGTCTCTGTGTCT
Source organism: Megachile willughbiella (assembly GCA_945859595.2). Lineage (NCBI taxonomy): Eukaryota > Metazoa > Arthropoda > Insecta > Hymenoptera > Megachilidae > Megachile > Megachile willughbiella. Next base: position 691,921 of record CAMAOD020000260.1, read on the forward strand.
CTGTCTCTGTGTCTCTGTCTCTGTGTCTCTGTCTCTGTGTCTCTGTCTCTGTGTCTCTGTCTCTGTGTCTCTGTCTCTGTGTCTCTGTCTCTGTGTCTCTGTCTCTGTGTCTCTGTCTCTGTGTCTCTGTCTCTGTGTCTCTGTCTCTGTGTCTCTGTCTCTGTGTCTCTGTCTCTGTGTCTCTGTCTCTGTGTCTCTGTCTCTGTGTCTCTGTCTCTGTGTCTCTGTCTCTGTGTCTCTGTCTCTGTGTCTCTGTCTCTGTGTCTCTGTCTCTGTGTCTCTGTATCTGTGCCTCTGTCTCTGTGTCTCTGCCTCCGTGGGGCTCTCTCCGTGTCGTTGTCTCTGTGAATCTGTCCCTGTGTCTCTGCCTCTGTGTCTCTGTCTCTGTGTCTCTGTCTCTGTCTCTGTCCCTGTTTCTCCGTCTCTGTGTCTCTGTCTCTGTGTCTCTGTCTCTGTGTCTATGTCTCTGTGTCTATGTCTCTGTGTCTATGTCTCTGTGCCTCTGTCTCTGTGTCTCTGTGTCTGTGAATCTCTCTCTGTGTTTCTGTCTCTGTGTCTCTGTCCCTGTGTCTCCGTCTCTGTGTCTCTGTCTGTCACACTGTGTCTCTGTCTCTGTGTCTCTGTCTCTGTGTCTCTGTCTCTGTGTCTCTGTCTCTGTGCTTCTGCCTCTGTGCCTCTGCCTCTGTGTCTCGGTCTCTGTGTCTCTGTCTCTGTGTCTCTGTCTCTGTGTCTCTGTCTCTGTGTCTCTGTCTCTGTGTCTCTGTCTCTGTGTCTCTGTCTCTGTGTCTCTGTCTCTGTGTCTCTGTCTCTGTGTCTCTGTCTCTGTGTCTCTGTCTCTGTGTCTCTGTCTCTGTGTCTCTGTCTCTGTGTCTCTGTCTCTGTGTCTCTGTCTCTGTGTCTCTGTCTCTGTGTCTCTGTCTCTGTGTCTCTGTCTCTGTGTCTCTGTCTCTGTGTCTCTGTCTCTGTGTCTCTGTCTCTGTGTCTCTGTCTCTGTGTCTATGTCTCTGTGTCTCTGTCTCTTTGTCTCTGTCCCTGTGCCACTGTCTCTGTGTCTCTGTCTCTGTGTCTCTGTCTCTGTGTCTCTGTCTCTGTGCTTCTGCCTCTGTGCCTCTGCCTCTGTGTCTCGGTCTCTGTGTCTCTGTCTCGGTGTCTCTGCCCCTGTGTCTCTGTCTCTGTGTCTGGGTCTCTGTGTCTCTGTCACTGTGTCTCTGTCTCTGAGTCTCTCTCTCTGTGTCCCTGTTTCTGTGTCTCTGTCCTTGCGTCTCCGTGTCTGTGTCTCTGTCTCTGTGTCCCTGTCTCTGTGTCTCTGTCTCTGTGTCTCTGTCTCTGTGTCTCTGTCTCTGTGTCTCTGTCTCTGTGTCTCTGTCTCTGTGTCTCTGTCTCTGTGTCTCTGTCTCTGTGTCTCTGTCTCTGTGTCTCTGTCTCTGTGTCTCTGTCTCTGTGTCTCTGTCTCTGTGTCTCTGTCTCTGTGCCTCTGTCTCTGTGTCTCTGTCTCTGTGTCTCTGTCTCTGTGTCTCTGTCTCTGTGTCTCTGTCTCTGTGTCTCTGTCTCTGTGTCTCTGTCTCTGTGTCTCTGTCTCTGTGTCTCTGTCTCTGTGTCTCTGTCTCTGTGTCTCTGTCTCACAGTCTCGGTCTCTGTGTCTCTGTCTCTGTGTCTCTGTCTCTGTGTCTCTGTCTCTGTGTCTCTGTCTCTGTGTCTCTGTCTCTCTGTCTCTGTCTCTGTGTCTCTGTCTCTGTGTCTCTGTCTCTGTGTCTCTGTCTCTGTGTCTATGTCTCTGTGTCTCTGTCTCTTTGTCTCTGTCCCTGTGTCACTGTCTCTGTGTCTCTGTCTCTGTGTCTCTGTCTCTGTGTCTCTGTCTCTGTGTCTCTGTCTCTGTGTCTCTGTCTCTGTGTCGCTGTCTCTGTGTCTCTGTCTCTGTGTCTCTGCCTCCGTGGGTCTCTCTCCGTGTCGCTGTCTCTGTGAATCTGTCCCTGTGTCTCTGCCTCTGTGTCAATGTCTCTGTGTCTCTGTCCCTGTGTCTCCGTCTCTGTGTCTCTGCATCTGTATCTCTGTCTCTGTGTCTCTGTCTCTGTGTCTCTGTCTCTGTGTCTCTGTCTCTGTGTCTCTGTCTCTGTGTCTCTGTCTCTGTGTCTCTGTCTCTGTGTCTCTGTCTCTGCGTCTATGTCTCTGTGTCTCTGTCTCTTTGTCTCTGCCTCTGTGTCTCTGTCTCTGTGTCTCTGCCTCCGTGGGTCTCTCTCAGTGTCGCTGTCTCTGTGAATCTGTCCCTGTGTCTCTGCCTCTGTGTCAATGTCTCTGTGTCTCTGTCCCTGTGTCTCCGTCTCTGTGTCTCTGCATCTGTATCTCTGTCTCTGTGTCTCTGTCTCTGTGTCTCTGTCTCTGTGTCTCTGTCTCTGTGTCTCTGTCTCTGCGTCTATGTCTCTGTGTCTCTGTCTCTTTGTCTCTGTCTCTGTGTCTCTGTCTCTGTGTCTCTGTCTCCGTGTCGCTGTCTCTGTGAATCTGTCCCAGTGTCTCTGTCTCCGTGTCCATGTCTCTGTGTCTCTGTCCCTGTGTCTCCGTCTCTGTGTCTCTGCATCTGAATCTCTGTCTCTGTGTCTCTGTCTCTGTGTCTCTGTCTCTGTGTCTCTGTCTCTGTCTCTGTCCCTGTGTCTCTGTCTCTGTGTCCCTGTCTCTGTGTCTGTGTCTCTGTGCCTCTGTCTCTGTGTCTCTGTGTCTGTGAATCTGTCTCTGTGTCTCTGTCCCTGTGTCTCCGTCTCTGTGTCTCTGTCTGTCTCACTGTGTCTCTGTCTCTGTTTCTCTGTCCCACAGTCTCCGTCTCTGTGTCTCTGTCTCTGTGTCTCTGTCTCTGTGTCTCTGTCTCTGTGTCTCTGTCTCTGTGTCTCTGTCTCTGTGTCTCTGTCTCTGTGTCTCTGTCTCTGTGTCTCTGTCTCTGTGTCTCTGTCTCTGTGTCTCTGTCGCTGTGTCTCTGTCTCTGTGTCTCCGTCTCTGTGTCTCCGTCTCTGTGTCTCCGTCTCTGTGTCTCCGTCTCTGTGTCTCCGTCTCTGTGTCTCCGTCTCTGTGTCTCTGTCTCTGTGTCTCTGTCTCTGTGTCTCTGTCTCTGTGTCTCTGTCTCTGTGTCTCTGTCTCTGTGTCTCTGTCTCTGTGTCTCTGTCTCTGTGTCTCTGTCTCTGTGTCTCTGTCTCTGTGTCTCTGTCTCTGTGTCTCTGTCTCTGTGTCTCTGTCTCTGTGTCTCTGTCTCTGTGTCTCTGTCTCTGTGTCTCTGTCTCTGTGTCTCTGTCTCTGTGTCTCTGTCTCTGTGTCTCTGTCTCTGTGTCTCTGTCTCTGTGTCTCTGTCTCTGTGTCTCTGTCTCTGTGTCTCTGTCTCTGTGTCTCTGTCTCTGTGTCTCTGTCTCTGTGTCTCTGTCTCTGTGTCTCTGTCTCTGTGTCTCTGTCTCTGTGTCTCTGTCTCTGTGTCTCTGTCTCTGTGTCTCTGTCTCTGTGTCTCTGTCTCTGTGTCTCTGTCTCTGTGTCTCTGTCTCTGTGTCTCTGCCTCCGTGGGGCTCTCTCCGTGTCGTTGTCTCTGTGAATCTGTCCCTGTGTCTCTGCCTCTGTGTCTCTGTCTCTCTGTCTCTGTCTCTGTGTCTCTGTCTCTGTGTCTCTGTCTCTGTGTCTATGTCTCTGTGTCTCTGTCTCTTTGTCTCTGTCCCTGTGTCACTGTCTCTGTGTCTCTGTCTCTGTGTCTCTGTCTCTGTGTCTCTGTCTCTGTGTCTCTGTCTCTGTGTCTCTGTCTCTGTGTCTCTGTCTCTGTGTCCCTGTCTCTGTGTCTCTGCCTCCGTGGGTCTCTCTCCGTGTCGCTGTCTCTGTGAATCTGTCCCTGTGTCTCTGCCTCTGTGTCAATGTCTCTGTGTCTCTGTCCCTGTGTCTCCGTCTCTGTGTCTCTGCATCTGTATCTCTGTCTCTGTGTCTCTGTCTCTGTGTCTCTGTCTCTGTGTCTCTGTCTCTGTGTCTCTGTCTCTGTGTCTCTGTCTCTGTGTCTCTGTCTCTGTGTCTCTGTCTCTGTGTCTCTGTCTCTGTGTCTCTGTCTCTGTGTCTCTGTCTCTGTGTATCTGTCTCTGTGTCTCTGTCTCTGTGTCTCTGTCTCTGTGTCTCTGTCTCTGTGTCTCTGTCTCTGTGTCTCTGTCTCTGTGTCTCTGTCTCTGTGTCTCTGTCTCTGTGTCTCTGTCTCTGTGTCTCTGTCTCTGTGTCTCTGTCTCTGTGTCTCTGTCTCTGTGTCTCTGTCTCTGTGTCTCTGTCTCTGTGTCTCTGTCTCTGTGTCTCTGTCTCTGTGTCTCTGTCTCTGTGTCTCTGTCTCTGTGTCTCTGCCTCCGTGGGGCTCTCTCCGTGTCGTTGTCTCTGTGAATCTGTCCCTGTGTCTCTGCCTCTGTGTCTCTGTCTCTCTGTCTCTGTCTCTGTGTCTCTGTCTCTGTGTCTCTGTCTCTGTGTCTATGTCTCTGTGTCTCTGTCTCTTTGTCTCTGTCCCTGTGTCACTGTCTCTGTGTCTCTGTCTCTGTGTCTCTGTCTCTGTGTCTCTGTCTCTGTGTCTCTGTCTCTGTGTCTCTGTCTCTGTGTCTCTGTCTCTGTGTCCCTGTCTCTGTGTCCCTGTCTCTGTGTCCCTGTCTCTGTGTCTCTGCCTCCGTGGGTCTCTCTCCGTGTCGCTGTCTCTGTGAATCTGTCCCTGTGTCTCTGCCTCTGTGTCAATGTCTCTGTGTCTCTGTCCCTGTGTCTCCGTCTCTGTGTCTCTGCATCTGTATCTCTGTCTCTGTGTCTCTGTCTCTGTGTCTCTGTCTCTCTGTCTCTGTCTCTGTGTCTCTGTCTCTGTGTCTCTGTCTCTGCGTCTATGTCTCTGTGTCTCTGTCTCTTTGTCTCTGCCTCTGTGTCTCTGTCTCTGTGTCTCTGCCTCCGTGGGTCTCTCTCCGTGTCGCTGTCTCTGTGAATCTGTCCCTGTGTCTCTGCCTCTGTGTCAATGTCTCTGTGACTCTGTCCCTGTGTCTCCGTCTCTGTGTCTCTGCATCTGTATCTCTGTCTCTGTGTCTCTGTCTCTGTGTCTCTGTCTCTGTGTCTCTGTCTCTGTGTCTCTGTCTCTGCGTCTATGTCTCTGTGTCTCTGTCTCTTTGTCTCTGTCTCTGTGTCTCTGTCTCTGTGTCTTTGTCTCCGTGTCACTGTCTCTGTGAATCTGTCCCAGTGTCTCTGTCTCCGTGTCCATGTCTCTGTGTCTCTGTCCCTGTGTCTCCGTCTCTGTGTCTCTGCATCTGAATCTCTGTCTCTGTGTCTCTGTCTCACAGTCTCTGTCTCTGTGTCTCTGTCTCTGTGTCTCTGTCTCTGTCTCTGTCCCTGTGTCTCTGTCTCTGTGTCCCTGTCTCTGTGTCTGTGTCTCTGTGCCTCTGTCTCTGTGTCTCTGTGTCTGTGAATCTGTCTCTGTGTCTCTGTCCCTGTGTCTCCGTCTCTGTGTCTCTGTCTGTCTCACTGTGTCTCTGTCTCTGTTTCTCTGTCCCACAGTCTCCGTCTCTGTGTCTCTGTCTCTGTGTCTCTGTCTCTGTGTCTCTGTCTCTGTGTCTCTGTCTCTGTGTCTCTGTCTCTGTGTCTCTGTCTCTGTGTCTCTGTCTCTGTGTCTCTGTCTCTCTGTCTCTGTCTCTGTGTCTCTGTCTCTGTGTCTCTGTCTCTGTGTCTCTGTCTCTGTGTCTCTGTCTCTGTGTCTCTGTCTCTGTGTCTCTGTCTCTGTGTCTCTGTCTCTGTGTCTCTGTCTCTGCGTCTATGTCTCTGTGTCTCTGTCTCTTTGTCTCTGTCTCTGTGTCTCTGTCTCTGTGTCTCTGCCTCCGTGGGGCTCTCTCCGTGTCGTTGTCTCTGTGAATCTGTCCCTGTGTCTCTGCCTCTGTGTCTCTGTCTCTGTGTCTCTGTCTCTGTCTCTGTCCCTGTTTCTCCGTCTCTGTGTCTCTGTCTCTGTGTCTCTGTCTCTGTGTCTATGTCTCTGTGTCTATGTCTCTGTGTCTATGTCTCTGTGCCTCTGTCTCTGTGTCTCTGTGTCTGTGAATCTCTCTCTGTGTTTCTGTCTCTGTGTCTATGTCCCTGTGTCTCCGTCTCTGTGTCTCTGTCTGTCACACTGTGTCTCTGTCTCTGTGTCTCTGTCTCTGTGTCTCTGTCTCTGTGTCTCTGTCTCTGTGCTTCTGCCTCTGTGCCTCTGCCTCTGTGTCTCGGTCTCTGTGTCTCTGTCTCTGTGTCTCTGTCTCTGTGTCTCTGCCTCTGTGTCTCTGTCTCTGTGTCTCTGTCTCTGTGTCTCTGTCTCTGTGTCTCTGTCTCTGTGTCTCTGTCTCTGTGTCTCTGTCTCTGTGTCTCTGTCTCTTTGTCTATGTCTCTGTGTCTCTGTCTCTTTGTCTCTGTCCCTGTGCCACTGTCTCTGTGTCTCTGTCTCTGTGTCTCTGTCTCTGTGTCTCTGTCTCTGTGTCTCTGTCTCTGTGTCTCTGTCTCTGTGTCTCTGTCTCTGTGTCTCTGTCTCTGTGTCTCTGTCTCTGTGTCTCTGTCTCTGTGTCTCTGTCTCTGTGTCTCTGTCTCTGTGTCTCTGCCTCCGTGGGTCTCTCTCCGTGTCGCTGTCTCTGTGAATCTGTCCCTGTGTCTCTGCCTCTGTGTCAATGTCTCTGTGTCTCTGTCCCTGTGTCTCCGTCTCTGTGTCTCTGCGTCTGTATCTCTGTCTCTGTGTCTCTGTCTCTGTGTCTCTGTCTCTGTGTCTCTGTCTCTGTGTCTCTGTCTCTGTGTCTCTGTCTCTGTGTGTCTGTCTCTGTGTCTCTGTCTCTGTGTCTCTGTCTCTGTGTCTCTGTCTCTGTGTCTCTGTCTCTGTGTCTCTGTCTCTGTGTCTCTGTCTCTGTGTCTCTGTCCTTGCGTCTCCGTGTCTGTGTCTCTGTCTCTGTGTCCCTGTCTCTGTGTCTCTGTCTCTGTGTCTCTGTCTCTGTGTCTCTGTCTCTGTGTCTCTGTCTCTGTGTCTCTGTCTCTGTGTCTCTGTCTCTGTGTCTCTGTCTCTGTGTCTCTGTCTCTGTGTCTCTGTCTCTGTGCCTCTGTCTCTGTGTCTCTGTCTCTGTGTCTCTGTCTCACAGTCTCGGTCTCTGTGTCTCTGTCTCTGTGTCTCTGTCTCTGTCTCTGTCCCTGTGTCTCTGTCTCTGTGTCCCTGTCTCTGTGTCTATGTCTCTGTGCCTCTGTCCCTGTGTCTCTGTGTCTGTGAATCTGTCTCTGTGTTTCTGTCTCTGTGTCTCTGTCCCTGTGTCTCCGTCTCTGTCTCTGTTTCTCTGTCCCACAGTCTCCGTCTCTGTGTCTCCGTCTCTGTGTCTCTGTCTCTGTGTCTCTGTCTCTGTGTCTATGTCTCTGTGTCTCCGTCTCTTTGTCTCTGTCCCTGTGTCACTGCCTCTGTGTCTCTGTCTCTGTGTCTCTGTCTCTGTGTCTCTGTCTCTGTGTCTCTGTCTCTGTGTCTCTGTCTCTTTGTCTCTGCCTCTGTGTCTCTGTCTCTGTGTCTCTGCCTCCGTGGGTCTCTCTCCGTGTCGCTGTCTCTGTGAATCTGTCCCTGTGTCTCTGCCTCTGTGTCAATGTCTCTGTGTCTCTGTCCCTGTGTCTCCGTCTCTGTGTCTCTGCATCTGTATCTCTGTCTCTGTGTCTCTGTCTCTGTGTCTCTGTCTCTGCGTCTCTGTCTCTGCGTCTATGTCTCTGTGTCTCTGTCTCTTTGTCTCTGTCTCTGTGTCTCTGCCTCTGTGTCTCTGTCTCCGTGTCGCTGTCTCTGTGAATCTGTCCCAGTGTCTCTGTCTCCGTGTCCATGTCTCTGTGTCTCTGTCCCTGTGTCTCCGTCTCTGTGTCTCTGCATCTGAATCTCTGTCTCTGTGTCTCTGTCTCACAGTCTCTGTCTCTGTGTCTCTGTCTCTGTGTCTCTGTCTCTGTGTCTCTGTCTCTGTGTCTCTGTCTCTGTCTCTGTCCCTGTGTCTCTGTCTCTGTGTCCCTGTCTCTGTGTCTGTGTCTCTGTGCCTCTGTCTCTGTGTCTCTGTGTCTGTGAATCTGTGTCTCTGTGTCTGTGAATCTGTCTCTGTGTCTCTGTCCCTGTGTCTCCGTCTCTGTGTCTCTGTCTGTCTCACTGTGTCTCTGTCTCTGTTTCTCTGTCCCACAGTCTCCGCCTCTGTGTCTCTGTCTCTGTGTCCCTGTCTCTGTGTCTCTGTCTCTGTGTCTCTGTCTCTGTGTCTCTGTCTCTGTGTCTCTGTCTCTGTGTCTCTGTCTCTGTGTCTCAGTCTCTGTGTCTCTGTCTCTGTGTCTCTGTCTCTGTGTCTCTGTCTCTGTGTCTCTGTCTCTGTGTCTCTGTCTCTGTGTCTCTGTCTCTGTGTCTCTGTCTCTGTGTCTCTGTCTCTGCGTCTATGTCTCTGTGTCTCTGTCTCTTTGTCTCTGTCTCTGTGTCTCTGTCTCTGTGTCTCTGTCTCCGTGTCGCTGTCTCTGTGAATCTGTCCCAGTGTCTCTGTCTCCGTGTCCATGTCTCTGTGTCTCTGTCCCTGTGTCTCCGTCTCTGTGTCTCTGCATCTGAATCTCTGTCTCTGTGTCTCTGTCTCACAGTCTCTTTCTCTGTGTCTCTGTCTCTGTGTCTCTGTCTCTGTCTCTGTCTCTGTCCCTGTGTCTCTGTCTCTGTGTCCCTGTCTCTGTGTCTGTGTCTCTGTGCCTCTGTCTCTGTGTCTCTGTGTCTGTGAATCTGTCTCTGTGTCTCTGTCCCTGTGTCTCCGTCTCTGTGTCTCTGTCTGTCTCACTGTGTCTCTGTCTCTGTTTCTCTGTCCCACAGTCTCCGTCTCTGTGTCTCTGTCTCTGTGTCTCTGTCTGTGTGTCTCTGTCTCTGTGTCTCTGTCTCTGTGTCTCTGTCTCTGTGTCTCTGTCTCTGTGTCTCTGTCTCTGTGTCTCTGTCTCTGTGTCTCTGTCTCTGTGTCTCTGTCTCTGTGTCTCTGTCTCTGTGTCTCTGTCTCTGTGTCTCTGTCTCTGTGTCTCTGTCTCTGTGTCTCTGTCTCTGTGTCTCTGTCTCTGTGTCTCTGTCTCTGTGTCTCTGTCTCTGTGTCTCTGTCTCTGTGTCTCTGTCTCTGTGTCTCTGTCTCTGTGTCTCTGTCTCTGTGTCTCTGCCTCTGTGTCTCTGTCTCTGTGTCTCTGCCTCTGTGTCTCTGTCTCTGTGTCTCTGTCTCTGTGTCTCTGTCTCTGTGTCTCTGTCTCTGTGTCTCTGTCTCTGTGTCTCTGTCTCTGTGTCTCTGTCTCTGTGTCTCTGTCTCTGTGTCCCTGTCTCTGTGTCCCTGTCTCTGTGTCTCTGCCCCCGTGGGTCTCTCTCCGTGTCGCTGTCTCTGTGAATCTGTCCCTGTGTCTCTGCCTCTGTGTCAATGTCTCTGTGTCTCTGTCCCTGTGTCTCCGTCTCTGTGTCTCTGCATCTGTATCTCTGTCTCTGTGTCTCTGTCTCTGTGTCTCTGTCTCTGTGTCTCTGTCTCTGTGTCTCTGTCTCTGCGTCTATGTCTCTGTGTCTCTGTCTCTTTGTCTCTGCCTCTGTGTCTCTGTCTCTGTGTCTCTGCCTCCGTGGGTCTCTCTCCGTGTCGCTGTCTCTGTGAATCTGTCCCTGTGTCTCTGCCTCTGTGTCAATGTCTCTGTGTCTCTGTCCCTGTGTCTCCGTCTCTGTGTCTCTGCATCTGTATCTCTGTCTCTGTGTCTCTGTCTCTGTGTCTCTGTCTCTGTGTCTCTGTCTCTGTGTCTCTGTCTCTGCGTCTATGTCTCTGTGTCTCTGTCTCTTTGTCTCTGTCTCTGTGTCTCTGTCTCTGTGTCTCTGTCTCCGTGTCGCTGTCTCTGTGAATCTGTCCCAGTGTCTCTGTCTCCGTGTCCATGTCTCTGTGTCTCTGTCCCTGTGTCTCCGTCTCTGTGTCTCTGCATCTGAATCTCTGTCTCTGTGTCTCTGTCTCACAGTCTCTGTCCCTGTGTCTCCGTCTCTGTGTCTCTGTCTGTCTCACTGTGTCTCTGTCTCTGTTTCTCTGTCCCACAGTCTCCGTCTCTGTGTCTCTGTCTCTGTGTCTCTGTCTGTGTGTCTCTGTCTCTGTGTCTCTGTCTCTGTGTCTCTGTCTCTGTGTCTCTGTCTCTGTGTCTCTGTCTCTGTGTCTCTGTCTCTGTGTCTCTGTCTCTGTGTCTCTGTCTCTGTGTCTCTGTCTCTGTGTCTCTGTCTCTGTGTCTCTGTCTCTGTGTCTCTGTCTCTGTGTCTCTGTCTCTGTGTCTCTGTCTCTGTGTCTCTGTCTCTGTGTCTCTGTCTCTGTGTCTCTGTCTCTGTGTCTCTGTCTCTGTGTCTCTGTCTCTGTGTCTCTGTCTCTGTGTCTCTGCCTCTGTGTCTCTGTCTCTGTGTCTCTGCCTCTGTGTCTCTGTCTCTGTGTCTCTGTCTCTGTGTCTCTGTCTCTGTGTCTCTGTCTCTGTGTCTCTGTCTCTGTGTCTCTGTCTCTGTGTCTCTGTCTCTGTGTCTCTGTCTCTGTGTCCCTGTCTCTGTGTCCCTGTCTCTGTGTCTCTGCCCCCGTGGGTCTCTCTCCGTGTCGCTGTCTCTGTGAATCTGTCCCTGTGTCTCTGCCTCTGTGTCAATGTCTCTGTGTCTCTGTCCCTGTGTCTCCGTCTCTGTGTCTCTGCATCTGTATCTCTGTCTCTGTGTCTCTGTCTCTGTGTCTCTGTCTCTGTGTCTCTGTCTCTGTGTCTCTGTCTCTGCGTCTATGTCTCTGTGTCTCTGTCTCTTTGTCTCTGCCTCTGTGTCTCTGTCTCTGTGTCTCTGCCTCCGTGGGTCTCTCTCCGTGTCGCTGTCTCTGTGAATCTGTCCCTGTGTCTCTGCCTCTGTGTCAATGTCTCTGTGTCTCTGTCCCTGTGTCTCCGTCTCTGTGTCTCTGCATCTGTATCTCTGTCTCTGTGTCTCTGTCTCTGTGTCTCTGTCTCTGTGTCTCTGTCTCTGTGTCTCTGTCTCTGCGTCTATGTCTCTGTGTCTCTGTCTCTTTGTCTCTGTCTCTGTGTCTCTGTCTCTGTGTCTCTGTCTCCGTGTCGCTGTCTCTGTGAATCTGTCCCAGTGTCTCTGTCTCCGTGTCCATGTCTCTGTGTCTCTGTCCCTGTGTCTCCGTCTCTGTGTCTCTGCATCTGAATCTCTGTCTCTGTGTCTCTGTCTCACAGTCTCTGTCTCTGTGTCTCTGTCTCTGTGTCTCTGTCTCTGTCTCTGTCCCTGTGTCTCTGTCTCTGTGTCCCTGTCTCTGTGTCTGTGTCTCTGTGCCTCTGTCTCTGTGTCTCTGTGTCTGTGAATCTGTCTCTGTGTCTCTGTCCCTGTGTCTCCGTCTCTGTGTCTCTGTCTGTCTCACTGTGTCTCTGTCTCTGTTTCTCTGTCCCACAGTCTCCGTCTCTGTGTCTCTGTCTCTGTGTCTCTGTCTCTGTGTCTCTGTCTCTGTGTCTCTGTCTCTGTCTCTGTGTCTCTGTCTCTGTGTCTCTGTCTCTGTGTCTCTGTCTCTGTGTCTCTGTCTCTGTGTCTCTGTCTCTGTGTCTCTGTCTCTGTGTCTCTGTCTCTGTGTCTCTGTCTCTGTGTCTCTGTCTCTGTGTCTCTGTCTCTGTGTCTCTGTCTCTGTGTCTCTGTCTCTGTGTCTCTGTCTCTGTGTCTCTGTCTCTGTGTCTCTGTCTCTGTGTCTCTGTCTCTGTGTCTCTGTCTCTGCGTCTATGTCTCTGTGTCTCTGTCTCTTTGTCTCTGTCTCTGTGTCTCTGTCTCTGTGTCTCTGCCTCCGTGGGGCTCTCTCCGTGTCGTTGTCTCTGTGAATCTGTCCCTGTGTCTCTGCCTCTGTGTCTCTGTCTCTGTGTCTCTGTCTCTGTCTCTGTCCCTGTTTCTCCGTCTCTGTGTCTCTGTCTCTGTGTCTCTGTCTCTGTGTCTATGTCTCTGTGTCTATGTCTCTGTGTCTATGTCTCTGTGCCTCTGTCTCTGTGTCTCTGTGTCTGTGAATCTCTCTCTGTGTTTCTGTCTCTGTGTCTATGTCCCTGTGTCTCCGTCTCTGTGTCTCTGTCTGTCACACTGTGTCTCTGTCTCTGTGTCTCTGTCTCTGTGTCTCTGTCTCTGTGTCTCTGTCTCTGTGCTTCTGCCTCTGTGCCTCTGCCTCTGTGTCTCGGTCTCTGTGTCTCTGTCTCTGTGTCTCTGTCTCTGTGTCTCTGCCTCTGTGTCTCTGTCTCTGTGTCTCTGTCTCTGTGTCTCTGTCTCTGTGTCTCTGTCTCTGTGTCTCTGTCTCTGTGTCTCTGTCTCTGTGTCTATGTCTCTGTGTCTCTGTCTCTTTGTCTCTGTCCCTGTGCCACTGTCTCTGTGTCTCTGTCTCTGTGTCTCTGTCTCTGTGTCTCTGTCTCTGTGTCTCTGTCTCTGTGTCTCTGTCTCTGTGTCTCTGTCTCTGTGTCTCTGTCTCTGTGTCTCTGTCTCTGTGTCTCTGTCTCTGTGTCTCTGTCTCTGTGTCTCTGTCTCTGTGTCTCTGCCTCCGTGGGTCTCTCTCCGTGTCGCTGTCTCAGTGAATCTGTCCCTGTGTCTCTGCCTCTGTGTCAATGTCTCTGTGTCTCTGTCCCTGTGTCTCCGTCTCTGTGTCTCTGCGTCTGTATCTCTGTCTCTGTGTCTCTGTCTCTGTGTCTCTGTCTCTGTGTCTCTGTCTCTGTGTCTCTGTCTCTGTGTCTCTGTCTCTGTGTCTCTGTCTCTGTGTCTCTGTCTCTGTGTCTCTGTCTCTGTGTCTCTGTCTCTGTGTCTCTGTCTCTGTGTCTCTGTCTCTGTGTCTCTGTCTCTGTGTCTCTGTCTCTGTGTCTCTGTCTCTGTGTCTCTGTCTCTGTGTCTCTGTCTCTGTGTCTCTGTCCTTGCGTCTCCGTGTCTGTGTCTCTGTCTCTGTGTCCCTGTCTCTGTGTCTCTGTCTCTGTGTCTCTGTCTCTGTGTCTCTGTCTCTGTGTCTCTGTCTCTGTGTCCCTGTCTCTGTGTCTCTGTCCCTGTGCCACTGTCTCTGTGTCTCTGTCTCTGTGTCTCTGTCTCTGTGTCTCTGCCTCTGTGTCTCTGTCTCCGTGTCGCTGTCTCTGTGAATCTGTCCCAGTGTCTCTGTCTCCGTGTCCATGTCTCTGTGTCTCTGTCCCTGTGTCTCCGTCTCTGTGTCCCTGCATCTGAATCTCTGTCTCTGTGTCTCTGTCTCACAGTCTCTGTCTCTGTGTCTCTGTCTCTGTGTCTCTGTCTCTGTGTCTCTGTCTCTGTCTCTGTCCCTGTGTCTCTGTCTCTGTGTCCCTGTCTCTGTGTCTGTGTCTCTGTGCCTCTGTCTCTGTGTCTCTGTGTCTGTGAATCTGTGTCTCTGTGTCTGTGAATCTGTCTCTGTGTCTCTGTCCCTGTGTCTCCGTCTCTGTGTCTCTGTCTGTCTCACTGTGTCTCTGTCTCTGTTTCTCTGTCCCACAGTCTCCGCCTCTGTGTCTCTGTCTCTGTGTCCCTGTCTCTGTGTCTCTGTCTCTGTGTCTCTGTCTCTGTGTCTCTGTCTCTGTGTCTCTGTCTCTGTGTCTCTGTCTCTGTGTCTCTGTCTCTGTGTCTCTGTCTCTGTGTCTCTGTCTCTGTGTCTCTGTCTCTGTGTCTCTGTCTCTGTGTCTCTGTCTCTGTGTCTCTGTCTCTGTGTCTCTGTCTCTGCGTCTATGTCTCTGTGTCTCTGTCTCTTTGTCTCTGTCTCTGTGTCTCTGTCTCTGTGTCTCTGTCTCCGTGTCGCTGTCTCTGTGAATCTGTCCCAGTGTCTCTGTCTCCGTGTCCATGTCTCTGTGTCTCTGTCCCTGTGTCTCCGTCTCTGTGTCTCTGCATCTGAATCTCTGTCTCTGTGTCTCTGTCTCACAGTCTCTTTCTCTGTGTCTCTGTCTCTGTGTCTCTGTCTCTGTCTCTGTCCCTGTGTCTCTGTCTCTGTGTCCCTGTCTCTGTGTCTGTGTCTCTGTGCCTCTGTCTCTGTGTCTCTGTGTCTGTGAATCTGTCTCTGTGTCTCTGTCCCTGTGTCTCCGTCTCTGTGTCTCTGTCTGTCTCACTGTGTCTCTGTCTCTGTTTCTCTGTCCCACAGTCTCCGTCTCTGTGTCTCTGTCTCTGTGTCTCTGTCTGTGTGTCTCTGTCTCTGTGTCTCTGTCTCTGTGTCTCTGTCTCTGTGTCTCTGTCTCTGTGTCTCTGTCTCTGTGTCTCTGTCTCTGTGTCTCTGTCTCTGTGTCTCTGTCTCTGTGTCTCTGTCTCTGTGTCTCTGTCTCTGTGTCTCTGTCTCTGTGTCTCTGTCTCTGTGTCTCTGTCTCTGTGTCTCTGTCTCTGTGTCTCTGTCTCTGTGTCTCTGTCTCTGTGTCTCTGTCTCTGTGTCTCTGTCTCTGTGTCTCTGTCTCTGTGTCTCTGTCTCTGTGTCTCTGTCTCTGTGTCTCTGTCTCTGTGTCTCTGTCTCTGTGTCTCTGCCTCTGTGTCTCTGTCTCTGTGTCTCTGTCTCTGTGTCTCTGTCTCTGTGTCTCTGTCTCTGTGTCTCTGCCTCCGTGGGGCTCTCTCCGTGTCGTTGTCTCTGTGAATCTGTCCCTGTGTCTCTGCCTCTGTGTCTCTGTCTCTGTGTCTCTGTCTCTGTCTCTGTCCCTGTTTCTCCGTCTCTGTGTCTCTGTCTCTGTGTCTCTGTCTCTGTGTCTATGTCTCTGTGTCTATGTCTCTGTGTCTATGTCTCTGTGCCTCTGTCTCTGTGTCTCTGTGTCTGTGAATCTCTCTCTGTGTTTCTGTCTCTGTGTCTATGTCCCTGTGTCTCCGTCTCTGTGTCTCTGTCTCTGTGTCTCTGTCTCTGTGTCTCTGTCTCTGTGTCTCTGTCTCTGTGTCTCTGTCCTTGCGTCTCCGTGTCTGTGTCTCTGTCTCTGTGTCCCTGTCTCTGTGTCTCTGTCTCTGTGTCTCTGTCTCTGTGTCTCTGTCTCTGTGTCTCTGTCTCTGTGTCCCTGTCTCTGTGTCTCTGTCCCTGTGCCACTGTCTCTGTGTCTCTGTCTCTGTGTCTCTGTCTCTGTGTCTCTGCCTCTGTGTCTCTGTCTCCGTGTCGCTGTCTCTGTGAATCTGTCCCAGTGTCTCTGTCTCCGTGTCCATGTCTCTGTGTCTCTGTCCCTGTGTCTCCGTCTCTGTGTCTCTGCATCTGAATCTCTGTCTCTGTGTCTCTGTCTCACAGTCTCTGTCTCTGTGTCTCTGTCTCTGTGTCTCTGTCTCTGTGTCTCTGTCTCTGTCTCTGTCCCTGTGTCTCTGTCTCTGTGTCCCTGTCTCTGTGTCTGTGTCTCTGTGCCTCTGTCTCTGTGTCTCTGTGTCTGTGAATCTGTGTCTCTGTGTCTGTGAATCTGTCTCTGTGTCTCTGTCCCTGTGTCTCCGTCTCTGTGTCTCTGTCTGTCTCACTGTGTCTCTGTCTCTGTTTCTCTGTCCCACAGTCTCCGCCTCTGTGTCTCTGTCTCTGTGTCCCTGTCTCTGTGTCTCTGTCTCTGTGTCTCTGTCTCTGTGTCTCTGTCTCTGTGTCTCTGTCTCTGTGTCTCTGTCTCTGTGTCTCTGTCTCTGTGTCTCTGTCTCTGTGTCTCTGTCTCTGTGTCTCTGTCTCTGTGTCTCTGTCTCTGTGTCTCTGTCTCTGTGTCTCTGTCTCTGTGTCTCTGTCTCTGCGTCTATGTCTCTGTGTCTCTGTCTCTTTGTCTCTGTCTCTGTGTCTCTGTCTCTGTGTCTCTGTCTCCGTGTCGCTGTCTCTGTGAATCTGTCCCAGTGTCTCTGTCTCCGTGTCCATGTCTCTGTGTCTCTGTCCCTGTGTCTCCGTCTCTGTGTCTCTGCATCTGAATCTCTGTCTCTGTGTCTCTGTCTCACAGTCTCTTTCTCTGTGTCTCTGTCTCTGTGTCTCTGTCTCTGTCTCTGTCCCTGTGTCTCTGTCTCTGTGTCCCTGTCTCTGTGTCTGTGTCTCTGTGCCTCTGTCTCTGTGTCTCTGTGTCTGTGAATCTGTCTCTGTGTCTCTGTCCCTGTGTCTCCGTCTCTGTGTCTCTGTCTGTCTCACTGTGTCTCTGTCTCTGTTTCTCTGTCCCACAGTCTCCGTCTCTGTGTCTCTGTCTCTGTGTCTCTGTCTGTGTGTCTCTGTCTCTGTGTCTCTGTCTCTGTGTCTCTGTCTCTGTGTCTCTGTCTCTGTGTCTCTGTCTCTGTGTCTCTGTCTCTGTGTCTCTGTCTCTGTGTCTCTGTCTCTGTGTCTCTGTCTCTGTGTCTCTGTCTCTGTGTCTCTGTCTCTGTGTCTCTGTCTCTGTGTCTCTGTCTCTGTGTCTCTGTCTCTGTGTCTCTGTCTCTGTGTCTCTGTCTCTGTGTCTCTGTCTCTGTGTCTCTGTCTCTGTGTCTCTGTCTCTGTGTCTCTGTCTCTGTGTCTCTGTCTCTGTGTCTCTGTCTCTGTGTCTCTGTCTCTGTGTCTCTGTCTCTGTGTCTCTGCCTCTGTGTCTCTGTCTCTGTGTCTCTGTCTCTGTGTCTCTGTCTCTGTGTCTCTGTCTCTGTGTCTCTGCCTCCGTGGGGCTCTCTCCGTGTCGTTGTCTCTGTGAATCTGTCCCTGTGTCTCTGCCTCTGTGTCTCTGTCTCTGTGTCTCTGTCTCTGTCTCTGTCCCTGTTTCTCCGTCTCTGTGTCTCTGTCTCTGTGTCTCTGTCTCTGTGTCTATGTCTCTGTGTCTATGTCTCTGTGTCTATGTCTCTGTGCCTCTGTCTCTGTGTCTCTGTGTCTGTGAATCTCTCTCTGTGTTTCTGTCTCTGTGTCTATGTCCCTGTGTCTCCGTCTCTGTGTCTCTGTCTGTCACACTGTGTCTCTGTCTCTGTGTCTCTGTCTCTGTGTCTCTGTCTCTGTGTCTCTGTCTCTGTGCTTCTGCCTCTGTGCCTCTGCCTCTGTGTCTCGGTCTCTGTGTCTCTGTCTCTGTGTCTCTGTCTCTGTGTCTCTGCCTCTGTGTCTCTGTCTCTGTGTCTCTGTCTCTGTGTCTCTGTCTCTGTGTCTCTGTCTCTGTGTCTCTGTCTCTGTGTCTCTGTCTCTGTGTCTCTGTCTCTGTGTCTCTGTCTCTGTGTCTATGTCTCTGTGTCCCTGTCTCTGTGTCTCTGTCTCTGTGTCTCTGTCTCTGTGTCTCTGTCTCTGTGTCTCTGTCTCTGTGTCTCTGTCTCTGTGTCTCTGTCTCTGTGTCTCTGTCTCTGTGTCTCTGTCTCTGTGTCTCTGTCTCTGTGCCTCTGCCTCTGTGTCTCTGTCTCTGTGTCTCTGTCTCACAGTCTCGGTCTCTGTGTCTCTGTCTCTGTGTCTCTGTCTCTGTCTCTGTCCCTGTGTCTCTGTCTCTGTGTCCCTGTCTCTGTGTCTATGTCTCTGTGCCTCTGTCCCTGTGTCTCTGTGTCTGTGAATCTGTCTCTGTGTTTCTGTCTCTGTGTCTCTGTCCCTGTGTCTCCGTCTCTGTCTCTGTTTCTCTGTCCCACAGTCTCCGTCTCTGTGTCTCCGTCTCTGTGTCTCTGTCTCTGTGTCTCTGTCTCTGTGTCTATGTCTCTGTGTCTCCGTCTCTTTGTCTCTGTCCCTGTGTCACTGCCTCTGTGTCTCTGTCTCTGTGTCTCTGTCTCTGTGTCTCTGTCTCTGTGTCTCTGTCTCTGTGTCTCTGTCTCTTTGTCTCTGCCTCTGTGTCTCTGTCTCTGTGTCTCTGCCTCCGTGGGTCTCTCTCCGTGTCGCTGTCTCTGTGAATCTGTCCCTGTGTCTCTGCCTCTGTGTCAATGTCTCTGTGTCTCTGTCCCTGTGTCTCCGTCTCTGTGTCTCTGCATCTGTATCTCTGTCTCTGTGTCTCTGTCTCTGTGTCTCTGTCTCTGTGTCTCTGTCTCTGCGTCTATGTCTCTGTGTCTCTGTCTCTTTGTCTCTGTCTCTGTGTCTCTGCCTCTGTGTCTCTGTCTCCGTGTCGCTGTCTCTGTGAATCTGTCCCAGTGTCTCTGTCTCC
This sequence comes from Megachile willughbiella, assembly GCA_945859595.2. NCBI lineage: Eukaryota > Metazoa > Arthropoda > Insecta > Hymenoptera > Megachilidae > Megachile > Megachile willughbiella. Next base: position 709,879 of record CAMAOD020000260.1, read on the forward strand.
GTGTCCATGTCTCTGTGTCTCTGTCCCTGTGTCTCCGTCTCTGTGTCTCTGCATCTGAATCTCTGTCTCTGTGTCTCTGTCTCACAGTCTCTGTCTCTGTGTCTCTGTCTCTGTGTCTCTGTCTCTGTCTCTGTCCCTGTGTCTCTGTCTCTGTGTCCCTGTCTCTGTGTCTGTGTCTCTGTGCCTCTGTCTCTGTGTCTCTGTGTCTGTGAATCTGTGTCTCTGTGTCTGTGAATCTGTCTCTGTGTCTCTGTCCCTGTGTCTCCGTCTCTGTGTCTCTGTCTGTCTCACTGTGTCTCTGTCTCTGTTTCTCTGTCCCACAGTCTCCGCCTCTGTGTCTCTGTCTCTGTGTCTCTGTCTCTGTGTCTCTGTCTCTGTGTCTCTGTCTCTGTGTCTCTGTCTCTGTGTCTCTGTCTCTGTGTCTCTGTCTCTGTGTCTCTGTCTCTGTGTCTCTGTCTCTGTGTCTCTGTCTCTGTGTCTCTGTCTCTGTGTCTCTGTCTCTGTGTCTCTGTCTCTGTGTCTCTGTCTCTGTGTCTCTGTCTCTGTGTCTCTGTCTCTGTGTCTCTGTCTCTGCGTCTATGTCTCTGTGTCTCTGTCTCTTTGTCTCTGTCTCTGTGTCTCTGTCTCTGTGTCTCTGTCTCCGTGTCGCTGTCTCTGTGAATCTGTCCCAGTGTCTCTGTCTCCGTGTCCATGTCTCTGTGTCTCTGTCCCTGTGTCTCCGTCTCTGTGTCTCTGCATCTGAATCTCTGTCTCTGTGTCTCTGTCTCACAGTCTCTTTCTCTGTGTCTCTGTCTCTGTGTCTCTGTCTCTGTCTCTGTCCCTGTGTCTCTGTCTCTGTGTCCCTGTCTCTGTGTCTGTGTCTCTGTGCCTCTGTCTCTGTGTCTCTGTGTCTGTGAATCTGTCTCTGTGTCTCTGTCCCTGTGTCTCCGTCTCTGTGTCTCTGTCTGTCTCACTGTGTCTCTGTCTCTGTTTCTCTGTCCCACAGTCTCCGTCTCTGTGTCTCTGTCTCTGTGTCTCTGTCTGTGTGTCTCTGTCTCTGTGTCTCTGTCTCTGTGTCTCCGTGTCTGTGTCTCTGTCGCTGTGTCTCTGTCTCTGTGTCTCTGTCTCTGTGTCTATGTCTCTGTGTCTCTGTCTCTTTGTCTCTGTCCCTGTGTCACTGTCTCTGTGTCTCTGTCTCTGTGTCTCTGTCTCTGTGTCTCTGTCTCTGTGTCTCTGTCTCTGTGTCTCTGTCTGTGTGTCTCTGTCTCTGTGTCTCTGTCTCTGTGTCTCTGTCTCTGTGCTTCTGCCTCTGTGCCTCTGCCTCTGTGTCTCGGTCTCTGTGTCTCCGTCTCTGTGTCTCTGTCTCTGTGTCTCTGTCTCTGTCTCTCTGTCTCTGTGTCTCTGTCACTGTGTCTCTGTCTCCGTGGGTCTCTCTCCGTGTCGCTGTCTCTGTGAATCTGTCCCTGTGCCTCTGCCTCTGTGTCAATGTCTCTGTGTCTCTGTCCCTGTGTCTCCGTCTCTGTGTCCCTGCATCTGTATCTCTGTCTCTGTGTCTCTGTCCCACAGTCTCCGTCTCTGTGTCTCTGTCTCTGTGTCTCTGTCTCTGTGTCTCTGTCTCTGTGTCTCTGTCTCCGTGTCCATGTCTCTGTGTCTCTGTCCCTGTGTCTCCGTCTCTGTGTCTCTGCATCTGAATCTCTGTCTCTGTGTCTCTGTCTCACTGTCTCGGTCTCCGTGTCTCTGTCTCTGTGTCTCTGTCTCTGTCTCTGTCCCTGTATCTCCGTCTCTTAGTCTTTGTCCCTGCCTCTGTATCTATCTCTGCGTCTCCGTCTCTGTGTCTCTGTCTCTGAGTTTCTGTCTCTGTCTCTGTCCCTGTGTCTCTGTCTGTCTCACTGTGTCTCTGTCTCTGTGTCTCTGTCTCTGTGTCTCTGTCTCTGTGTCTCTGTCTCTGTGTCTCTGTCACTGTGTCTCTGTCTCTGTGTCTCTGTCTCTGTCTCTGTCCATGCGTCTCTGTCTCTGAGTCTTTGTCTCTGCCTCTGTATCTGTCTCTGCGTCTCCGTCGCTGTGTCTCTGTCTCTGAGTTTCTCTCTCTGTGTCCATGTCTCTGTGTTTCTGTCTCTGTCTCTGTCTCTGTCTCTGTCTCAGTCTCTGTCTCTGTCTCTGTCTCTGCCTCTGTCTCTGTTGCTCTTTCACTGTGTCTCTGGCTCTGTGTCTGTCCCTCTGTCTCCGTCTCTGTGTTTCTGTCTCTCTCTCTCGGTGTCCCTGCCTCTGTGTCTCTGTCTCTGCGTCTATGTCTCTGTGTCTCTGTCTCTTTGTCTCTGTCTCTGTGTCTCTGTCTCTGTGTCTCTGTCTCCGTGTCGCTGTCTCTGTGAATCTGTCCCAGTGTCTCTGTCTCCGTGTCCATGTCTCTGTGTCTCTGTCCCTGTGTCTCCGTCTCTGTGTCTCTGCATCTGAATCTCTGTCTCTGTGTCTCTGTCTCACAGTCTCTTTCTCTGTGTCTCTGTCTCTGTGTCTCTGTCTCTGTCTCTGTCCCTGTGTCTCTGTCTCTGTGTCCCTGTCTCTGTGTCTGTGTCTCTGTGCCTCTGTCTCTGTGTCTCTGTGTCTGTGAATCTGTCTCTGTGTCTCTGTCCCTGTGTCTCCGTCTCTGTGTCTCTGTCTGTCTCACTGTGTCTCTGTCTCTGTTTCTCTGTCCCACAGTCTCCGTCTCTGTGTCTCTGTCTCTGTGTCTCTGTCTGTGTGTCTCTGTCTCTGTGTCTCTGTCTCTGTGTCTCTGTCTCTGTGTCTCTGTCTCTGTGTCTCTGTCTCTGTGTCTCTGTCTCTGTGTCTCTGTCTCTGTGTCTCTGTCTCTGTGTCTCTGTCTCTGTGTCTCTGTCTCTGTGTCTCTGTCTCTGTGTCTCTGTCTCTGTGTCTCTGTCTCTGTGTCTCTGTCTCTGTGTCTCTGTCTCTGTGTCTCTGTCTCTGTGTCTCTGTCTCTGTGTCTCTGTCTCTGTGTCTCTGTCTCTGTGTCTCTGTCTCTGTGTCTCTGTCTCTGTGTCTCTGTCTCTGTGTCTCTGCCTCTGTGTCTCTGTCTCTGTGTCTCTGTCTCTGTGTCTCTGTCTCTGTGTCTCTGTCTCTGTGTCTCTGCCTCCGTGGGGCTCTCTCCGTGTCGTTGTCTCTGTGAATCTGTCCGTGTGTCTCTGCCTCTGTGTCTCTGTCTCTGTGTCTCTGTCTCTGTCTCTGTCCCTGTTTCTCCGTCTCTGTGTCTCTGTCTCTGTGTCTCTGTCTCTGTGTCTATGTCTCTGTGTCTATGTCTCTGTGTCTATGTCTCTGTGCCTCTGTCTCTGTGTCTCTGTGTCTGTGAATCTCTCTCTGTGTTTCTGTCTCTGTGTCTATGTCCCTGTGTCTCCGTCTCTGTGTCTCTGTCTGTCACACTGTGTCTCTGTCTCTGTGTCTCTGTCTCTGTGTCTCTGTCTCTGTGTCTCTGTCTCTGTGTCTCTGTCTCTGTGTCTCTGTCTCTGTGTCTCTGTCTCTGTGTCTCTGTCTCTGTGTCTCTGTCTCTGTGTCTCTGTCTCTGTGTCTCTGTCTCTGTGTCTCTGTCTCTGTGTCTCTGCCTCTGTGTCTCTGTCTCTGTGTCTCTGTCTCTGTGTCTCTGTCTCTGTGTCTCTGTCTCTGTGTCTCTGTCTCTGTGTCTCTGTCTCTGTGTCTCTGCCTCCGTGGGGCTCTCTCCGTGTCGTTGTCTCTGTGAATCTGTCCCTGTGTCTCTGCCTCTGTGTCTCTGTCTCTGTGTCTCTGTCTCTGTCTCTGTCCCTGTTTCTCCGTCTCTGTGTCTCTGTCTCTGTGTCTCTGTCTCTGTGTCTATGTCTCTGTGTCTATGTCTCTGTGTCTATGTCTCTGTGCCTCTGTCTCTGTGTCTCTGTGTCTGTGAATCTCTCTCTGTGTTTCTGTCTCTGTGTCTATGTCCCTGTGTCTCCGTCTCTGTGTCTCTGTCTGTCACACTGTGTCTCTGCCTCTGTGTCAATGTCTCTGTGTCTCTGTCCCTGTGTCTCCGTCTCTGTGTCTCTGCATCTGTATCTCTGTCTCTGTGTCTCTGTCTCTGTGTCTCTGTCTCTGTGTCTCTGTCTCTGCGTCTATGTCTCTGTGTCTCTGTCTCTTTGTCTCTGTCTCTGTGTCTCTGCCTCTGTGTCTCTGTCTCCGTGTCGCTGTCTCTGTGAATCTGTCCCAGTGTCTCTGTCTCCGTGTCCATGTCTCTGTGTCTCTGTCCCTGTGTCTCCGTCTCTGTGTCTCTGCATCTGAATCTCTGTCTCTGTGTCTCTGTCTCACAGTCTCTGTCTCTGTGTCTCTGTCTCTGTGTCTCTGTCTCTGTCTCTGTCCCTGTGTCTCTGTCTCTGTGTCCCTGTCTCTGTGTCTGTGTCTCTGTGCCTCTGTCTCTGTGTCTCTGTGTCTGTGAATCTGTCTCTGTGTCTCTGTCCCTGTGTCTCCGTCTCTGTGTCTCTGTCTGTCTCACTGTGTCTCTGTCTCTGTTCCTCTGTCCCACAGTCTCCGTCTCTGTGTCTCTGTCTCTGTGTCTCTGTCTCTGTGTCTCTGTCTGTCTCACTGTGTCTCTGTCTCTGTTTCTCTGTCCCACAGTCTCCGTCTCTGTGTCTCTGTCTCTGTGTCTCTGTCTCTGTGTCTCTGTCTCTGTGTCTCTGCCTCTGTGTCTCTGTCTCTGTGTCTCTGTCTCTGTCTCTGTGTCTCTGTCTCTGCGTCTCTGTCTCTGTGTCTCTGTCTCTGTGTCTCTGTCGCTGTGTCTCTATATCTGTCTCTGTCCCTGTGTCTCTGTCTCTGTGTCTCTGTCTCTGTGTCTCTGTCTCTGTGTCTCTGTCTCTGTGTCTCTGTCTCTGTGTCTCTGTCTCTGTGTCTATGTCTCTGTGTCTCTGTCTCTTTGTCTCTGTCTCTGCGTCTATGTCTCTGTGTCTCTGTCTCTGTGTCTCTGTCTCTGTGTGTCTGTCTCTGTGTCTCCGTCTCCGTGTCGCTGTCTCTGTGAATCTGTCCCTGTGTCTCTGTCTCCGTGTCCATGTCTCTGTGTCTCTGTCCCTGTGTCTCCGTCTCTGTGTCTCTGCATCTGAATCTCTGTCTCTGTGTCTCTGTCTCACAGTCTCGGTCTCTGTGTCTCTGTCTCTGTGTCTCTGACCCTGTGTCTCCGTCTCTGTGTCTCTGCATCTGTATCTCTGTCTCTGTGTCTCTGTCCCACAGTCTCCGTCTCTGTGTCTCTGTCTCTGTGTCTATGTCTCTGTGTCTCTGTCTCTGTGTCTCTGTCTCTGTGTCTCTGTCTCTGTGTCTCTGTCTCTGTGTCTCTGTCTCTGTGTCTCTGTCTCTGTGTCTCTGTCTCTGTGTCTCTGTCTCTGTGTCTCTGTCTCTGTGTCTCTGTCTCTGTGTCTCTGTCTCTGTGTCTCTGCCTCCGTGGGTCTCTCTCCGTGTCGCTGTCTCTGTGTCTCTGCCTCTGTGACAATGTCTCTGTGTCTCTGTCCCTGTGTCTCCGTCTCTGTGTCTCTGCATCTGTATCTCTGTCTCTGTGTCTCTGTCCCACAGTCTCCGTCTCTGTGTCTCTGTCTCTGTGTCTCTGTCTCTGTGTCTCTGTCTCTGTGTCTCTGTATCTGTCTCTGTCCCTGTGTCTCTGTCTCTGTGTCTCTGTCTCTGTGTCTCTGTCTCTGTGTCTCTGTCTCTGTGTCTCTGTCTCTGTGTCTCTGTCTCTGTGTCTCTGTCTCGGTGTCTCTGCCCCTGTGTCTCGGTCTCCGAATCTCTGTCTCTGTGTCTGGGTCCCTGTGTCTCTGTCTCTGTGTCTCTGTCTCTGAGTCTCTCTCTCTGTGTCTCTGTCTCTGTGTCTCTGTCTCTGTGTCTCTGTCTCTGTGTCTCTGTCTCTGTGTCTCTGTCTCTGTGTCTCTGTCTCTGTGTCTCTGTCTCTGTGTCTCTGCCCCTGTGTCTCTGTCTCTGTGTCTCTGTCTCTGTGTCTCTGTCTCTGTGTCTCTGTCTCTGTGTCTCTGTCTCTGTGTCTCTGTGTCTCTGTGTCTCTGTGTCTCTGTGTCTCTGTGTCTCTGTCTCTGTGTCTCTGTCTCTGTGTCTCTGTCTCTGTGTCTCTGTCTCTGTGTCTCTGTCTCTGTGTCTCTGTCTCTGTGTCTCTGTCTCTGTGTCTCTGTCTCTGTGCCTCTGCCTCTGTGTCTCTGCCTCCGTGGGTCTCTCTCCGTGTCGCTGTCTCTGTGTCTCTGCCTCCGTGACAATGTCTCTGTATCTCTGTCCCTGTGTCTCCGTCTCTGTGTCTCTGCATCTGTATCTCTGTCTCTGTGTCTCTGTCCCACAGTCTCCGTCTCTGTGTCTCTGTCTCTGTGTCTCTGTCTCTGTGTCTCTGTATCTGTCTCTGTCCCTGTGTCTCTGTCTCTGTGTCTCTGTCTCTGTGTCTCTGTCTCGGTGTCTCTGCCCCTGTGTCTCTGTCTCCGAATCTCTGTCTCTGTGTCTGGGTCCCTGTGTCTCTGTCTCTGTGTCTGGGTCCCTGTGTCTCTGTCTCTGTGTCTCTGTCTCTGAGTCTCTCTCTCTGTGTCCCTGTTTCTGTGTCTCTGTCCTTGCGTCTCCGTGTCTGTGTCTCTGTCGCTGTGTCTCTGTCTCTGTGTCTCTGTCTCTGTGTCTCTGTATCTGTCTCTGTCCCTGTGTCTCTGTCTCTGTGTCTCTGTCTCTGTGTCTCTGTCTCTGTGTCTCTGTCTCTGTGTCTCTGTCTCTGTGTCTCTGTCTCTGTGTCTCTGTCTCGGTGTCTCTGCCCCTGTGTCTCGGTCTCCGAATCTCTGTCTCTGTGTCTGGGTCCCTGTGTCTCTGTCTCTGTGTCTCTGTCTCTGAGTCTCTCTCTCTGTGTCTCTGTCTCTGTGTCTCTGTCTCTGTGTCTCTGTCTCTGTGTCTCTGTCTCTGTGTCTCTGTCTCTGTGTCTCTGTCTCTGTGTCTCTGTCTCTGTGTCTCTGCCCCTGTGTCTCTGTCTCTGTGTCTCTGTCTCTGTGTCTCTGTCTCTGTGTCTCTGTCTCTGTGTCTCTGTCTCTGTGTCTCTGTGTCTCTGTGTCTCTGTGTCTCTGTGTCTCTGTGTCTCTGTCTCTGTGTCTCTGTCTCTGTGTCTCTGTCTCTGTGTCTCTGTCTCTGTGTCTCTGTCTCTGTGTCTCTGTCTCTGTGTCTCTGTCTCTGTGTCTCTGTCTCTGTGCCTCTGTCTCTGTGTCTCTGCCTCCGTGGGTCTCTCTCCGTGTCGCTGTCTCTGTGTCTCTGCCTCCGTGACAATGTCTCTGTATCTCTGTCCCTGTGTCTCCGTCTCTGTGTCTCTGCATCTGTATCTCTGTCTCTGTGTCTCTGTCCCACAGTCTCCGTCTCTGTGTCTCTGTCTCTGTGTCTCTGTCTCTGTGTCTCTGTATCTGTCTCTGTCCCTGTGTCTCTGTCTCTGTGTCTCTGTCTCTGTGTCTCTGTCTCGGTGTCTCTGCCCCTGTGTCTCTGTCTCCGAATCTCTGTCTCTGTGTCTGGGTCCCTGTGTCTCTGTCTCTGTGTCTGGGTCCCTGTGTCTCTGTCTCTGTGTCTCTGTCTCTGAGTCTCTCTCTCTGTGTCCCTGTTTCTGTGTCTCTGTCCTTGCGTCTCCGTGTCTGTGTCTCTGTCGCTGTGTCTCTGTCTCTGTGTCTCTGTCTCTGTGTCTATGTCTCTGTGTCTCTGTCTCTTTGTCTCTGTCCCTGTGTCACTGTCTCTGTGTCTCTGTCTCTGTGTCTCTGTCTCTGTGTCTCTGTCTCTGTGTCTCTGTCTGTGTGTCTCTGTCTCTGTGTCTCTGTCTCTGTGTCTCTGTCTCTGTGCTTCTGCCTCTGTGCCTCTGCCTCTGTGTCTCGGTCTCTGTGTCTCCGTCTCTGTGTCTCTGTCTCTGTGTCTCTGTCTCTGTCTCTCTGTCTCTGTGTCTCTGTCTCTGTGTCTCTGTCTCCGTGGGTCTCTCTCCGTGTCGCTGTCTCTGTGAATCTGTCCCTGTGCCTCTGCCTCTGTGTCAATGTCTCTGTGTCTCTGTCCCTGTGTCTCCGTCTCTGTGTCCCTGCATCTGTATCTCTGTCTCTGTGTCTCTGTCCCACAGTCTCCGTCTCTGTGTCTCTGTCTCTGTGTCTCTGTCTCTGTGTCTCTGTCTCCGTGTCCATGTCTCTGTGTCTCTGTCCCTGTGTCTCCGTCTCTGTGTCTCTGCATCTGAATCTCTGTCTCTGTGTCTCTGTCTCACTGTCTCGGTCTCCGTGTCTCTGTCTCTGTGTCTCTGTCTCTGTCTCTGTCCCTGTATCTCCGTCTCTTAGTCTTTGTCCCTGCCTCTGTATCTATCTCTGCGTCTCCGTCTCTGTGTCTCTGTCTCTGAGTTTCTGTCTCTGTCTCTGTCCCTGTGTCTCTGTCTGTCTCACTGTGTCTCTGTCTCTGTGTCTCTGTCTCTGTGTCTCTGTCTCTGTGTCTCTGTCTCTGTGTCTCTGTCACTGTGTCTCTGTCTCTGTGTCTCTGTCTCTGTCTCTGTCCATGCGTCTCTGTCTCTGAGTCTTTGTCTCTGCCTCTGTATCTGTCTCTGCGTCTCCGTCTCTGTGTCTCTGTCTCTGAGTTTCTCTCTCTGTGTCCATGTCTCTGTGTTTCTGTCTCTGTCTCTGTCTCTGTCTCTGTCTCAGTCTCTGTCTCTGTCTCTGTCTCTGCCTCTGTCTCTGTTGCTCTTTCACTGTGTCTCTGGCTCTGTGTCTGTCCCTCTGTCTCCGTCTCTGTGTTTCTGTCTCTCTCTCTCGGTGTCCCTGCCTCTGTGTCTCTGTCTCTGTGTCCCTGTCTCTGTGTTTCTGTCCTTGTGTCTCCGTCTCTGTGCCTCTGTCTCTGTGTCTCTCTCTCTGTGAATCTGTCTCTCTGTTTCTGTCTCTGTGTCTCTGTCCCTGTGTCTTCGTATCTGTGTCTCTGTCTGTCTCACTGTGTCCCTGTCTCTGTGTCTCTGTCCCACAGTCTCCGTCTCTGTGTCTCTGTCCCACAGTCTCCGTCTCTGTGTCTCTGTCTCTGCGTCTCTGTCTCTGTGTCTCTGTCTCTGTGTCTCCGTCTCTGTGTCTCTGTCTCTGAGTCTTTGTCTCTGCCTCTGTATCTGTCTCTGCGTCTCCGTCTGTGTGTCTCCGTCTCTGAGTTTCTCTCTCTGTGTCCCTGTCTCTGTGAATCTGTCCCTGTGTCTCTATCTCTGTGTCAATGTCTCTGTGTCTCTGTCCCGGTGTCTGCGTCTCTGTGTCTCTGCATCTGTATCTCTGTCTCTGTGTCTCTGTCCCACAGTCTCCGTCTCTGTGTCTCTGTCTCTGCGTCTCCGTCTCTGTGTCTCTGTCTCTGAGTTTCTGTCTCTGTCTCTGTCCCTGTGTCTCTGTCTGTCTCACTGTGTCTCTGTCTCTGTGTCTCTGTCTCTGTGTCTCTGTCTCTGTGTCTCTGTCTCTGTGTCTCTGTCACTGTGTCTCTGTCTCTGTGTCTCTGTCTCTGTGTCTCTGTCTCTGTGTCTCTGTCTCTGTGTCTCTGTATCTGTCTCTGCCCCTGTGTCTCTGTCTCTGTGTCTCTGTCTCTGTGTCTCTGTATCTGTCTCTGTCCCCGTGTCTCTGTCTCTGTGACTCTGTCTCTGTGTCTCTGTCTCTGTGTCTCTGTCTCTGTGTCTCTGCCCCTGCGTCTCTGTCTCCGAATCTCTGTCTCTGTGTCTGGGTCCCTGTGTCTCTGTCTCTGTGTCTCTGTCTCTGAGTCTCTCTCTCTGTGTCCCTGTTTCTGTGTCTCTGTCCTTGCGTCTCCGTGTCTGTGTCTCTGTCTCTGTGTCTCTGTCTCTGTGTCTCTGTCTCTGTGTCTCTGTCTCTGTGTCTCTGTCGCTGTGTCTCTGTCTCTGTGTCTCTGTCTCTGTGTCTCTGTCCCCGTGTCTCTGTCTCTGTGACTCTGTCTCTGTGTCTCTGTCTCTGTGTCTCTGTCTCTGTGTCTCTGCCCCTGCGTCTCTGTCTCCGAATCTCTGTCTCTGTGTCTGGGTCCCTGTGTCTCTGTCTCTGTGTCTCTGTCTCTGAGTCTCTCTCTCTGTGTCCCTGTCTCTGTGTCTCTGTCTCTGTGTCTCTGTCTCTGTGTCTCTGTCTCTGTGTCTCTGTCTCTGTGTCTCTGTCTCTGTGTCTCTGTCTCTGTGTCTCTGTCTCGGTGTCTCTGTCTCTGTGTCTCTGTCTCTGTGTCTCTGTCTCTGTGTCTCTGTCTCTGTGTCTCTGTCTCTGTGTCTCTGTCTCTGTCTCTGTGTCTCTGTCTCTGTGTCTCTGTCTCTGTGTCTCTGTGTCTCTGCCTCCGTGGGTCTCTCTCCGTGTCGCTGTCTCTGTGAATCTGTCCCTGTGTCTCTGCCTCTGTGTCAATGTCTCTGTGTCTCTGTCCCTGTGTCTCCGTCTCTGTGTCTCTGCATCTGTATCTCTGTCTCTGTGTCTCTGTCTCTGTGTCTCTGTCTCTGTGTCTCTGTCTCTGTGTCTCTGTCTCTGTGTCTCTGTCTCTGTCTCTGCGTCTATGTCTCTGTGTCTCTGTCTCTTTGTCTCTGTCTCTGTGTCTCTGTCTCTGTGTCTCTGTCTCGGTGTCTCTGCCCCTGTGTCTCTGTCTCTGTGTCTGGGTCTCTGTGTCTCTGTCTCTGTGTCTCTCTCTCTGTGTCCCTGTTTCTGTGTCTCTGTACTTGCGTCTCCGTGTCTGTGTCTCTGTCTCTGTGTCCCTGTCTCTGTGTCTATGTCTCTGTGCCTCTGTCTCTGTGTCTATGTCTCTGTGCCTCTGTCTCTGTGTCTCTGTGTCTGTGAATCTGTCTCTGTGTTTCTGTCTCTGTGTCTCTGTCCCTGTGTCTCTGTCTCTGTGTCTCTGCATCTGTATCTCTGTCTCTGTGTCTCTGTCCCACAGTCTCCTTCTCTGTGTCTCTGTCTCTGTGTCTCTGTCTCTGTGTCTCTGTCTCCGTGTCCATGTCTCTGTGTCTCTGTCCCTGTGTCTCCCTCTCTGTGGCTCTGCATCTGAATCTCTGTCTCTCTGTCTCTGTTTCACTGTCTCGGTCTCCGTGTCTCTGTCTCTGTGTCTCTGTCTCTGTCTCTGTCCCTGTATCTCTGTCTCTTAGTCTTTGTCTCTGCCTCTGTATCTGTCTCTGCGTCTCCGTCTCTGTGCCTCTGTCTCTGAGTTTCTGTCTCTGTCTCTGTCCCTGTGTCTCTGTCTGTCTCATTGTGTCTCTGTCTCTGTGTCTCTGTCTCTGTGCCTCTGTCTCTGTGTCTCTGTCTCTGTCTCTGTCCCTGTGTCTCTGTCTCTGTGTCCCTGTCTCTGTGTCTATGTCTCTGTGCCTCTGTCTCTGTGTCTCTGTCTCTGTGTCTCTGTCTCTGTGCTTCTGCCTCTGTGCCTCTGCCTCTGTGCCTCTGCCTCTGTGTCTCGGTCTCTGTGTCTCTGTCTCCGTGCTTCTGCCTCTGTGCCTCTGCCTCTGTGTCTCGGTCTCTGTGTCTCTGTCTCTGTGTCTCTGTCTCTGTGTCTCTGTCTCTGTGTCTCTGTCTCTGTGTCTCTGTCTCTGTGTCTCTGTCTCTGTGTCTCTGTCTCTGTGTCTCTGTCTCTGTGTCTCTGTCTCTGTGTCTCTGTCTCTGTGTCCCTGTCTCTGTGTCTCTGTCTCTGTGTCTCTGCCTCCGTGGGTCTCTCTCCGTGTCGCTGTCTCTGTGAATCTGTCCCTGTGTCTCTGTCTCTGTGTCTCTGTCTCTGTGTCTCTGTCTCTGTGTCTCTGTCTCTGCGTCTATGTCTCTGTGTCTCTGTCTCTGTGTCTCTGTCTCTGTGTCTCTGTCTCTGTGTCTCTGTCTCTGTGTCTCTGTCTCTGTGTCTCTGTCTCTGTGTCTCTGTCTCTGTGTCTCTGTCTCTGTGTCTCTGCCTCTGTGTCTCTGCCTCCTTGGGGCTCTCTCCGTGTCGTTGTCTCTGTGAATCTGTCCCTGTGTCTCTGTCTCTGTGTCTCTGTCTCTGTGTCTCTGTCTCTGTGTCTCTGTCTCTGTGTCTCTGTCTCTGTGTCTCTGTCTCTGTGTCTCTGTCTCTGTGTCTCTGTCTCTGTGTCTCTGTCTCTGTGTCTCTGTCTCTGTGTCTCTGTCTCTGTGTCCCTGTCTCTGTGTCTCTGTCTCTGTGTCTCTGCCTCCGTGGGTCTCTCTCCGTGTCGCTGTCTCTGTGAATCTGTCCCTGTGTCTCTGCCTCTGTGTCAATGTCTCTGTGTCTCTGTCCCTGTGTCTCCGTCTCTGTGTCTCTGCATCTGAATCTCTGTCTCTGCGTCTCTGTCTCACAGTCTCGGTCTCTGTGTCTCTGTATCTGTCTCTGTCCCTGTGTCTCTGTCTCTGTGTCCCTGTCTCTGTGTCTATGTCTCTGTGCCTCTGTCCCTGTGTCTCTGTGTCTGTGAATCTGTCTCTGTGTTTCTGTCTCTGTGTCTCTGTCCCTGTGTCTCCGTCTCTGTGTCTCTGTCTGTCTCACTGTGTCTCTGTCTCTGTGTCTCTGTCCCACAGTCTCCGTCTCTGTGTCTCCGTCTCTGTGTCTCTGTCTCTGTGTCTCTGTCTCTGTGTCTCTGTCTCTGTGTCTCTGTCTCTGTGTCTATATCTCTGTGTCTCTGTCTCTTTGTCCCTGTCCCTGTGTCACTGTCTCTGTGTCTCTGTCTCTGTGTCTCTGTCTCTGTGTCTCTGTCTCTGTGTCTCTGTCTCTGTGTCTCTGTCTCTGTGTCTCTGTCTCTGCGTCTCTGTCTCTGTGTCTCTGTCTCTGTGTCTCTGTCTCTGTGTCTCTGTCTCCGTGTCTCTGTCTCTGTGTCTCTGTCTCTGTGTCTCTGTCTCGGTGTCTCTGCCCCTGTGTCTCTGTCTCCGTGTCAGGGTCTCTGTGTCTCTGTCTCTGTGTCTCTGTCTCTGAGTCTCTCTCTCTGTGTCCCTGTTTCTGTGTCTCTGTCCTTGCGTCTCCGTGTCTGTGTCTCTGTCTCTGTGTCCCTGTCTCTGTGTCTATGTCTCTGTGCCTCTGTCTCTGTGTCTATGTCTCTGTGCCTCTGTCTCTGTGTCTCTGTGTCTGTGAATCTGTCTCTGTGTTTCTGTCTCTGTGTCTCTGTCCCTGTGTCTCCGTCTCTGTGTCTCTGCATCTGTATCTCTGTCTCTGTGTCTCTGTGTCTGTGAATCTGTCTCTGTGTTTCTGTCTCTGTGTCTCTGTCGCTGTGTCTCCGTCTCTGTGTCTCTGCATCTGTATCTCTGTCTCTGTGTCTCTGTCCCACAGTCTCCGTCTCTGTGTCTCTGTCTCTGTGTCTCTGTCTCCGTGTCCATGTCTCTGTGTCTCTGTCCCTGTGTCTCTGTCTCTGTGGCTCTGCATCTGAATCTCTGTCTCTCTGTCTCTGTCTCACTGTCTCGGTCTCCGTGTCTCTGTCTCTGTGTCTCTGTCTCTGTCTCTGTCCCTGTATCTCTGTCTCTTAGTCTTTGTCTCTGCCTCTGTATCTGTCTCTGCGTCTCCGTCTCTGTGTCTCTGTCTCTGAGTTTCTGTCTCTGTCTCTGTCCCTGTGTCTCTGTCTGTCTCACTGTGTCTCTGTCTCTGTTCCTCTGTCTCTGTGTCTCTGTCTCTCTGTCTCTGTCTCTATGTCTCTGTCTCTGTGTCTCTGTCTCTGTGTCTCTGCCTCTGTGTCTCTGTCTCTGTGTCTCTGTCTCTGTGTCTCTGCCTCTGTGTCTCTGTCTCTGTGTCTCTGTCTCTGTGTCTCTGTCTCTGTGTCTCTGTCTCTGTGTCTCTGTCTCTGTGTCTCTGTCTCTGTGTCTCTGTCTCTGTGTCTCTGTCTCTGTGCTTCTGCCACTGTGCCTCTGCCTCTGTGTCTCTGTCTCTGTGTACTGTCTCTGTGTCTCTGTCTCTGTGTCTCTGTCTCTGTGTCTCTGTCTCTGTGTCTCTGTCTCTGTGTCTCTGTCTCTGTGTCTCTGTCTCTGTGTCTCTGTCTCGGTGTCTCTGCCCCTGTGTCTCTGTCTCTGTGTCTGGGTCTCTGTGTCTCTGTCACTGTGTCTCTGTCTCTGAGTCTCTCTCTCTGTGTCCCTGTTTCTGTGTCTCTGTCCTTGCGTCTCCGTGTCTGTGTCTCTGTCTCTGTGTCCCTGTCTCTGTGTCTCTGTCTCTGTGTCTCTGTCTCTGTGTCTCTGTCTCTGTGTCTCTGTCTCTGTGTCTCTGTCTCTGTGTCTCTGTCTCTGTGTCTCTGTCTCTGTGTCTCTGTCTCTGTGTCTCTGTCTCTGTGTCTCTGTCTCTGTGTCTCTGTCTCTGTGCCTCTGTCTCTGTGTCTCTGTCTCTGTGTCTCTGTCTCTGTGTCTCTGTCTCTGTGTCTCTGTCTCTGTGCCTCTGTCTCTGTGTCTCTGTCTCTGTGTCTCTGTCTCTGTGTCTCTGTCTCTGTGTCTCTGTCTCTGTGTCTCTGTCTCTTTGTCTCTGTCCCTGTGTCACTGTCTCTGTGTCTCTGTCTCTGTGTCTCTGTCTCTGTGTCTCTGTCTCTGTGTCTCTGTCTCTGTGTCTCTGTCTCTGTGCTTCTGCCTCTGTGCCTCTGCCTCTGTGTCTCGGTCTCTGTGTCTCTGTCTCTGTGTCTCTGTCTCTGTGTCTCTGTCTCTGTGTCTCTGTCTCTGTGTCTCTGTCTCTGTGTCTCTGTCTCTGTGTCCCTGTCTCTGTGTCTCTGTCTCTGTGTCTCTGCCTCCGTGGGTCTCTCTCCGTGTCGCTGTCTCTGTGAATCTGTCCCTGTGTCTCTGCCTCTGTGTCAATGTCTCTGTGTCTCTGTCCCTGTGTCTCCGTCTCTGTGTCTCTGCATCTGTATCTCTGTCTCTGTGTCTCTGTCTCTGTGTCTCTGTCTCTGTGTCTCTGTCTCTGTGTCTCTGTCTCTGTGTCTCTGTCTCTGTGTCTCTGTCTCTGTGTCTCTGTCTCTGTGTCTCTGTCTCTGTGTCTCTGTCTCTGTGTCTCTGTCTCTGTGTCTCTGTCTCTGTGTCTCTGTCTCTGTGTCTCTGTCTCTGTGTCTCTGTCTCTGTGTCTCTGTCTCTGAATTTCTGTCTCTGTCTCTGTCCCTGTGTCTCTGTCTGTCTCACTGTGTCTCTGTCTCTGTTCCTCTGTCTCTGTGTCTCTGCCTCTCTGTCTCTGTCTCGATGTCTCTGTCTCTGTGTCTCTGTCTCTGTGTCTCTGTCTCTGTGTCTCTGTCTCTGTGTCTCTGTCTCTGTGTCTCTGTCTCTGTGTCTCTGTCTCTGTGTCTCTGTCTCTGTGTCTCTGTCTCTGTGTCTCTCTCTCTGTGTCTCTGTCTCTGTGTCTCTGTCTCTGTGTCTCTGTCTCTGTGTCTCTGTCTCTGTGTCTCTGTCTCTGTGTCTCTGTCTCTGTGTCTCTGTCTCTGTGTCTCTGTCTCTGTGTCTCTGTCTCTGTGTCTCTGTCTCTGTGTCTCTGCCTCCGTGGGTCTCTCTCCGTGTCGCTGTCTCTGTGAATCTGTCCCTGTGTCTCTGCCTCTGTGTCAATGTCTCTGTGTCTCTGTCCCTGTGTCTCCGTCTCTGTGTCTCTGCATCTGTATCTCTGTCTCTGTGTCTCTGTCTCTGTGTCTCTGTCTCTGTGTCTCTGTCTCTGTGTCTCTGTCTCTGTGTCTCTGTCTCTGTGTCTCTGTCTCTGCGTCTATGTCCCTGTGTCTCTGTCTCTTTGTCTCTGCCTCTGTGTCTCTGTCTCTGTGTCTCTGTCTCCGTGCCGCTGTCTCTGTGAATCTGTCCCAGTGTCTCTGTCTCCGTGTCCATGTCTCTGTGTCTCTGTCCCTGTGTCTCCGTCTCTGTGTCTCTGCATCTGAATCTCTGTCTCTGCGTCTCTGTCTCACAGTCCCGGTCTCTGTGTCTCTGTCTCTGTGTCTCTGTCTCTGTCTCTGTCCCTGTGTCTCTGTCTCTGTGTCCCTGTCTCTGTGTCTATGTCTCTGTGCCTCTGTCCCTGTGTCTCTGTGTTTCTGTCTCTGTGTCTCTGTCCCTGTGTCTCCGTCTCTGTGTCTCTGTCTCTGTGTCTCTGTCCCACAGTCTCAGTCTCTGTGTCTGCGTCTCTGTGTCTCTGTCTCTGTGTCTCTGTCTGTGTGTCTCTGTCTCTGTGTCTATGTCTCTGTGTCTCTGTCTCTTTGTCCCTGTCCCTGTGTCACTGTCTCTGTGTCTCTGTCTCTGTGTCTCTGTCTCTGTGTCTCTGTCTCTGTGTCTCTGTCTCTGTGTCTCTGTCTCTGTGTCTCTGTCTCCGTGTCTCTGTCTCTGTGTCTCTGTCTCTGTGTCTCTGTCTCGGTGTCTCTGCCCCTGTGTCTCTGTCTCTGTGTCTGGGTCTCTGTGTCTCTGTCTCTGTGTCCCTGTCGCTGAGTCTCTCTCTCTGTGTCCCTGTTTCTGTGTCTCTGTCCTTGCGTCTCCGTGTCTGTGTCTCTGTCTCTGTGTCCCTGTCTCTGTGTCTATGTCTCTGTGCCTCTGTCTCTGTGTCTATGTCTCTGTGCCTCTGTCTCTGTGTCTCTGTGTCTGTGAATCTGTCTCTGTGTTTCTGTCTCTGTGTCTCTGTCCCTGTGTCTCCGTCTCTGTGTCTCTGCATCTGTATCTCTGTCTCTGTGTCTCTGTCCCACAGTCTCCGTCTCTGTGCCTCTGTCTCTGTGTCTCTGTCTCCGTGTCCATGTCTCTGTGTCTCTGTCCCTGTGTCACCATCTCTGTGGCTCTGCATCTGAATCTCTGTCTCTCTGTCTCTGTCTCACTCTCTCGGTCTCCGTGTCTCTGTCTCTGTGTATCTGTCTCTGTCTCTGTCCCTGTATCTCTGTCTCTTAGTCTTTGTCTCTGCCTCTGTATCTGTCTCTGCGTCTCCGTCTCTGTGTCTCTGTTTCTGAGTTTCTGTCTCTGTCTCTGTCCCTGTGTCTCTGTCTGTCTCACTGTGTCTCTGTCTCTGTTCCTCTGTCTCTGTGTCTCTGCCTCTCTGTCTCTGTCTCTATGTCTCTGTCTCTGTGTCTCTGTCTCTGTGTCTCTGTCTCTGTGTCTCTGTCTCTGTGTCTCTGTCTCTGTGTCTCTGTCTCTGTGTGTCTGTCTCTGTGTCTCTGTCTCTGTGTCTCTGTCTCTGTGTCTCTGTCTCTGTGTCTCTGTCTCTGTGTCTCTGTCTCTGTGTCTCTGTCTCTGTGTCTCTGTCTCTGTGTCTCTGTCTCTGTGTCTCTGTCTCTGTGTCTCTGTCTCTGTGTCTCTGTCTCTGTGTCTCTGTCTCTGTGTCTCTGTCTCTGTGTCTCTGTCTCTGTGTCTCTGTCTCTGTGTCTCTGCCTCCGTGGGTCTCTCTCCGTGTCGCTGTCTCTGTGAATCTGTCCCTGTGTCTCTGCCTCTGTGTCTATGTCTCTGTGTCTCTGTCCCTGTGTCTCCGTCTCTGTGTCTGTGCATCTGGATCTCTGTTTCTGTGTCTCTGTCTCTGTGTCTCTGTCTCTGTGTCTCTGTCTCCGTGTCGCTGTCTCTGTGAATCTGTCCCAGTGTCTCTGTCTCCGTGTCCATGTCTCTGTGTCTCTGTCCCTGTGTCTCCGTCTCTGTGTCTCTGCATCTGAATCTCTGTCTCTGTGTCTCTGTCTCACAGTCTCTGTCTCTGTGTCTCTGTCTCTGTGTCTCTGTCTCTGTCTCTGTCCCTGTGTCTCTGTCTCTGTGTCCCTGTCTCTGTGTCTGTGTCTCTGTGCCCCTGTCTCTGTGTCTCTGTGTCTGTGAATCTGTCTCTGTGTCTCTGTCCCTGTGTCTCCGTCTCTGTGTCTCTGTCTGTCTCACTGTGTCTCTGTCTCTGTTTCTCTGTCCCACAGTCTCCGTCTCTGTGTCTCTGTCTCTGTGTCTCTGTCTCTGTGTCTCTGTCTCTGTGTCTCTGTCTCTGTGTCTCTGTCTCTGCGTCTCTGTCTCTGTGTCTCTGTCTCTGTGTCTCTGTCTCTGTGTCTCTGTCTCTGTGTCTCTGTCTCTGTGTCTCTGTCCCTGTGTCTCTGTCTCTATGTCTCTGTCTCTGTGTCTCTGTCTCTGTGTTTCTGTCTCTGTGTCTCTGTCTCTGTGTCTCTGTCTCTGTGTCTCTGTCTCTGTGTCTCTGTCTCTGTGTCTCTGTCTCTGTGTCTCTGTCTCTGTGTCTCTGTCTCTGTGTCTCTGTCTCTGTGTCTCTGTCTCTGTGTCTCTGTCTCTGTGTCTCTGTCTCTGTGTCTCTGTCTCTGTGTCTCTGTCTCTGTGTCTCTGTCTCTGTGTCTCTGTCTCTGTGTCTCTGTCTCTGTGTCTCTGTCTCTGTGTCTCTGTCTCTGTGTCTCTGTCTCTGTGTCTCTGTCTCTGTGTCTCTGTCTCTGTGTCTCTGTCTCTGTGTCTCTGTCTCTGTGTCTCTGTCTCTGTGTCTCTGTCTCTGTGTCTCTGTCTCTGTGTCTCTGTCTCTGTGTCTCTGTCTCTGTGTCTCTGTCTCTGTGCCTCTGTCTCTGTGTCTCTGTCTCTGTGTCTCCGTCTCTGTGTCTCTGTCTCTGTGTCTCTGTCTCTGTGTCTCTGTCTCTGTGTCTCTGTCTCTGTGTCTCTGTCTCTGTGTCTCTGCCTCCGTGGGGCTCTCTCCGTGTCGTTGTCTCTGTGAATCTGTCCCTGTGTCTCTGCCTCTGTGTCTCTGTCTCTGTGTCTCTGTCTCTGTCTCTGTCCCTGTTTCTCCGTCTCTGTGTCTCTGTCTCTGTGTCTCTGTCTCTGTGTCTATGTCTCTGTGTCTATGTCTCTGTGTCTATGTCTCTGTGCCTCTGTCTCTGTGTCTCTGTGTCTGTGAATCTCTCTCTGTGTTTCTGTCTCTGTGTCTCTGTCCCTGTGTCTCCGTCTCTGTGTCTCTGTCTGTCACACTGTGTCTCTGTCTCTGTGTGTCTGTCTCCGTGTCTCTGTCTCTGTGTCTCTGTCTCTGTGTCTCTGTCTCTGTGCTTCTGCCTCTGTGCCTCTGCCTCTGTGTCTCGGTCTCTGTGTCTCTGTCTCTGTGTCTCTGTCTCTGTGTCTCTGTCTCTGTGTCTCTGTCTCTGTGTCTCTGTCTCTGTGTCTCTGTCTCTGTGTCTCTGTCTCTGTCTCTGTCTCTGTGTCTCTGTCTCTGTGTCTCTGTCTCTGTGTCTCTGTCTCTGTGTCTCTGTCTCTGTGTCTCCGTCTCTGTGTCTCTGTCTCTGTGTCTCTGTCTCTGTGTCTCTGTCTCTGCGTCTATGTCTCTGTGTCCCTGTCTCTTTGTCTCGGTCTCTGTGTCTCTGTCTCTGTGTCTCTGTCTCCGTGTCGCTGTCTCTGTGAATCTGTCCCAGTGTCTCTGTCTCCGTGTCCATGTCTCTGTGTCTCTGTCCCTGTGTCTCCGTCTCTGTGTCTCTGCATCTGAATCTCTGTCTCTGTGTCTCTGTCTCACAGTCTCTGTCTCTGTGTCTCTGTCTCTGTGTCTCTGTCTCTGTCCCTGTGTCTCTGTCTCTGTGTCCCTGTCTCTGTGTCTGTGTCTCTGTGCCTCTGTCTCTGTGTCTCTGTGTCTGTGAATCTGTCTCTGTGTCTCTGTCCCTGTGTCTCCGTCTCTGTGTCTCTGTCTGTCTCACTGTGTCTCTGTCTCTGTTTCTCTGTCCCACAGTCTCCGTCTCTGTGTCTCTGTCTCTGTGTCTCTGTCTCTGTGTCTCTGTCTCTGTGTCTCTGTCTCTGTGTCTCTGTCTCTGTGTCTCTGTCTCTGTGTCTCTGTCTCTGTGTCTTCGTCTCTGTGTCTCCGTCTCTGTGTCTCCGTCTCTGTGTCTCCGTCTCTGTGTCTCTGTCTCTGTGCCTCTGTCTCTGTGTCTCTGTCTCTGTGTCTCTGTCTCTGTGTCTCTGTCTCTGTGTCTCTGTCTCTGTGTCTCTGTCTCTGTGTCTCTGTCTCTGTGTCTCTGTCTCTGTGTCTCTGTCTCTGTGTCTCTGTCTCTGTGTCTCTGTCTCTGTGTCTCTGTCTCTGTGTCTCTGTCTCTGTGTCTCTGTCTCTGTGTCTCTGTCTCTGTGTCCCTGTCTCTGTGTCTCTGTCTCTGTGTCTCTGTCTCTGTGTCTCTGTCTCTGTGTCTCTGTCTCTGTGTCTCTGTCTCTGTGTCTCTGTCTCTGTGTCTCTGTCTCTGTGTCTCTGTCTCTGTGTCTCTGTCTCTGTGTCTCTGTCTCTGTGTCTCTGTCTCTGTGTCTCTGCCTCCGTGGGGCTCTCTCCGTGTCGTTGTCTCTGTGAATCTGTCCCTGTGTCTCTGCCTCTGTGTCTCTGTCTCTCTGTCTCTGTCTCTGTGTCTCTGTCTCTGTGTCTCTGTCTCTGTGTCTATGTCTCTGTGTCTCTGTCTCTTTGTCTCTGTCCCTGTGTCACTGTCTCTGTGTCTCTGTCTCTGTGTCTCTGTCTCTGTGTCTCTGTCTCTGTGTCTCTGTCTCTGTGTCTCTGTCTCTGTGTCTCTGTCTCTGTGTCCCTGTCTCTGTGTCCCTGTCTCTGTGTCTCTGCCTCCGTGGGTCTCTCTCCGTGTCGCTGTCTCTGTGAATCTGTCCCTGTGTCTCTGCCTCTGTGTCAATGTCTCTGTGTCTCTGTCCCTGTGTCTCCGTCTCTGTGTCTCTGCATCTGTATCTCTGTCTCTGTGTCTCTGTCTCTGTGTCTCTGTCTCTGTGTCTCTGTCTCTGTGTCTCTGTCTCTGCGTCTATGTCTCTGTGTCTCTGTCTCTTTGTCTCTGCCTCTGTGTCTCTGTCTCTGTGTCTCTGCCTCCGTGGGTCTCTCTCCGTGTCGCTGTCTCTGTGAATCTGTCCCTGTGTCTCTGCCTCTGTGTCAATGTCTCTGTGTCTCTGTCTCTGTGAATCTGTCCCTGTGTCTCTGCCTCTGTGTCAATGTCTCTGTGTCTCTGTCCCTGTGTCTCCGTCTCTGTGTCTCTGCATCTGAATCTCTGTCTCTGTGTCTCTGTCTCTGTGTCTCTGCCTCTGTGTCTCTGTCTCTGTGTCTCTGTCTCTGCGTCTATGTCTCTGTGTCTCTGTCTCTTTGTCTCTGTCTCTGTGTCTCTGTCCCTGTGTCTCTGTCTCCGTGTCGCTGTCTCTGTGTCTCTGTCTCTGTGCTTCTGCCTCTGTGCCTCTGCCTCTGTGTCTCGGTCTCTGTGTCTCTGTCTCTGTGTCTCTGTCTCTGTGTCTCTGTCTCTGTGTCTCTGTCTCTGTGTCTCTGTCTCTGTGTCTCTGTCTCTGTGTCTCTGTCTCTGTGTCTCTGTCTCTGTGTCTCTGTCTCTGTGTCTCTGTCTCTGTGTCTCTGTCTCTGTGTCTCTGTCTCTGTGTCTCTGTCTCTGTGTCTCCGTCTCTGTGTCTCTGTCTCTGTGTCTCTGTCTCTGTGTCTCTGTCTCTGTGTCTCTGTCTCTGTGTCTCTGCCTCTGTGCCTCTGTCTCTGTGTCTCTGTGTCTGTGAATCTCTCTCTGTGTTTCTGTCTCTGTGTCTCTGTCCCTGTGTCTCCGTCTATGTGTCTCTGTCTGTCACACTGTGTCTCTGTCTCTGTGTCTCTGTCTCTGTGTCTCTGTCTCTGTGCTTCTGCCTCTGTGCCTCTGCCTCTGTGTCTCGGTCTCTGTGTCTCTGTCTCTGTGTCTCTGTCTCTGTGTCTCTGTCTCTGTGTCTCTGTCTCTGTGTCTCTGTCTCTGTGTCTCTGTCTCTGTGTCTCTGTCTCTGTGTCTCTGTCTCTGTGTCTCTGTCTCTGTGTCTCTGTCTCTGTGTCTCTGTCTCTGTGTCTCTGTCTCTGTGTCTCTGTCTCTGTGTCTATGTCTCTTTGTCTCTGTCCCTGTGCCACTGTCTCTGTGTCTCTGTCTCTGTGTCTCTGTCTCTGTGTCTCTGTCTCTGTGTCTCTGTCTCTGTGCTTCTGCCTCTGTGCCTCTGCCTCTGTGTCTCGGTCTCTGTGTCTCTGTCTCTGTGTCTCTGTCTCTGTGTCTCTGTCTCTGTGTCTCTGTCTCTGTGTCTCTGTCTCTGTGTCTCTGTCTCTGTGTCTCTGTCTCTGTGTCTCTGTCTCTGTGTCTCCGTCTCTGTGTCTCTGTCTCTGTGTCTCTGTCTCTGTGTCTCTGTCTCTGTGTCTCTGTCTCTGTGTCTCTGCCTCTGTGCCTCTGTCTCTGTGTCTCTGTGTCTGTGAATCTCTCTCTGTGTTTCTGTCTCTGTGTCTCTGTCCCTGTGTCTCCGTCTATGTGTCTCTGTCTGTCACACTGTGTCTCTGTCTCTGTGTCTCTGTCTCTGTGTCTCTGTCTCTGTGCTTCTGCCTCTGTGCCTCTGCCTCTGTGTCTCGGTCTCTGTGTCTCTGTCTCTGTGTCTCTGTCTCTGTGTCTCTGTCTCTGTGTCTCTGTCTCTGTGTCTCTGTCTCACAGTCTCGGTCTCTGTGTCTCTGTCTCTGTGTCTCTGTCTCTGTGTCTCTGTCTCTGTGTCTCTGTCTCTCTGTCTCTGTCTCTGTGTCTCTGTCTCTGTGTCTCTGTCTCTGTGTCTCCGTCTCTGTGTCTCTGTCTCTGTGTCTATGTCTCTGTGTCTCTGTCTCTTTGTCTCTGTCCCTGTGTCACTGTCTCTGTGTCTCTGTCTCTGTGTCTCTGTCTCTGTGTCTCTGTCTCTGTGTCTCTGTCTCTGTGTCTCTGTCTCTGCGTCTATGTCTCTGTGTCTCTGTCTCTTTGTCTCGGTCTCTGTGTCTCTGTCTCTGTGTCTCTGTCTCCGTGTCGCTGTCTCTGTGAATCTGTCCCAGTGTCTCTGTCTCCGTGTCCATGTCTCTGTGTCTCTGTCCCTGTGTCTCTGTCTCTGTGTCTCTGCATCTGAATCTCTGTCTCTGTGTCTCTGTCTCACAGTCTCTGTCTCTGTGTCTCTGTCTCTGTGTCTCTGTCTCTGTCTCTGTCCCTGTGTCTCTGTCTCTGTGTCCCTGTCTCTGTGTCTGTGTCTCTGTGCCTCTGTCTCTGTGTCTCTGTGTCTGTGAATCTGTCTCTGTGTCTCTGTACCTGTGTCTCCGTCTCTGTGTCTCTGTCTGTCTCACTGTGTCTCTGTCTCTGTTTCTCTGTCCCACAGTCTCCGTCTCTGTGTCTCTGTCTCTGTGTCTCTGTCTCTGTGTCTCTGTCTCTGTGTCTCTGTCTCTGTGTCTCTGTCTCTGTGTCTCCGTCTCTGTGTCTCCGTCTCTGTGTCTCCGTCTCTGTGTCTCCGTCTCTGTGTCTCCGTCTCTGTGTCTCTGTCTCTGTGCCTCTGTCTCTGTGTCTCTGTCTCTGTGTCTCTGTCTCTGTGTCTCTGTCTCTGTGTCTCTGTCTCTGTGTCTCTGTCTCTGTGTCTCTGTCTCTGTGTCTCTGTCTCTGTGTCTCTGTCTCTGTGTCTCTGTCTCTGTGTCTCTGTCTCTGTGTCTCTGTCTCTGTGTCTCTGTCTCTGTGTCTCTGTCTCTGTGTCTCTGTCTCTGTGTCTCTGTCTCTGTGTCTCTGTCTCTGTGTCTCTGTCTCTGTGTCTCTGTCTCTGTGTCTCTGTCTCTGTGTCTCTGTCTCTGTGTCTCTGTCTCTGTGTCTCTGTCTCTGTGTCTCTGTCTCTGTGTCTCTGTCTCTGTGTCTCTGTCTCTGTGTCTCTGTCTCTGTGTCTCTGTCTCTGTGTCTCTGTCTCTGTGTCTCTGTCTCTGTGTCTCTGTCTCTGTGTCTCTGTCTCTGTGTCTCTGTCTCTGTGTCTCTGTCTCTGTGTCTCTGTCTCTGTGTCTCTGTCTCTGTGTCTCTGTCTCTGTGTCTCTGTCTCTGTGTCTCTGTCTCTGTGTCTCTGTCTCTGTGTCTCTGTCTCTGTGTCTCTGTCTCTGTGTCTCTGTCTCTGTGTCTCTGTCTCTGTGTCTCTGTCTCTGTGTCTCTGTCTCTGTGTCTCTGTCTCTGTGTCTCTGTCTCTGTGTCTCTGTCTCTGTGTCTCTGTCTCTGTGTCTCTGTCTCTGTGTCTCTGTCTCTGTGTCTCTGTCTCTGTGTCTCTGTCTCTGTGTCTCTGTCTCTGTGTCTCTGTCTCTGTGTCTCTGTCTCTGTGTCTCTGTCTCTGTGTCTCTGTCTCTGTGTCTCTGTCTCTGTGTCTCTGTCTCTGTGTCTCTGTCTCTGTGTCTCTGTCTCTGTGTCTCTGTCTCTGTGTCTCTGTCTCTGTGTCTCTGTCTCTGTGTCTCTGTCTCTGTGTCTCTGTCTCTGTGTCTCTGTCTCTGTGTCTCTGTCTCTGTGTCTCTGTCTCTGTGTCTCTGTCTCTGTGTCTCTGTCTCTGTGTCTCTGTCTCTGTGTCTCTGTCTCTGTGTCTCTGTCTCTGTGTCTCTGTCTCTGTGTCTCTGTCTCTGTGTCTCTGTCTCTGTGTCTCTGTCTCTGTGTCTCTGTCTCTGTGTCTCTGTCTCTGTGTCTCTGTCTCTGTGTCTCTGTCTCTGTGTCTCTGTCTCTGTGTCTCTGTCTCTGTGTCTCTGTCTCTGTGTCTCTGTCTCTGTGTCTCTGTCTCTGTGTCTCTGTCTCTGTGTCTCTGTCTCTGTGTCTCTGTCTCTGTGTCTCTGTCTCTGTGTCTCTGTCTCTGTGTCTCTGTCTCTGTGTCTCTGTCTCTGTGTCTCTGTCTCTGTGTCTCTGTCTCTGTGTCTCTGTCTCTGTGTCTATGTCTCTGTGTCTCTGTCTCTGTGTCTCTGTCTCTGTGTCTCTGTCTCTGTGTCTCTGCCTCTGTGTCTCTGCCTCTGTGTCTCTGCCTCTGTGCCTCTGCCTCTGTGTCCTCGGTCTCTGTGTCTCTGTCCTCTGTGTCTCTGTCTCTGTGTCTCTGTCTCTGTGTCTCTGTCTCTCTGTCTCTGTCTCTGTGTCTCTGTCTCTGTGTCTCTGTCTCTGTGTCTATGTCTCTGTGTCTCTGTCTCTGTGTCTCTGTCTCTGTGTCTCTGTCTCTGTGTCTCTGTCTCTGTGTCTCTGTCTCTGTGTCTCTGTCTCTGTGTCTCTGTCTCTGTGTCTCTGTCTCTGTGTCTCTGTCTCTGTGTCTCTGTCTCTGTGTCTCTGTCTCTGTGTCTCTGTCTCTGTGTCTCTGTCTCTGTGTCTCTGTCTCTGTGTCTCTGTCTCTGTGTCTCTGTCTCTGTGTCTCTGTCTCTGTGTCTCTGTCTCTGTGTCTCTGTCTCTGTGTCTCTGTCTCTGTGTCTCTGTCTCTGTGTCTCTGTCTCTGTGTCTCTGTCTCTGTGTCTCTGTCTCTGTGTCTCTGTCTCTGTGTCTCTGTCTCTGTGTCTCTGTCTCTGTGTCTCTGTCTCTGTGTCTCTGTCTCTGTGTCTCTGTCTCTGTGTCTCTGTCTCTGTGTCTCTGTCTCTGTGTCTCTGTCTCTGTGTCTCTGTCTCTGTGTCTCTGTCTCTGTGTCTCTGTCTCTGTGTCTCTGTCTCTGTGTCTCTGTCTCTGTGTCTCTGTCTCTGTGTCTCTGTCTCTGTGTCTCTGTCTCTGTGTCTCTGTCTCTGTGTCTCTGTCTCTGTGTCTCTGTCTCTGTGTCTCTGTCTCTGTGTCTCTGTCTCTGTGTCTCTGTCTCTGTGTCTCTGTCTCTGTGTCTCTGTCTCTGTGTCTCTGTCTCTGTGTCTATGTCTCTGTGTCTCTGTCTCTGTGTCTCTGTCTCTGTGTCTCTGTCTCTGTGTCTCTGCCTCTGTGTCTCTGCCTCTGTGTCTCTGCCTCTGTGCCTCTGCCTCTGTGTCTCGATCTCTGTGTCTCTGTCTCTGTGTCTCTGTCTCTGTGTCTCTGTCTCTGTGTCTCTGTCTCTCTGTCTCTGTCTCTGTGTCTCTGTCTCTGTGTCTCTGTCTCTGTGTCTATGTCTCTGTGTCTCTGTCTCTTTGTCTCTGTCCCTGTGTCACTGTCTCTGTGTCTCTGTCTATGTGTCTCTGTCTCTGTGTCTCTGTCTCGGTGTCTCTGCCCCTGTGTCTCTGTCTCTGTGTCTGGGTCTCTGTGTCTCTGTCACTGTGTCTCTGTCTCTGAGTCTCTCTCTCTGTGTCCCTGTTTCTGTGTCTCTGTCCTTGCGTCTCCGTGTCTGTGTCTCTGTCTCTGTGTCCCTGTCTCTGTGTCTCTGTCTCTGTGTCTCTGTCTCTGTGTCTCTGTCTCTGTGTCTCTGTCTCTGTGCCTCTGTCTCTGTGTCTCTGTCTCTGTGTCTCTGTCTCTGTGTCTCTGTCTCTGTGTCTCTGTCTCTCTGTCTCTGTCTCTGTGTCTCTGTCTCTGTGTCTCTGTCTCTGTGTCTATGTCTCTGTGTCTCTGTCTCTTTGTCTCTGTCCCTGTGTCACTGTCTCTGTGTCTCTGTCTCTGTGTCTCTGTCTCTGTGTCTCTGTCTCTGTGTCTCTGTCTCTGTGTCTCTGTCTCTGTGTCTCTGTCTCTGTGTCTCTGTCTCTGTGTCCCTGTCTCTGTGTCCCTGTCTCTGTGTCTCTGCCTCCGTGGGCCTCTCTCCGTGTCGCTGTCTCTGTGAATCTGTCCCTGTGTCTCTGCCTCTGTGTCAATGTCTCTGTGTCTCTGTCCCTGTGTCTCCGTCTCTGTGTCTCTGCATCTGTATCTCTGTCTCTGTGTCTCTGTCTCTGTGTCTCTGTCTCTGTGTCTCTGTCTCTGTGTCTCTGTCTCTGTGTCTCTGTCTCTGTGTCTCTGTCTCTGCGTCTATGTCTCTGTGTCTCTGTCTCTTTGTCTCTGCCTCTGTGTCTCTGTCTCTGTGTCTCTGCCTCCGTGGGTCTCTCTCCGTGTCGCTGTCTCTGTGAATCTGTCCCTGTGTCTCTGCCTCTGTGTCAATGTCTCTGTGTCTCTGTCCCTGTGTCTCCGTCTCTGTGTCTCTGCATCTGTATCTCTGTCTCTGTGTCTCTGTCTCTGTGTCTCTGTCTCTGTGTCTCTGTCTCTGTGTCTCTGTCTCTGCGTCTATGTCTCTGTGTCTCTGTCTCTTTGTCTCTGTCTCTGTGTCTCTGTCCCTGTGTCTCTGTCTCCGTGTCGCTGTCTCTGTGAATCTGTCCCAGTGTCTCTGTCTCCGTGTCCATGTCTCTGTGTCTCTGTCCCTGTGTCTCCGTCTCTGTGTCTCTGCATCTGAATCTCTGTCTCTGTGTCTCTGTCTCACAGTCTCTGTCTCTGTGTCTCTGTCTCTGTGTCTCTGTCTCTGTGTCTCTGTCTCTGTCTCTGTCCCTGTGTCTCTGTCTCTGTGTCCCTGTCTCTGTGTCTGTGTCTCTGTGCCTCTGTCTCTGTGTCTCTGTGTCTGTGAATCTGTCTCTGTGTCTCTGTCCCTGTGTCTCCGTCTCTGTGTCTCTGTCTGTCTCACTGTGTCTCTGTCTCTGTTTCTCTGTCCCACAGTCTCCGTCTCTGTGTCTCTGTCTCTGTGTCTCTGTCTCTGTGTCTCTGTCTCTGTGTCTCTGTCTCTGTGTCTCTGTCTCTGTGTCTCTGTCTCTGTGTCTCTGTCTCTGTGTCTCTGTCTCTGTGTCTCTGTCTCTGTGTCTCTGTCTCTGTGTCTCTGTCTCTGTGTCTCTGTCTCTGTGTCTCTGTCTCTGTGTCTCTGTCTCTGTGTCTCTGTCTCTGTGTCTCTGTCTCTGTGTCTCTGTCTCTGTGTCTCTGCCTCTGTGTCTCTGTCTCTGTGTCTCTGTCTCTCTGTCTCTGTCTCTGTCTCTGTGTCTCTGTCTCTGTGTCTCTGTCTCTGTGTCTATGTCTCTGTGTCTCTGTCTCTTTGTCTCTGTCCCTGTGTCACTGTCTCTGTGTCTCTGTCTCTGTGTCTCTGTCTCTGTGTCTCTGTCTCTGTGTCTCTGTCTCTGTGTCTCTGTCTCTGTGTCTCTGTCTCTGTGTCCCTGTCTCTGTGTCCCTGTCTCTGTGTCTCTGCCTCCGTGGGTCTCTCTCCGTGTCGCTGTCTCTGTGAATCTGTCCCTGTGTCTCTGCCTCTGTGTCAATGTCTCTGTGTCTCTGTCCCTGTGTCTCCGTCTCTGTGTCTCTGCATCTGTATCTCTGTCTCTGTGTCTCTGTCTCTGTGTCTCTGTCTCTGTGTCTCTGTCTCTGTGTCTCTGTCTCTGTGTCTCTGTCTCTGCGTCTATGTCTCTGTGTCTCTGTCTCTTTGTCTCTGCCTCTGTGTCTCTGTCTCTGTGTCTCTGCCTCCGTGGGTCTCTCTCCGTGTCGCTGTCTCTGTGAATCTGTCCCTGTGTCTCTGCCTCTGCGTCAATGTCTCTGTGTCTCTGTCCCTGTGTCTCCGTCTCTGTGTCTCTGCATCTGTATCTCTGTCTCTGTGTCTCTGTCTCTGTGTCTCTGTCTCTGTGTCTCTGTCTCTGTGTCTCTGTCTCTGTGTCTCTGTCTCTGCGTCTATTTCTCTGTGTCTCTGTCTCTTTGTCTCTGTCTCTGTGTCTCTGTCTCTGTGTCTCTGTCTCCGTGTCGCTGTCTCTGTGAATCTGTCCCAGTGTCTCTGTCTCCGTGTCCATGTCTCTGTGTCTCTGTCCCTGTGTCTCCGTCTCTGTGTCTCTGCATCTGAATCTCTGTCTCTGTGTCTCTGTCTCTGTGTCTCTGTCTCTGTGTCTCTGTCTCTGTGTCTCTGTCTCTGTGTCTCTGTCTCTGTGTCTCTGCCTCTGTGTCTCTGTCTCTGCGTCTATGTCTCTGCGTCTCTGTCTCTTTGTCTCTGTCTCTGTGTCTCTGTCTCGGTGTCTCTGCCCCTGTGTCTCTGTCTCTGTGTCTGGGTCTCTGTGTCTCTGTCTCTGTGTCTCTGTCTCTGAGTCTCTCTCTCTGTGTCCCTGTTTCTGTGTCTCTGTCCTTGCGTCTCCGTGTCTGTGTCTCTGTCTCTGTGTCCCTGTCTCTGTGTCTCTGTCTCTGTGTCTCTGTCTCTGTGTCTCTGTCTCTGTGTCTCTGTCTCTGCGTCTCTGTCTCTGTGTCTCTGTCTCTGTGTATCTGTCTCTGTGTCTCTGTCTCTGTGTCTCTGTCTCTGTGTCTCTGTCTCTGTGTCTCTGTCTCTGTGTCTCTGTCTCTGTGTCTCTGTCTCTGTGTCTCTGCCTCTGTGTCAATGTCTCTGTGTCTCTGTCCCTGTGTCTCTGTATCTGTATCTCTGTCTCTGTGTCTCTTTCTCACAGTCTCCATCTCTGTGTCTCTGTCTCTGTGTCTCTGTCTCTGTCTCTGTCCCTGTGTCTCTATCTCTGTGTCTCTGTCTCCGTGTCTCTGTCTCTGTGTCTCTGTCTCTGTGTCTCTGTCTCTGTGTCTCCGTCTCTGTGTCTCTGTCTCTGAGTTTCTGTCTCTGTCTCTGTCTCTGTGTCTCTGTCTGTCTCACTGTGTCTCTGTCTCTGTGTCTCTGTCTCTGTGTCTCTGTCTCTGTGTCTCTGTCTCTCTGTCTCTGTCTTTGTGTCTCTGTCGCTATGTCTCTGTCTCTGTGTCTCTGTCTCTGTGTCTCAGTCTCTGTGTCTCTGTCTCTGTGTCTCTGTCTCTGTGTCTCTGTCTCTGTGTCTCTGTCTCTGTGTCCCTGTTTCTGTGTCTCTGTCCTTGCGTCTCCGTGTCTGTGTCTCTGTCTCTGTGTCCCTGTCTCTGTGTCTATGTCTCTGTGCCTCTGTCTCTTTGTCTCTGTGTCTGTGAATCTGTCTCTGTGTTTCTGTCTCTGTGTCTCTGTCCCTGTGTCTCCGTCTCTATGTCTCTGTCTGTCTCACTGTGTCTCTGTCTCTGTGTCTCTGTCTCTGTGTCTCTGTCTCTGTGTCTCTGTCTCTGTGTCTCTGTCTCTGTGTCTCTGGCTCTGTGTCTCTGTCTCTGTGTCTCTGTCTCTGTGTCTCTGTCTCTGTGTCTCTGCCTCCGTGGGTCTCTCTCCGTGTCGCTGTCTCTGTGAATCTGTCCCTGTGTCTCTGCCTCTGTGTCAATGTCTCTGTGTCTCTGTCCCTGTGTCTCCGTCTCTGTGTCTCTGCATCTGTATCTCTGTCTCTGTGTCTCTGTCTCTGTGTCTCTGTCTTTGTGCTTCTGCCTCTGTGCCTCTGCCTCTGTGTCTCTGTCTCTGTGTCTCTGTCTCTGTGTCTCTATCTCTGTGTCTATGTCTCTGTGTCTCTGTCTCTGTGTCTCTGTCTCTGTGTCTCTGTCTCTTTGTCTCTGTCACCTGTGTCACTGTCTCTGTGTCTCTGTATCTGTGTCTCTGTGTCTGTGTCTCTGTCTCTGTGTCTCTGTCTCTGTGTCTCTGTCTCTCTGTCTCTGTCTCTGTGTCTCTGTCGCTATGTCTCTGTCTCTGTGTCTCTATCTCTGTGTCTCTGTCTCTGTGTCTCTGTCTCTGTGTCTCTGTCTCTGTGTCTCTGTCTCTGTGTCCCTGTTTCTGTGTCTCTGTCCTTGCGTCTCCGTGTCTGTGTCTCTGTCTCTGTGTCCCTGTCTCTGTGTCTATGTCTCTGTGCCTCTGTCTCTTTGTCTCTGTGTCTGTGAATCTGTCTCTGTGTTTCTGTCTCTGTGTCTCTGTCCCTGTGTCTCCGTCTCTATGTCTCTGTCTGTCTCACTGTGTCTCTGTCTCTGTGTCTCTGTCTCTGTGTCTCTGTCTCTGTGTCTCTGTCTCTGTGTCTCTGTCTCTGTGTCTCTGGCTCTGTGTCTCTGTCTCTGTGTCTCTGTCTCTGTGTCTCTGTCTCTGTGTCTCTGCCTCCGTGGGTCTCTCTCCGTGTCGCTGTCTCTGTGAATCTGTCCCTGTGTCTCTGCCTCTGTGTCAATGTCTCTGTGTCTCTGTCCCTGTGTCTCCGTCTCTGTGTCTCTGCATCTGTATCTCTGTCTCTGTGTCTCTGTCTCTGTGTCTCTGTCTCTGTGCTTCTGCCTCTGTGCCTCTGCCTCTGTGTCTCTGTCTCTGTGTCTCTGTCTCTGTGTCTCTATCTCTGTGTCTATGTCTCTGTGTCTCTGTCTCTGTGTCTCTGTCTCTGTGTCTCTGTCTCTTTGTCTCTGTCACCTGTGTCACTGTCTCTGTGTCTCTGTATCTGTGTCTCTGTGTCTGTGTCTCTATCTCTGTGTCTATGTCTCTGTGTCTCTGTCTCTGTGTCTCTGTCTCTGTGTCTCTGTCTCTGTGTCTCTGTCTCTGTGTCTCTGTCTCTGTGTCTCTGTCTCTGTGTCTCTGTCTCTGTGTCTCTGTCTCTGTGTCTCCGTCTCTGTGTCTCTGTCTCTGTGTCTCTGTCTCTGTGTCTCTGTCTCTGTGTCTCTGCATATGTATCTCTGTCTCTGTGTCTCTGTCTCTGTGTCTCTGTCTCTGTGCTTCTGCCTCTGTGCCTCTGCCTCTGTGTCTCTGTCTCTGTGTCTCTGTCTCTGTGTCTCTGTCTCTGTGTCTCTGTCTCTGTGTCTCTGTCTCTGTGTCTCTGTCTCTGTGTCTCTGGCTCTGTGTCTCTGTCTCTGTGTCTCTGTCTCTGTGTCTCTGTCTCTGTGTCTCTGCCTCCGTGGGTCTCTCTCCGTGTCGCTGTCTCTGTGAATCTGTCCCTGTGTCTCTGCCTCTGTGTCAATGTCTCTGTGTCTCTGTCCCTGTGTCTCCGTCTCTGTGTCTCTGCATCTGTATCTCTGTCTCTGTGTCTCTGTCTCTGTGTCTCTGTCTCTGTGCTTCTGCCTCTGTGCCTCTGCCTCTGTGTCTCTGTCTCTGTGTCTCTGTCTCTGTGTCTCTATCTCTGTGTCTATGTCTCTGTGTCTCTGTCTCTGTGTCTCTGTCTCTGTGTCTCTGTCTCTTTGTCTCTGTCACCTGTGTCACTGTCTCTGTGTCTCTGTATCTGTGTCTCTGTGTCTGTGTCTCTGTCTCTGTGTCTCTGTCTCTGTGTCTCTGTCTCTCTGTCTCTGTCTCTGTGTCTCTGTCGCTATGTCTCTGTCTCTGTGTCTCTGTCTCTGTGTCTCTGTCTCTGTGTCTCTGTCTCTGTGTCTCTGTCTCTGTGTCTCTGTCTCTGTGTCTCTGTCTCTGTGTCCCTGTTTCTGTGTCTCTGTCCTTGCGTCTCCGTGTCTGTGTCTCTGTCTCTGTGTCTATGTCTCTGTGCCTCTGTCTCTTTGTCTCTGTGTCTGTGAATCTGTCTCTGTGTTTCTGTCTCTGTGTCTCTGTCCCTGTGTCTCCGTCTCTATGTCTCTGTCTGTCTCACTGTGTCTCTGTCTCTGTGTCTCTGTCTCTGTGTCTCTGTCTCTGTGTCTCTGTCTCTGTGTCTCTGTCTCTGTGTCTCTGTCTCTGTGTCTCTGTCTCTGTGTCTCTGTCTCTGTGTCTCTGCCTCCGTGGGTCTCTCTCCGTGTCGCTGTCTCTGTGAATCTGTCCCTGTGTCTCTGCCTCTGTGTCAATGTCTCTGTGTCTCTGTCCCTGTGTCTCCGTCTCTGTGTCTCTGCATCTGTATCTCTGTCTCTGTGTCCCTGTCTCTGTGTCTCTGTCTCTGTGCTTCTGCCTCTGTGCCTCTGCCTCTGTGTCTCTGTCTCTGTGTCTCTGTCTCTGTGTCTCTATCTCTGTGTCTATGTCTCTGTGTCTCTGTCTCTGTGTCTCTGTCTCTGTGTCTCTGTCTCTTTGTCTCTGTCACCTGTGTCACTGTCTCTGTGTCTCTGTATCTGTGTCTCTGTGTCTGTGTCTCTATCTCTGTGTCTATGTCTCTGTGTCTCTGTCTCTGTGTCTCTGTCTCTGTGTCTCTGTCTCTGTGTCTCTGTCTCTGTGTCTCTGTCTCTGTGTCTCTGTCTCTGTGTCTCTGTCTCTGTGTCTCTGTCTCTGTGTCTCTGTCTCTGTGTCTCCGTCTCTGTGTCTCTGTCTCTGTGTCTCTGTCTCTGTGTCTCTGTCTCTGTGTCCCTGTTTCTGTGTCTCTGTCCTTGCGTCTCCGTGTCTGTGTCTCTGTCTCTGTGTCGCTGTCTCTGTGTCTATGTCTCTGTGCCTCTGTCTCTTTGTCTCTGTGTCAGTGAATCTGTCTCTGTGTTTCTGTCTCTGTGTCTCTGTCCCTGTGTCTCCGTCTCTATGTCTCTGTCTGTCTCACTGTGTCTCTGTCTCTGTGTCTCTGTCTCTGTGTCTCTGTCTCTGTGTCTCTGTCTCTGTGTCTCTGGCTCTGTGTCTCTGCCTCTGTGTCTCTGTCTCTGTGTCTCTGTCTCTGTGTCTCTGCCTCCGTGGGTCTCTCTCTGTGTCGCTGTCTCTGTGAATCTGTCCCTGTGTCTCTGCCTCTGTGTCAATGTCTCTGTGACTCTGTCCCTGTGTCTCCGTCTCTGTGTCTCTGCATCTGTATCTCTGTCTCTGTGTCTCTGTCTCTGTGTCTCTGTCTCTGTGTCTCTGTCTCTGTGCTTCTGCCTCTGTGCCTCTGCCTCTGTGTCTCGGTCTCTGTGTCTCTGTCTCTGTGTCTCTGTCTCTGTGTCTCCGTCTCTGTGTCTCTGTCTGTCTCACTGTGTCTCTGTCTCTGTTTCTCTGTCCCACAGTCTCCGTCTCTGTGTCTCTGTCTCTGTGTCTCTGTCTCTGTGTCTCTGTCTCTGTGTCTCTGTCTCTTTGTCTCTGTCCCTGTGTCACTGTCTCTGTGTCTCTGTATCTGTGTCTCTGTGTCTGTGTCTCTGCCTCTGTGTGTCTGTCTCTGTGTCTCTGTCTCTGTGCTTCTGCCTCTGTGCCTCTGCCTCTGTGTCTCCGTCTCTATGTCTCTGTCTGTCTCACTGTGTCTCTGTCTCTGTGTCTCTGTCTCTGTGTCTCTGTCTCTGTGTCTCTGTCTCTGTGTCTCTGTCTCTGTGTCTCTGGCTCTGTGTCTCTGTCTCTGTGTCTCTGTCTCTGTGTCTCTGTCTCTGTGTCTCTGCCTCCGTGGGTCTCTCTCTGTGTCGCTGTCTCTGTGAATCTGTCCCTGTGTCTCTGCCTCTGTGTCTCTGTCTCTTTGTCTCTGTCACCTGTGTCACTGTCTCTGTGTCTCTGTATCTGTGTCTCTGTGTCTGTGTCTCTGTCTCTGTGTCTCTGTCTCTGTGCTTCTGCCTCTGTGCCTCTGCCTCTGTGTCTCGGTCTCTGTGTCTCTGTCTCTGTGTCTCTGTCTCTGTGTCTCTGTCTCTGTGTCTCTGTCTTTGTGCTTCTGCCTCTGTGCCTCTGCCTCTGTGTCTCGGTCTCTGTGTCTCCGTCTCTGTGTCTCTGTCTCTGTGTCTCTGTCTCTGTGTCTCTGTCTCTGTGTCTCTGTCTCTGTGTGTCTGTCTCTGTGTCTCTGTCTCTGTGTCTCTGTCTCTGTGTCTCTGTCTCTGTGTCTCTGTCTCTGTGTCTCTGTCTCTGTGTCTCTGTCTCTGTGTCTCTGTCTCTGTGTCTCTGTCTCTGTGTCTCTGTCTCTGTGTCTCTGTCTCTGTGTCTCTGTCTCTGTGCCTCTGTCTCTGTGCCTCTGTCTCTGTGTCTCTGTCTCTGTGTCTCTGTCTCTGTGTCTCTGTCTCTGTGTCTCTGTCTCTGTGTCTCTGTCTCTGTGTCTCTGTCTCTGTGCCTCTGTCTCTGTGTCTCTGTCTCTGTGTCTCTGTCTCACAGTCTCGGTCTCTGTGTCTCTGTCTCTGTGTCTCTGTCTCTGTGTCTCTGTCTCTGTGTCTCTGTCTCTGTGTCTCTGTCTCTGTGTCTCTGTCTCTCTGTCTCTGTCTCTGTGTCTCTGTCTCTGTGTCTCTGTCTCTGTGTCTATGTCTCTGTGTCTCTGTCTCTTTGTCTCTGTCCCTGTGTCACTGTCTCTGTGTCTCTGTCTCTGTGTCTCTGTCTCTGTGTCTCTGTCTCTGTGTCTCTGTCTCTGTGTCTCTGTCTCTGTGTCTCTGTCTCTGTGTCCCTGTCTCTGTGTCTCTGTCTCTGTGTCTCTGTCTCTGTGTCTCTGTCTCTGTGTCTCTGTCTCCGTGTCGCTGTCTCTGTGAATCTGTCCCAGTGTCTCTGTCTCCGTGTCCATGTCTCTGTGTCTCTGTCCCTGTGTCTCCGTCTCTGTGTCTCTGCATCTGAATCTCTGTCTCTGTGTCTCTGTCTCACAGTCTCTGTCTCTGTGTCTCTGTCTCTGTGTCTCTGTCTCTGTGTCTCTGTCTCTGTCTCTGTCCCTGTGTCTCTGTCTCTTTGTCTCTGTCCCTGTGTCACTGTCTCTGTGTCTCTGTCTCTGTGTCTCTGTCTCTGTGTCTCTGCCTCTGTGTCTCTGTCTCTGTGTCTCTGTCTCTGTGTCTCTGTCTCTGTGTCTCTGTCTCTGTGCCTCTGTCTCTGTGCCTCTGTCTCTGTGTCTCTGTCTCTGTGTCTCTGTCTCTGTGTCTCTGTCTCTGTGTCTCTGTCTCTGTGTCTCTGTCTCTGTGTCTCTGTCTCTGTGCCTCTGTCTCTGTGTCTCTGTCTCTGTGTCTCTGTCTCACAGTCTCGGTCTCTGTGTCTCTGTCTCTGTGTCTCTGTCTCTGTGTCTCTGTCTCTGTGTCTCTGTCTCTGTGTCCCTGTTTCTGTGTCTCTGTCCTTGCGTCTCCGTGTCTGTGTCTCTGTCTCTGTGTCCCTGTCTCTGTGTCTATGTCTCTGTGCCTCTGTCTCTTTGTCTCTGTGTCTGTGAATCTGTCTCTGTCTTTCTGTCTCTGTGTCTCTGTCCCTGTGTCTCCGTCTCTATGTCTCTGTCTGTCTCACTGTGTCTCTGTCTCTGTGTCTCTGTCTCTGTGTCTCTGTCTCTGTGTCTCTGTCTCTGTGTCTCTGTCTCTGTGTCTCTGGCTCTGTGTCTCTGTCTCTGTGTCTCTGTCTCTGTGTCTCTGTCTCTGTGTCTCTGCCTCCGTGGGTCTCTCTCCGTGTCGCTGTCTCTGTGAATCTGTCCCTGTGTCTCTGCCTCTGTGTCAATGTCTCTGTGTCTCTGTCCCTGTGTCTCCGTCTCTGTGTCTCTGCATCTGTATCTCTGTCTCTGTGTCTCTGTCTCTGTGTCTCTGTCTTTGTGCTTCTGCCTCTGTGCCTCTGCCTCTGTGTCTCTGTCTCTGTGTCTCTGTCTCTGTGTCTCTATCTCTGTGTCTATGTCTCTGTGTCTCTGTCTCTGTGTCTCTGTCTCTGTGTCTCTGTCTCTTTGTCTCTGTCACCTGTGTCACTGTCTCTGTGTCTCTGTATCTGTGTCTCTGTGTCTGTGTCTCTGTCTCTGTGTCTCTGTCTCTGTGTCTCTGTCTCTCTGTCTCTGTCTCTGTGTCTCTGTCGCTATGTCTCTGTCTCTGTGTCTCTATCTCTGTGTCTCTGTCTCTGTGTCTCTGTCTCTGTGTCTCTGTCTCTGTGTCTCTGTCTCTGTGTCCCTGTTTCTGTGTCTCTGTCCTTGCGTCTCCGTGTCTGTGTCTCTGTCTCTGTGTCCCTGTCTCTGTGTCTATGTCTCTGTGCCTCTGTCTCTTTGTCTCTGTGTCTGTGAATCTGTCTCTGTGTTTCTGTCTCTGTGTCTCTGTCCCTGTGTCTCCGTCTCTATGTCTCTGTCTGTCTCACTGTGTCTCTGTCTCTGTGTCTCTGTCTCTGTGTCTCTGTCTCTGTGTCTCTGTCTCTGTGTCTCTGTCTCTGTGTCTCTGGCTCTGTGTCTCTGTCTCTGTGTCTCTGTCTCTGTGTCTCTGTCTCTGTGTCTCTGCCTCCGTGGGTCTCTCTCCGTGTCGCTGTCTCTGTGAATCTGTCCCTGTGTCTCTGCCTCTGTGTCAATGTCTCTGTGTCTCTGTCCCTGTGTCTCCGTCTCTGTGTCTCTGCATCTGTATCTCTGTCTCTGTGTCTCTGTCTCTGTGTCTCTGTCTCTGTGCTTCTGCCTCTGTGCCTCTGCCTCTGTGTCTCTGTCTCTGTGTCTCTGTCTCTGTGTCTCTATCTCTGTGTCTATGTCTCTGTGTCTCTGTCTCTGTGTCTCTGTCTCTGTGTCTCTGTCTCTTTGTCTCTGTCACCTGTGTCACTGTCTCTGTGTCTCTGTATCTGTGTCTCTGTGTCTGTGTCTCTATCTCTGTGTCTATGTCTCTGTGTCTCTGTCTCTGTGTCTCTGTCTCTGTGTCTCTGTCTCTGTGTCTCTGTCTCTGTGTCTCTGTCTCTGTGTCTCTGTCTCTGTGTCTCTGTCTCTGTGTCTCTGTCTCTGTGTCTCCGTCTCTGTGTCTCTGTCTCTGTGTCTCTGTCTCTGTGTCTCTGTCTCTGTGTCTCTGCATATGTATCTCTGTCTCTGTGTCTCTGTCTCTGTGTCTCTGTCTCTGTGCTTCTGCCTCTGTGCCTCTGCCTCTGTGTCTCTGTCTCTGTGTCTCTGTCTCTGTGTCTCTGTCTCTGTGTCTCTGTCTCTGTGTCTCTGTCTCTGTGTCTCTGTCTCTGTGTCTCTGGCTCTGTGTCTCTGTCTCTGTGTCTCTGTCTCTGTGTCTCTGTCTCTGTGTCTCTGCCTCCGTGGGTCTCTCTCCGTGTCGCTGTCTCTGTGAATCTGTCCCTGTGTCTCTGCCTCTGTGTCAATGTCTCTGTGTCTCTGTCCCTGTGTCTCCGTCTCTGTGTCTCTGCATCTGTATCTCTGTCTCTGTGTCTCTGTCTCTGTGTCTCTGTCTCTGTGCTTCTGCCTCTGTGCCTCTGCCTCTGTGTCTCTGTCTCTGTGTCTCTGTCTCTGTGTCTCTATCTCTGTGTCTATGTCTCTGTGTCTCTGTCTCTGTGTCTCTGTCTCTGTGTCTCTGTCTCTTTGTCTCTGTCACCTGTGTCACTGTCTCTGTGTCTCTGTATCTGTGTCTCTGTGTCTGTGTCTCTGTCTCTGTGTCTCTGTCTCTGTGTCTCTGTCTCTCTGTCTCTGTCTCTGTGTCTCTGTCGCTATGTCTCTGTCTCTGTGTCTCTGTCTCTGTGTCTCTGTCTCTGTGTCTCTGTCTCTGTGTCTCTGTCTCTGTGTCTCTGTCTCTGTGTCTCTGTCTCTGTGTCTCTGTCTCTGTGTCCCTGTTTCTGTGTCTCTGTCCTTGCGTCTCCGTGTCTGTGTCTCTGTCTCTGTGTCTATGTCTCTGTGCCTCTGTCTCTTTGTCTCTGTGTCTGTGAATCTGTCTCTGTGTTTCTGTCTCTGTGTCTCTGTCCCTGTGTCTCCGTCTCTATGTCTCTGTCTGTCTCACTGTGTCTCTGTCTCTGTGTCTCTGTCTCTGTGTCTCTGTCTCTGTGTCTCTGTCTCTGTGTCTCTGTCTCTGTGTCTCTGTCTCTGTGTCTCTGTCTCTGTGTCTCTGTCTCTGTGTCTCTGCCTCCGTGGGTCTCTCTCCGTGTCGCTGTCTCTGTGAATCTGTCCCTGTGTCTCTGCCTCTGTGTCAATGTCTCTGTGTCTCTGTCCCTGTGTCTCCGTCTCTGTGTCTCTGCATCTGTATCTCTGTCTCTGTGTCCCTGTCTCTGTGTCTCTGTCTCTGTGCTTCTGCCTCTGTGCCTCTGCCTCTGTGTCTCTGTCTCTGTGTCTCTGTCTCTGTGTCTCTATCTCTGTGTCTATGTCTCTGTGTCTCTGTCTCTGTGTCTCTGTCTCTGTGTCTCTGTCTCTTTGTCTCTGTCACCTGTGTCTCTGTATCTGTGTCTCTGTGTCTGTGTCTCTATCTCTGTGTCTATGTCTCTGTGTCTCTGTCTCTGTGTCTCTGTCTCTGTGTCTCTGTCTCTGTGTCTCTGTCTCTGTGTCTCTGTCTCTGTGTCTCTGTCTCTGTGTCTCTGTCTCTGTGTCTCTGTCTCTGTGTCTCTGTCTCTGTGTCTCCGTCTCTGTGTCTCTGTCTCTGTGTCTCTGTCTCTGTGTCTCTGTCTCTGTGTCCCTGTTTCTGTGTCTCTGTCCTTGCGTCTCCGTGTCTGTGTCTCTGTCTCTGTGTCGCTGTCTCTGTGTCTATGTCTCTGTGCCTCTGTCTCTTTGTCTCTGTGTCAGTGAATCTGTCTCTGTGTCTCTGTCTCTGTGTCTCTGTCCCTGTGTCTCCGTCTCTATGTCTCTGTCTGTCTCACTGTGTCTCTGTCTCTGTGTCTCTGTCTCTGTGTCTCTGTCTCTGTGTCTCTGTCTCTGTGTCTCTGGCTCTGTGTCTCTGCCTCTGTGTCTCTGTCTCTGTGTCTCTGCCTCTGTGTCTCTGCCTCCGTGGGTCTCTCTCTGTGTCGCTGTCTCTGTGAATCTGTCCCTGTGTCTCTGCCTCTGTGTCAATGTCTCTGTGACTCTGTCCCTGTGTCTCCGTCTCTGTGTCTCTGCATCTGTATCTCTGTCTCTGTGTCTCTGTCTCTGTGTCTCTGTCTCTGTGCTTCTGCCTCTGTGCCTCTGCCTCTGTGTCTCGGTCTCTGTGTCTCTGTCTCTGTGTCTTTGTCTCTGTGTCTCTGTCTGTCTCACTGTGTCTCTGTCTCTGTTTCTCTGTCCCACAGTCTCCGTCTCTGTGTCTCTGTCTCTGTGTCTCTGTCTCTGTGTCTCTGTCTCTTTGTCTCTGTCCCTGTGTCACTGTCTCTGTGTCTCTGTATCTGTGTCTCTGTGTCTGTGTCTCTGCCTCTGTGTGTCTGTCTCTGTGTCTCTGTCTCTGTGCTTCTGCCTCTGTGCCTCTGCCTCTGTGTCTCCGTCTCTATGTCTCTGTCTGTCTCACTGTGTCTCTGTCTCTGTGTCTCTGTCTCTGTGTCTCTGTCTCGGTGTCTCTGTCTCTGTGTCTCTGTCTCTGTGTCTCTGTCTCTGTGTCTCTGTCTCTGTGTCTCTGGCTCTGTGTCTCTGTCTCTGTGTCTCTGTCTCTGTGTCTCTGTCTCTGTGTCTCTGTCTCTGTGTCTCTGCCTCCGTGGGTCTCTCTCTGTGTCGCTGTCTCTGTGAATCTGTCCCTGTGTCTCTGTCTCTGTGCTTCTGCCTCTGTGCCTCTGCCTCTGTGTCTCGGTCTCTGTGTCTCTGTCTCTGTGTCTCTGTCTCTGTGTCTCCGTCTCTGTGTCTCTGTCTGTCTCACTGTGTCTCTGTCTCTGTGTCTCTGTCTCTGTGTCTCTGTCTCTGTGTCCTTGTCTCTTTGTCTCTGTCCCTGTGTCACTGTCTCTGTGTCTCTGCCTCTGTGTCTCGGTCTCTGTGTCTCTGTCTCTGTGTCTCTGTCTCTGTGTCTCTGTCTCTGTGTCTCTATCTCTGTGTCTATGTCTCTGTGTCTCTGTCTCTGTGTCTCTGTCTCTGTGTCTCTGTCTCTTTGTCTCTGTCACCTGTGACACTGTCTCTGTGTCTCTGTATCTGTGTCTCTGTGTCTGTGTCTCTGTCTCTGTGTCTCTGTCTCTGTGTCTCTGTCTCTGTGCTTCTGCCTCTGTGCCTCTGCCTCTGTGTCTCGGTCTCTGTGTCTCTGTCTCTGTGTCTCTGTCTCTGTGTCTCTGTCTCTGTGTCTCTATCTCTGTGTCTATGTCTCTGTGTCTCTGTCTCTGTGTCTCTGTCTCTGTGTCTCTGTCTCTGTGTCTCTGTCTCTGTGTCTCTGTCTCTGTGTCTCTGTCTCTGTGTCTCTGTCTCTGTGTCTCTGTCTCTGTGTCTCTGTCTCTGTGTCTCTGTCTCTGTGTCTCTGTCTCTGTGTCTCTGTCTCTGTGTCTCTGTCTCTGTGTCTCTGTCTCTGTGTCTCTGTCTCTGTGTCTCTGTCTCTGTGTCTCTGTCTCTGTGTCTCTGCCTCCGTGGGTCTCTCTCCGTGTCGTTGTCTCTGTGAATCTGTCCCTGTGTCTCTGCCTCTGTGTCAATGTCTCTGTGTCTCTGTCCCAGTGTCTCCGTCTCTGTGTCTCTGCATCTGTATCTCTGTCTCTGTGTCTCTGTCCCACAGTCTCCGTCTCTGTGTCTCTGTCTCTGTGTCTCTGTCTCTGTCTCTGTCCCTGTTTCTCTGTCTCTGTGTCTCTGTCTCTGTGTCTCTGTCTCTGTGTCTCTGTCTCTGTGTCTCTGTCTCTGTGTCTCTGTCTCTGTGTCTCTGTCTCGGTGTCTCCGCCCCTGTGTCTCTGTCTCCGAATCTCTGTCTCTGTGTCTGGGTCTCTGTGTCTCTGTCTCTGTGTCTCTGTCTCTGAGTCTCTCTCTCTGTGTCCCTGTTTCTGTGTCTCTGTCCATGCGCCTCCGTGTCTGTGTCTTCTGTCTCTGTGTCCCTGTCTCTGTGTCTATGTCCCTGTGCCTCTGTCTCTGTGTCTCTGTGTCTGTGAATCTGTCTCTGTGTTTCTGTCTCTGTGTCTCCGTCTCTGTGGCTCTGTCTGTCTCACTGTGTCTCTGTCTCTGTGTCTCTGTCTCTGAGTTTCTGTCTCTGTCTCTGTCCCTGTGTCTCTGTCTCTGTGTCTCTGCCTCTGTGTCTCGGTCTCTGTGTCTCTGTCTCTGTGTCTCTGTCTCTGTGTCTCTGTCTCTGTGTCTCTATCTCTGTGTCTATGTCTCTGTGTCTCTGTCTCTGTGTCTCTGTCTCTGTGTCTCTGTCTCTGTGTCTCTGTCTCTTTGTCTCTGTCACCTGTGACACTGTCTCTGTGTCTCTGTATCTGTGTCTCTGTGTCTGTGTCTCTGTCTCTGTGTCTCTGTCTCTGTGTCTCTGTCTCTGTGCTTCTGCCTCTGTGCCTCTGCCTCTGTGTCTCGGTCTCTGTGTCTCTGTCTCTGTGTCTCTGTCTCTGTGTCTCTGTCTCTGTGTCTCTATCTCTGTGTCTATGTCTCTGTGTCTCTGTCTCTGTGTCTCTGTCTCTCTGTCTCTGTCTCTGTGTCTCTGTCTCTGTGTCTCTGTCTCTGTGTCTCTGTCTCTGTGTCTCTGTCTCTGTGTCTCTGTCTCTGTGTCTCTGTCTCTGTGTCTATGTCTCTGTGTCTCTGTCTCTTTGTCTCTGTCCCTGTGTCACTGTCTCTGTGTCTCTGTCTCTGTGTCTCTGTCTGTGTGTCTCTGTCTCTGTGTCTCTGCATCTGAATCTCTGTCTCTGTGTCTCTGTCTCACAGTCTCTGTCTCTGTGTCTCTGTCTCTGTGTCTCTGTCTCTGTGTCTCTGTCTCTGTCTCTGTCCCTGTGTCTCTGTCTCTTTGTCTCTGTCCCTGTGTCACTGTCTCTGTGTCTCTGTCTCTGTGTCTCTGTCTCTGTGTCTCTGTCTCTGTGTCTCTGTCTCTGTGTCTCTGTCTCTGTGTCCCTGTCTCTGTGTCTCTGTCTCTGTGTCTCTGCCTCCGTGGGTCTCTCTCCGTGTCGCTGTCTCTGTGAATCTGTCCCTGTGTCTCTGCCTCTGTGTCAATGTCTCTGTGTCTCTGTCCCTGTGTCTCCGTCTCTGTGTCTCTGCATCTGTATCTCTGTCTCTGTGTCTCTGTCTCTGTGTCTCTGTCTCTGTGTCTCTGTCTCCGTGTCTCTGTCTCTGTGTCTCTGTCTCTGTGTCTCCGTCTCTGCGTCTATGTCTCTGTGTCTCTGTCTCTTTGTCTCTGCCTCTGTGTCTCTGTCTCTGTGTCTCTGCCTCCGTGGGTCTCTCTCCGTGTCGCTGTCTCTGTGAATCTGTCCCTGTGTCTCTGCCTCTGTGTCAATGTCTCTGTGTCTCTGTCCCTGTGTCTCCGTCTCTGTGTCTCTGCATCTGTATCTCTGTCTCTGTGTCT
The DNA here is from genome assembly GCA_945859595.2 of Megachile willughbiella. NCBI lineage: Eukaryota > Metazoa > Arthropoda > Insecta > Hymenoptera > Megachilidae > Megachile > Megachile willughbiella. The sequence continues at coordinate 751,964 of CAMAOD020000260.1, forward strand.
CTGTCTCTGTGTCTCTGTCTCTGTGTCTCTGTCTCTGTGTCTCTGTCTCTTTGTCTATGTCTCTGTGTCTCTGTCTCTTTGTCTCTGTCTCTGTGTCTCTGTCTCTGTGTCTCTGTCTCCGTGTCGCTGTCTCTGTGAATCTGTCCCAGTGTCTCTGTCTCCGTGTCCATGTCTCTGTGTCTCTGTCCCTGTGTCTCCGTCTCTGTGTCTCTGCATCTGAATCTCTGTCTCTGTGTCTCTGTCTCTGTGTCTCTGTGTCTGTGTCTCTATCTCTGTGTCTATGTCTCTGTGTCTCTGTCTCTGTGTCTCTGTCTCTGTGTCTCTGTCTCTGTGTCTCTGTCTCTGTGTCTCTGTCTCTGTGTCTCTGTCTCTGTGTCTCTGTCTCTGTGTCTCTGTCTCTGTGTCTCTGTCTCTGTGTCTCTGTCTCTGTGTCTCTGTCTCTGTGTCTCTGTCTCTGTGTCTCTGTCTCTGTGTCTCTGTCTCTGTGTCTCTGTCTCTGTGTCTCTGTCTCTGTGTCTCTGTCTCTGTGTCTCTGTCTCTGTGTCTCTGTCTCTGTGTCTCTGTCTCTGTGTCTCTGTCTCTGTGTCTCTGTCTCTGTGTCTTTGTCTCTGTGTCTCTGTCTCTGTGTCTCTGTCTCTGTGTCTCTGTCTCTGTGTCTCTGTCTCTGTGTCTCTGTCTCTGTGTCTCTGTCTCTGTGTCTCTGTCTCTGTGTCTCTGTCTCTGTGTCTCTGTCTCTGTGTCTCTGTCTCTGTGTCTCTGCCTCCGTGGGTCTCTCTCCGTGTCGTTGTCTCTGTGAATCTGTCCCTGTGTCTCTGCCTCTGTGTCAATGTCTCTGTGTCTCTGTCCCAGTGTCTCCGTCTCTGTGTCTCTGCATATGTATCTCTGTCTCTGTGTCTCTGTCCCACAGTCTCTGTCTCTGTGTCTCTGTCCCACAGTCTCTGTCTCTGTGTCTCTGTCTCTGTGTCTCTGTCTCTGTCTCTGTGTCTCTGTCTCTGTGTCTCTGTCTCTGTGTCTCTGTCTCTGTGCTTCTGCCTCTGTGCCTCTGCCTCTGTGTCTCGGTCTCTGTGTCTCTGTCTCTGTGTCTCTGTCTCTGTGTCTCCGTCTCTGTGTCTCTGTCTGTCTCACTGTGTCTCTGTCTCTGTTTCTCTGTCCCACAGTCTCCGTCTCTGTGTCTCTGTCTCTGTGTCTCTGTCTCTGTGTCTCTGTCTCTTTGTCTCTGTCCCTGTGTCACTGTCTCTGTGTCTCTGTATCTGTGTCTCTGTGTCTGTGTCTCTGCCTCTGTGTGTCTGTCTCTGTGTCTCTGTCTCTGTGCTTCTGCCTCTGTGCCTCTGCCTCTGTGTCTCGGTCTCTATGTCTCTGTCTGTCTCACTGTGTCTCTGTCTCTGTGTCTCTGTCTCTGTGTCTCTGTCTCTGTGTCTCTGTCTCTGTGTCTCTGTCTCTGTGTCTCTGTCTCTGTGTCTCTGTCTCTGTGTCTCTGTCTCTGTGTCTCTGTCTCTGTGTCTCTGTCTCTGTGTCTCTGTCTCTGTGCTTCTGCCTCTGTGCCTCTGCCTCTGTGTCTCGGTCTCTGTGTCTCTGTCTCTGTGTCTCTGTCTCTGTGTCTCCGTCTCTGTGTCTCTGTCTGTCTCACTGTGTCTCTGTCTCTGTTTCTCTGTCCCACAGTCTCCGTCTCTGTGTCTCTGTCTCTGTGTCTCTGTCTCTGTGTCTCTGTCTCTTTGTCTCTGTCCCTGTGTCACTGTCTCTGTGTCTCTGTATCTGTGTCTCTGTGTCTGTGTCTCTGCCTCTGTGTGTCTGTCTCTGTGTCTCTGTCTCTGTGCTTCTGCCTCTGTGCCTCTGCCTCTGTGTCTCGGTCTCTATGTCTCTGTCTGTCTCACTGTGTCTCTGTCTCTGTGTCTCTGTCTCTGTGTCTCTGTCTCTGTGTCTCTGTCTCTGTGTCTCTGTCTCTGTGTCTCTGTCTCTGTGTCTCTGTCTCTGTGTCTCTGTCTCTGTGTCTCTGGCTCTGTGTCTCTGTCTCTGTGTCTCTGTCCCTGTGTCTCTGTCTCTGTGTCTCTGTCTCTGTGTCTCTGTCTCTGTGTCTCTGTCTCTGTGTCTCTGTCTCTGTGTCTCTGTCTCTGTGTCTCTGTCTCTGTGTCTCTGTCTCTGTGTCTCTGTCTCTGTGTCTCTGTCTCTGTGTCTCTGTCTCTGTGTCTCTGGCTCTGTGTCTCTGTCTCTGTGTCTATGTCTCTGTGCCTCTGTCACTTTGTCTCTGTGTCTGTGAATCTGTCTCTGTGTTTCTGTCTCTGTGTCTCTGTCCCTGTGTCTCCGTCTCTATGTCTCTGTCTATCTCACTGTGTCTCTGTCTCTGTGTCTCTGTCTCTGTGTCTCTGTCTCTGTGTCTCTGTCTCTGTGTCTCTGTCTCTGTGTCTCTGGCTCTGTGTCTCTGTCTCTGTGTCTCTGTCTCTGTGTCTCTGTCTCTGTGTCTCTGCCTCCGTGGGTCTCTCTCTGTGTCGCTGTCTCTGTGAATCTGTCCCTGTGTCTCTGCCTCTGTGTCAATGTCTCTGTGACTCTGTCCCTGTGTCTCCGTCTCTGTGTCTCTGCATCTGTATCTCTGTCTCTGTGTCTCTGTCTCTGTGTCTCTGTCTCTGTGCTTCTGCCTCTGTGCCTCTGCCTCTGTGTCTCGGTCTCTGTGTCTCTGTCTCTGTGTCTCTGTCTCTGTGTCTCCGTCTCTGTGTCTCTGTCTGTCTCACTGTGTCTCTGTCTCTGTGTCTCTGTCTCTGTGTCTCTGTCTCTGTGTCTCTGTCTCTGTGTCTCTGTCTCTGTGTCCTTGTCTCTTTGTCTCTGTCCCTGTGTCACTGTCTCTGTGTCTCTGCCTCTGTGTCTCGGTCTCTGTGTCTCTGTCTCTGTGTCTCTGTCTCTGTGTCTCTGTCTCTGTGTCTCTATCTCTGTGTCTATGTCTCTGTGTCTCTGTCTCTGTGTCTCTGTCTCTGTGTCTCTGTCTCTTTGTCTCTGTCACCTGTGACACTGTCTCTGTGTCTCTGTATCTGTGTCTCTGTGTCTGTGTCTCTGTCTCTGTGTCTCTGTCTCTGTGTCTCTGTCTCTGTGCTTCTGCCTCTGTGCCTCTGCCTCTGTGTCTCGGTCTCTGTGTCTCTGTCTCTGTGTCTCTGTCTCTGTGTCTCTGTCTCTGTGTCTCTATCTCTGTGTCTATGTCTCTGTGTCTCTGTCTCTGTGTCTCTGTCTCTGTGTCTCTGTCTCTGTGTCTCTGTCTCTGTGTCTCTGTCTCTGTGTCTCTGTCTCTGTGTCTCTGTCTCTGTGTCTCTGTCTCTGTGCCTCAGTCTCTGTGTCTCTGTCTCTGTGTCTCTGTCTCACAGTCTCGGTCTCTGTGTCTCTGTCTCTGTGTCTCTGTCTCTGTGTCTCTGTCTCTGTGTCTCTGTCTCTGTGTCTCTGTCTCTCTGTCTCTGTCTCTGTGTCTCTGTCTCTGTGTCTCTGTCTCTGTGTCTCTGTCTCTGTGTCTCTGTCTCTGTGTCTATGTCTCTGTGTCTCTGTCTCTTTGTCTCTGTCCCTGTGTCACTGTCTCTGTGTCTCTGTCTCTGTGTCTCTGTCTCTGTGTCTCTGTCCCTGTGTCACTGTCTCTGTGTCTCTGTCTCTGTGTCTCTGTCTCTGTGTCTCTGTCTCTGTGTCTCTGTCTCTGTGTCTCTGTCTCTGTGTCCCTGTCTCTGTGTCTCTGTCTCTGTGTCTCTGTCTCTGTGTCTCTGACTCCGTGTCGCTGTCTCTGTGAATCTGTCCCAGTGTCTCTGTCTCCGTGTCCATGTCTCTTTGTCTCTGTCCCTGTGTCTCCGTCTCTGTGTCTCTGCATCTGAATCTCTGTCTCTGTGTCTCTGTCTCTGTGTCTCTGTCTCTTTGTCTCTGTCCCTGTGTCACTGTCTCTGTGTCTCTGTATCTGTGTCTCTGTGTCTGTGTCTCTGCCTCTGTGTGTCTGTCTCTGTGTCTCTGTCTCTGTGCTTCTGCCTCTGTGCCTCTGCCTCTGTGTCTCGGTCTCTATGTCTCTGTCTGTCTCACTGTGTCTCTGTCTCTGTGTCTCTGTCTCTGTGTCTCTGTCTCTGTGTCTCTGTCTCTGTGTCTCTGTCTCTGTGTCTCTGTCTCTGTGTCTCTGTCTCTGTGTCTCTGTCTCTGTGTCTCTGTCTCTGTGTCTCTGTCTCTGTGCTTCTGCCTCTGTGCCTCTGCCTCTGTGTCTCGGTCTCTGTGTCTCTGTCTCTGTGTCTCTGTCTCTGTGTCTCCGTCTCTGTGTCTCTGTCTGTCTCACTGTGTCTCTGTCCCTGTTTCTCTGTCCCACAGTCTCCGTCTCTGTGTCTCTGTCTCTGTGTCTCTGTCTCTGTGTCTCTGTCTCTTTGTCTCTGTCCCTGTGTCACTGTCTCTGTGTCTCTGTATCTGTGTCTCTGTGTCTGTGTCTCTGCCTCTGTGTGTCTGTCTCTGTGTCTCTGTCTCTGTGCTTCTGCCTCTGTGCCTCTGCCTCTGTGTCTCGGTCTCTATGTCTCTGTCTGTCTCACTGTGTCTCTGTCTCTGTGTCTCTGTCTCTGTGTCTCTGTCTGTGTGTCTCTGTCTCTGTGTCTCTGTCTCTGTGTCTCTGTCTCTGTGTCTCTGTCTCTGTGTCTCTGGCTCTGTGTCTCTGTCTCTGTGTCTCTGTCTCTGTGTCTCTGTCTCTGTGTCTCTGTCTCTGTGTCTCTGTCTCTGTGTCTCTGTCTCTGTGTCTCTGTCTCTGTGTCTCTGTCTCTGTGTCTCTGTCTCTGTGTCTCTGTCTCTGTGTCCCTGTCTCTGTGTCTCTGTCTCTGTGTCTCTGTCTCTGTGTCTCTGGCTCTGTGTCTCTGTCTCTGTGTCTATGTCTCTGTGCCTCTGTCACTTTGTCTCTGTGTCTGTGAATCTGTCTCTGTGTTTCTGTCTCTGTGTCTCTGTCCCTGTGTCTCCGTCTCTATGTCTCTGTCTATCTCACTGTGTCTCTGTCTCTGTGTCTCTGTCTCTGTGTCTCTGTGTCTGTGTCTCTGTCTCTGTGTCTCTGGCTCTGTGTCTCTGTCTCTGTGTCTCTGTCTCTGTGTCTCTGTCTCTGTGTCTCTGCCTCCGTGGGTCTCTCTCTGTGTCGCTGTCTCTGTGAATCTGTCCCTGTGTCTCTGCCTCTGTGTCAATGTCTCTGTGACTCTGTCCCTGTGTCTCCGTCTCTGTGTCTCTGCATCTGTATCTCTGTCTCTGTGTCTCTGTCTCTGTGTCTCTGTCTCTGTGCTTCTGCCTCTGTGCCTCTGCCTCTGTGTCTCGGTCTCTGTGTCTCTGTCTCTGTGTCTCTGTCTCTGTGTCTCCGTCTCTGTGTCTCTGTCTGTCTCACTGTGTCTCTGTCTCTGTGTCTCTGTCTCTGTGTCTCTGTCTCTGTGTCTCTGTCTCTGTGTCCTTGTCTCTTTGTCTCTGTCCCTGTGTCACTGTCTCTGTGTCTCTGCCTCTGTGTCTCGGTCTCTGTGTCTCTGTCTCTGTGTCTCTGTCTCTGTGTCTCTGTCTCTGTGTCTCTATCTCTGTGTCTATGTCTCTGTGTCTCTGTCTCTGTGTCTCTGTCTCTGTGTCTCTGTCTCTTTGTCTCTGTCACCTGTGACACTGTCTCTGTGTCTCTGTATCTGTGTCTCTGTGTCTGTGTCTCTGTCTCTGTGTCTCTGTCTCTGTGTCTCTGTCTCTGTGCTTCTGCCTCTGTGCCTCTGCCTCTGTGTCTCGGTCTCTGTGTCTCTGTCTCTGTGTCTCTGTCTCTGTGTCTCTGTCTCTGTGTCTCTATCTCTGTGTCTATGTCTCTGTGTCTCTGTCTCTGTGTCTCTGTCTCTGTGTCTCTGTCTCTGTGTCTCTGTCTCTGTGTCTCTGTCTCTGTGTCTCTGTCTCTGTGTCTCTGTCTCTGTGTCTCTGTCTCTGTGCCTCAGTCTCTGTGTCTCTGTCTCTGTGTCTCTGTCTCACAGTCTCGGTCTCTGTGTCTCTGTCTCTGTGTCTCTGTCTCTGTGTCTCTGTCTCTGTGTCTCTGTCTCTGTGTCTCTGTCTCTCTGTCTCTGTCTCTGTGTCTCTGTCTCTGTGTCTCTGTCTCTGTGTCTCTGTCTCTGTGTCTATGTCTCTGTGTCTCTGTCTCTTTGTCTCTGTCCCTGTGTCACTGTCTCTGTGTCTCTGTCTCTGTGTCTCTGTCTCTGTGTCTCTGTCTCTGTGTCTCTGTCTCTGTGTCTCTGTCTCTGTGTCTCTGTCTCTGTGTCCCTGTCTCTGTGTCTCTGTCTCTGTGTCTCTGTCTCTGTGTCTCTGACTCCGTGTCGCTGTCTCTGTGAATCTGTCCCAGTGTCTCTGTCTCCGTGTCCATGTCTCTTTGTCTCTGTCCCTGTGTCTCCGTCTCTGTGTCTCTGCATCTGAATCTCTGTCTCTGTGTCTCTGTCTCACAGTCTCTGTCTCTGTGTCTCTGTCTCTGTGTCTCTGTCTCTGTGTCTCTGTCTCTGTCTCTGTCCCTGTGTCTCTGTCTCTTTGTCTCTGTCCCTGTGTCACTGTCTCTGTGTCTCTGTCTCTGTGTCTCTGTCTCTGTGTCTCTGTCTCTGTGTCTCTGTCTCTGTGTCTCTGTCTCTGTGTCTCTGTCTCTGTGTCCCTGTCTCTGTGTCTCTGTCTCTGTGTCTCTGCCTCCGTGGGTCTCTCCCCGTGTCGCTGTCTCTGTGAATCTGTCCCTGTGCCTCTGCCTCTGTGTCAATGTCTCTGTGTCTCTGTCCCTGTGTCTCCGTCTCTGTGTCTCTGCATCTGTATCTCTGTCTCTGTCTCTGTGTCTCTGTCTCTGTGTCTCTGTCTCTGTGTCTCTGTCTCTGTGTCTCTGTCTCTGTGTCTCTGTCTCTGCGTCTATGTCTCTGTGTCTCTGTCTCTTTGTCTCTGCCTCTGTGTCTCTGTCTCTGTGTCTCTGCCTCCGTGGGTCTCTCTCCGTGTCGCTGTCTCTGTGAATCTGTCCCTGTGTCTCTGCCTCTGTGTCAATGTCTCTGTGTCTCTGTCCCTGTGTCTCCGTCTCTGTGTCTCTGCATCTGTATCTCTGTCTCTGTGTCTCTGTCTCTGTGTCTCTGTCTCTGTGTCTCTGTCTCTGTGTCTCTGTCTCTTTGTCTATGTCTCTGTGTCTCTGTCTCTTTGTCTCTGTCTCTGTGTCTCTGTCTCTGTGTCTCTGTCTCCGTGTCGCTGTCTCTGTGAATCTGTCCCAGTGTCTCTGTCTCCGTGTCCATGTCTCTGTGTCTCTGTCCCTGTGTCTCCGTCTCTGTGTCTCTGCATCTGAATCTCTGTCTCTGTGTCTCTGTCTCACAGTCTCTGTCTCTGTGTCTCTGTCTCTGTGTCTCTGTCTCTGTCTCTGTCCCTGTGTCTCTGTCTCTGTGTCCCTGTCTCTGTGTCTGTGTCTCTGTGCCTCTGTCTCTGTGTCTCTGTGTCTGTGAATCTGTCTCTGTGTCTCTGTCCCTGTGTCTCCGTCTCTGTGTCTCTGTCTGTCTCACTGTGTCTCTGTCTCTGTTTCTCTGTCCCACAGTCTCCGTCTCTGTGTCTCTGTCTCTGTGTCTCTGTCTCTGTGTCTCTGTCTCTGTGTCTCTGTCTCTGTGTCTCTGTCTCTGTGTCTCTGTCTCTGTGTCTCTGTCTCTGTGCCTCTGTCTCTGTATCTCTGTCTCTGTGTCTCTGTCTCACAGTCTCGGTCTCTGTGTCTCTGTCTCTGTGTCTCTGTCTCTGTCTCTGTCCCTGTGTCTCTGTCTCTGTGTCCCTGTCTCTGTGTCTATGTCTCTGTGCCTCTGTCCCTGTGTCTCTGTGTCTGTGAATCTGTCTCTGTGTTTCTGTCTCTGTGTCTCTGTCCCTGTGTCTCCGTCTCTGTGTCTCTGTCTGTCTCACTGTGTCTCTGTCTCTGTTTCTCTGTCCCACAGTCTCCGTCTCTGTGTCTCCGTCTCTGTGTCTCTGTCTCTGTGTCTCTGTCTCTGTGTCTATGTCTCTGTGTCTCTGTCTCTTTGTCTCTGTCCCTGTGTCACTGCCTCTGTGTCTCTGTCTCTGTGTCTCTGTCTCTGTGTCTCTGTCTCTGTGTCTCTGTCTCTGTGTCTCTGTCTCTGTGTCTCTGTCTCTGTGTCTCTGTCTCTGTGTCTCTGTCTCTGTGTCTCTGTCTCTATGTCTCTGTCTCTGTGTCTCTGTCTCCGTGTCTCTGTCTCTGTGTCTCTGTCTCTGTGTCTCTGTCTCTGTGTCTCTGTCTCTGTGTCTCTGTCTCTGTCTCCGTCTCTGTGTCTCTGTCTCTGTGTCTCCGTCTCTGTGTCTCTGTCTCTGTGTCTCTGTCTCTGTCTCTGTCTCTGTGTCTTTGTCTCTGTGTCTCTGTCTCTGTGTCTCTGTCTCTGTGTCTCTGTCTCTGTGTCTCTGTCTCTGTGTCTCTGTCTCTGTGTCTCTGTCTCTGTGTCTCTGCCTCTGTGTCTCTGTCTCTGTGTCTCTATCTCTGTGTCTCTGTCTCTGTGTCGCTGTCTCTGTGTCTCTGTCTCTGTGTCTCTGTCTCTGTGTCTCTGCCTCCGTGGGTCTCTCTCCGTGTCGTTGTCTCTGTGAATCTGTCCCTGTGTCTCTGCCTCTGTGTCAATGTCTCTGTGTCTCTGTCCCTGTGTCTCCGTCTCTGTGTCTCTGCATCTGTATCTCTGTCTCTGTGTCTCTGTCCCACAGTCTCCGTCTCTGTGTCAATGTCTCTGTGTCTCTGTCCCTGTGTCTCCGTCTCTGTGTCTCTGCATCTGTATCTCTGTCTCTGTGTCTCTGTCTCTGTGAATCTGTCCCTGTGTCTCTGCCTCTGTGTCAATGTCTCTGTGTCTCTGTCCCAGTGTCTCCGTCTCTGTGTCTCTGCATATGTATCTCTGTCTCTGTGTCTCTGTCTCTGTGTCTCTGTCTCTGTGTCTCTGTCTCTGTGTCTCTGTCTCTGTGTCTCTGTCTCTGTGTCTCTGTCTCTGTGTCTCTGTCTCTGTGTCTCTGTCTCTGTGTCTCTGTCTCTGTGTCTCTGTCTCTGTGTCTCTGTCTCTGTGTCTCTGTCTCTGTGTCTCTGTCTCTGTGTCTCTGTCTCTGTGTCTCTGTCTCTGTGTCTCTGTCTCTGTGTCTCTGTCTCTGTGTCTCTGTCTCTGTGTCTCTGTCTCTGTGTCTCTGTCTCTGTGTCTCTGTCTCTGTGTCTCTGTCTCTGTGTCTCTGTCTCTGTGTCTCTGTCTCTGTGTCTCTGTCTCTGTGTCTCTGTCTCTGTGTCCCTGTTTCTGTGTCTCTGTCCTTGCGTCTCCGTGTCTGTGTCTCTGTCTCTGTGTCGCTGTCTCTGTGTCTATGTCTCTGTGCCTCTGTCACTTTGTCTCTGTGTCTGTGAATCTGTCTCTGTGTTTCTGTCTCTGTGTCTCTGTCCCTGTGTCTCCGTCTCTATGTCTCTGTCTGTCTCACTGTGTCTCTGTCTCTGTGTCTCTGTCTCTGTGTCTCTGTCTCTGTGTCTCTGTCTCTGTGTCTCTGTCTCTGTGTCTCTGTCTCTGTGTCTCTGTCTCTGTGTCTCTGTCTCTGTGTCTCTGTCTCTGTGTCTCTGTCTCTGTGTCTCTGTCTCTGTGTCTCTGTCTCTGTGTCTCTGTCTCTGTGTCTCTGTCTCTGTGTCTCTGTCTCTGTGTCTCTGTCTCTGTGTCTCTGTCTCTGTGTCTCTGTCTCTGTGTCTCTGTCTCTGTGTCTCTGTCTCTGTGTCTCTGTCTCTGTGTCTCTGTCTCTGTGTCTCTGTCTCTGTGTCTCTGTCTCTGTGTCTCTGTCTCTGTGTCCCTGTTTCTGTGTCTCTGTCCTTGCGTCTCCGTGTCTGTGTCTCTGTCTCTGTGTCGCTGTCTCTGTGTCTATGTCTCTGTGCCTCTGTCACTTTGTCTCTGTGTCTGTGAATCTGTCTCTGTGTTTCTGTCTCTGTGTCTCTGTCCCTGTGTCTCCGTCTCTATGTCTCTGTCTGTCTCACTGTGTCTCTGTCTCTGTGTCTCTGTCTCTGTGTCTCTGTCTCTGTGTCTCTGTCTCAGTGTCTCTGTCTCTGTGTCTCTGGCTCTGTGTCTCTGTCTCTGTGTCTCTGTCTCTGTGTCTCTGTCTCTGTGTCTCTGCCTCCGTGGGTCTCTCTCTGTGTCGCTGTCTCTATGAATCTGTCCCTGTGTCTCTGCCTCTGTGTCAATGTCTCTGTGACTCTGTCCCTGTGTCTCCGTCTCTGTGTCTCTGCATCTGTATCTCTGTCTCTGTGTCTCTGTCTCTGTGTCTCTGTCTCTGTGCTTCTGCCTCTGTGCCTCTGCCTCTGTGTCTCGGTCTCTGTGTCTCTGTCTCTGTGTCTCTGTCTCTGTGTCTCCGTCTCTGTGTCTCTGTCTGTCTCACTGTGTCTCTGTCTCTGTTTCTCTGTCCCACAGTCTCCGTCTCTGTGTCTCTGTCTCTGTGTCTCTGTCTCTGTGTCTCTGTCTCTTTGTCTCTGTCCCTGTGTCACTGTCTCTGTGTCTCTGTATCTGTGTCTCTGTGTCTGTGTCTCTGTCTCTGTGTCTCTGTCTCTGTGTCTCTGTCTCTGTGCTTCTGCCTCTGTGCCTCTGCCTCTGTGTCTCGGTCTCTGTGTCTCTGTCTCTGTGTCTCTGTCTCTGTGTCTCTGTCTCTGTGTCTCTATCTCTGTGTCTATGTCTCTGTGTCTCTGTCTCTGTGTCTCTGTCTCTGTGTCTCTGTCTCTGTGTCTCTGTCTCTGTGTCTCTGTCTCTGTGTCTCTGTCTCTGTGTCTCTGTCTCTGTGTCTCTGTCTCTGTGCCTCTGTCTCTGTGTCTCTGTCTCTGTGTCGCTGTCTCTGTGAATCTGTCCCTGTGTCTCTGCCTCTGTGTCAATGTCTCTGTGTCTCTGTCCCTGTGTCTCCGTCTCTGTGTCTCTGCATCTGTATCTCTGTCTCTGTGTCTCTGTCTCTGTGTCTCTGTCTCTGTGTCTCTGTCTCTGTGTCTCTGTCTCTTTGTCTATGTCTCTGTGTCTCTGTCTCTTTGTCTCTGTCTCTGTGTCTCTGTCTCTGTGTCTCTGTCTCCGTGTCGCTGTCTCTGTGAATCTGTCCCAGTGTCTCTGTCTCCGTGTCCATGTCTCTGTGTCTCTGTCCCTGTGTCTCCGTCTCTGTGTCTCTGCATCTGAATCTCTGTCTCTGTGTCTCTGTCTCACAGTCTCTGTCTCTGTGTCTCTGTCTCTGTGTCTCTGTCTCTGTCTCTGTCCCTGTGTCTCTGTCTCTGTGTCCCTGTCTCTGTGTCTGTGTCTCTGTGCCTCTGTCTCTGTGTCTCTGTGTCTGTGAATCTGTCTCTGTGTCTCTGTCCCTGTGTCTCCGTCTCTGTGTCTCTGTCTGTCTCACTGTGTCTCTGTCTCTGTTTCTCTGTCCCACAGTCTCCGTCTCTGTGTCTCTGTCTCTGTGTCTCTGTCTCTGTGTCTCTGTCTCTGTGTCTCTGTCTCTGTGTCTCTGTCTCTGTGTCTCTGTCTCTGTGCCTCTGTCTCTGTATCTCTGTCTCTGTGTCTCTGTCTCACAGTCTCGGTCTCTGTGTCTCTGTCTCTGTGTCTCTGTCTCTGTCTCTGTCCCTGTGTCTCTGTCTCTGTGTCCCTGTCTCTGTGTCTATGTCTCTGTGCCTCTGTCCCTGTGTCTCTGTGTCTGTGAATCTGTCTCTGTGTTTCTGTCTCTGTGTCTCTGTCCCTGTGTCTCCGTCTCTGTGTCTCTGTCTGTCTCACTGTGTCTCTGTCTCTGTTTCTCTGTCCCACAGTCTCCGTCTCTGTGTCTCCGTCTCTGTGTCTCTGTCTCTGTGTCTCTGTCTCTGTGTCTATGTCTCTGTGTCTCTGTCTCTTTGTCTCTGTCCCTGTGTCACTGCCTCTGTGTCTCTGTCTCTGTGTCTCTGTCTCTGTGTCTCTGTCTCTGTGTCTCTGTCTCTGTGTCTCTGTCTCTGTGTCTCTGTCTCTGTGTCTCTGTCTCTGTGTCTCTGTCTCTGTGTCTCTGTCTCTGTGTCTCTGTCTCTATGTCTCTGTCTCTGTGTCTCTGTCTCCGTGTCTCTGTCTCTGTGTCTCTGTCTCTGTGTCTCTGTCTCTGTGTCTCTGTCTCTGTGTCTCTGTCTCTGTCTCCGTCTCTGTGTCTCTGTCTCTGTGTCTCCGTCTCTGTGTCTCTGTCTCTGTGTCTCTGTCTCTGTCTCTGTCTCTGTGTCTTTGTCTCTGTGTCTCTGTCTCTGTGTCTCTGTCTCTGTGTCTCTGTCTCTGTGTCTCTGTCTCTGTGTCTCTGTCTCTGTGTCTCTGTCTCTGTGTCTCTGCCTCTGTGTCTCTGTCTCTGTGTCTCTATCTCTGTGTCTCTGTCTCTGTGTCGCTGTCTCTGTGTCTCTGTCTCTGTGTCTCTGTCTCTGTGTCTCTGCCTCCGTGGGTCTCTCTCCGTGTCGTTGTCTCTGTGAATCTGTCCCTGTGTCTCTGCCTCTGTGTCAATGTCTCTGTGTCTCTGTCCCTGTGTCTCCGTCTCTGTGTCTCTGCATCTGTATCTCTGTCTCTGTGTCTCTGTCCCACAGTCTCCGTCTCTGTGTCAATGTCTCTGTGTCTCTGTCCCTGTGTCTCCGTCTCTGTGTCTCTGCATCTGTATCTCTGTCTCTGTGTCTCTGTCTCTGTGAATCTGTCCCTGTGTCTCTGCCTCTGTGTCAATGTCTCTGTGTCTCTGTCCCAGTGTCTCCGTCTCTGTGTCTCTGCATATGTATCTCTGTCTCTGTGTCTCTGTCTCTGTGTCTCTGTCTCTGTGTCTCTGTCTCTGTGTCTCTGTCTCTGTGTCTCTGTCTCTGTGTCTCTGTCTCTGTGTCTCTGTCTCTGTGTCTCTGTCTCTGTGTCTCTGTCTCTGTGTCTCTGTCTCTGTGTCTCTGTCTCTGTGTCTCTGTCTCTGTGTCTCTGTCTCTGTGTCTCTGTCTCTGTGTCTCTGTCTCTGTGTCTCTGTCTCTGTGTCTCTGTCTCTGTGTCTCTGTCTCTGTGTCTCTGTCTCTGTGTCTCTGTCTCTGTGTCTCTGTCTCTGTGTCTCTGTCTCTGTGTCTCTGTCTCTGTGTCTCTGTCTCTGTGTCTCTGTCTCTGTGTCTCTGTCTCTGTGTCTCTGTCTCTGTGTCTCTGTCTCTGTGTCTCTGTCTCTGTGTCCCTGTTTCTGTGTCTCTGTCCTTGCGTCTCCGTGTCTGTGTCTCTGTCTCTGTGTCGCTGTCTCTGTGTCTATGTCTCTGTGCCTCTGTCACTTTGTCTCTGTGTCTGTGAATCTGTCTCTGTGTTTCTGTCTCTGTGTCTCTGTCCCTGTGTCTCCGTCTCTATGTCTCTGTCTGTCTCACTGTGTCTCTGTCTCTGTGTCTCTGTCTCTGTGTCTCTGTCTCTGTGTCTCTGTCTCTGTGTCTCTGTCTCTGTGTCTCTGTCTCTGTGTCTCTGTCTCTGTGTCTCTGTCTCTGTGTCTCTGTCTCTGTGTCTCTGTCTCTGTGTCTCTGTCTCTGTGTCTCTGTCTCTGTGTCTCTGTCTCTGTGTCTCTGTCTCTGTGTCTCTGTCTCTGTGTCTCTGTCTCTGTGTCTCTGTCTCTGTGTCTCTGTCTCTGTGTCTCTGTCTCTGTGTCTCTGTCTCTGTGTCTCTGTCTCTGTGTCTCTGTCTCTGTGTCTCTGTCTCTGTGTCTCTGTCTCTGTGTCTCTGTCTCTGTGTCTCTGTCTCTGTGTCCCTGTTTCTGTGTCTCTGTCCTTGCGTCTCCGTGTCTGTGTCTCTGTCTCTGTGTCGCTGTCTCTGTGTCTATGTCTCTGTGCCTCTGTCACTTTGTCTCTGTGTCTGTGAATCTGTCTCTGTGTTTCTGTCTCTGTGTCTCTGTCCCTGTGTCTCCGTCTCTATGTCTCTGTCTGTCTCACTGTGACTCTGTCTCTGTGTCTCTGTCTCTGTGTCTCTGTCTCTGTGTCTCTGTCTCAGTGTCTCTGTCTCTGTGTCTCTGGCTCTGTGTCTCTGTCTCTGTGTCTCTGTCTCTGTGTCTCTGTCTCTGTGTCTCTGTCTCTGTGTCTCTGCCTCCGTGGGTCTCTCTCTGTGTCGCTGTCTCTATGAATCTGTCCCTGTGTCTCTGCCTCTGTGTCAATGTCTCTGTGACTCTGTCCCTGTGTCTCCGTCTCTGTGTCTCTGCATCTGTATCTCTGTCTCTGTGTCTCTGTCTCTGTGTCTCTGTCTCTGTGCTTCTGCCTCTGTGCCTCTGCCTCTCTGTCTCGGTCTCTGTGTCTCTGTCTCTGTGTCTCTGTCTCTGTGTCTCTGTCTCTGTGTCTCCGTCTCTGTGTCTCTGTCTGTCTCACTGTGTCTCTGTCTCTGTGTCTCTGTCTCTGAGTTTCTGTCTCTGTCTCTGTCCCTGTGTCTCTGTCTGTCTCACTGTGTCTCTGTCTCTGTGTCTCTGTCTCTGTGTCTCTGTCACTGTGTCTCTGTCTCTGTGTCTCTGTCCCTGTCTCTGTCTCTGTGTCTCTGTCTTTGTGCTTCTGCCTCTGTGCCTCTGCCTCTGTGTCTCGGTCTCTGTGTCTCCGTCTCTGTGTCTCTGTCTCTGTGTCTCTGTCTCTGTGTCTCTGTCTCTGTGTCTCTGTCTCTGTGTCTCTGTCTCTGTGTGTCTGTCTCTGTGTCTCTGTCTCTGTGTCTCTGTCTCTGTGTCTCTGTCTCTGTGTCTCTGTCTCTGTGTCTCTGTCTCTGTGTCTCTGTCTCTGTGTCTCTGTCTCTGTGTCTCTGTCTCTGTGTCTCTGTCTCTGTGTCTCTGTCTCTGTGTCTCTGTCTCTGTGTCTCTGTCTCTGTGTCTCTGTCTCTGTGTCTCTGTCTCTGTGCCTCTGTCTCTGTGTCTCTGTCTCTGTGTCTCTGTCTCTGTGTCTCTGTCTCTGTGTCTCTGTCTCTGTGTCTCTGTCTCTGTGTCTCTGTCTCTGTGTCTCTGTCTCTGTGTCTCTGTCTCTGTGTCCCTGTCTCTGTGTCTCTGTCTCTGTGTCTCTGTCTCTGTGTCTCTGTCTCTGTGTCTCTGTCTCTGTGTCTCTGTCTCTGTGTCTCTGTCTCTGTGTCTCTGTCTCTGTGTCTCTGTCTCTGTGTCTCTGTCTCTGTCTCTGTCCCTGTGTCTCTGTCTCTTTGTCTCTGTCCCTGTGTCACTGTCTCTGTGTCTCTGTCTCTGTGTCTCTGTCTCTGTGTCTCTGTCTCTGTGTCTCTGTCTCTGTGTCTCTGTCTCTGTGTCCCTGTCTCTGTGTCTCTGTCTCTGTGTCTCTGCCTCCGTGGGTCTCTCTCCGTGTCGCTGTCTCTGTGAATCTGTCCCTGTGTCTCTGCCTCTGTGTCAATGTCTCTGTGTCTCTGTCCCTGTGTCTCCGTCTCTGTGTCTCTGCATCTGTATCTCTGTCTCTGTGTCTCTGTCTCTGTGTCTCTGTCTCTGTGTCTCTGTCTCTGTGTCTCTGTCTCTGTGTCTCTGTCTCTGCGTCTATGTCTCTGTGTCTCTGTCTCTTTGTCTCTGCCTCTGTGTCTCTGTCTCTGTGTCTCTGCCTCCGTGGGTCTCTCTCCGTGTCGCTGTCTCTGTGAATCTGTCCCTGTGTCTCTGCCTCTGTGTCAATGTCTCTGTGTCTCTGTCCCTGTGTCTCCGTCTCTGTGTCTCTGCATCTGTATCTCTGTCTCTGTGTCTCTGTCTCTGTGTCTCTGTCTCTGTGTCTCTGTCTCTGTGTCTCTGTCTCTTTGTCTATGTCTCTGTGTCTCTGTCTCTTTGTCTCTGTCTCTGTGTCTCTGTCTCTGTGTCTCTGTCTCCGTGTCGCTGTCTCTGTGAATCTGTCCCAGTGTCTCTGTCTCCGTGTCCATGTCTCTGTGTCTCTGTCCCTGTGTCTCCGTCTCTGTGTCTCTGCATCTGAATCTCTGTCTCTGTGTCTCTGTCTCACAGTCTCTGTCTCTGTGTCTCTGTCTCTGTGTCTCTGTCTCTGTCTCTGTCCCTGTGTCTCTGTCTCTGTGTCCCTGTCTCTGTGTCTGTGTCTCTGTGCCTCTGTCTCTGTGTCTCTGTGTCTGTGAATCTGTCTCTGTGTCTCTGTCCCTGTGTCTCCGTCTCTGTGTCTCTGTCTGTCTCACTGTGTCTCTGTCTCTGTTTCTCTGTCCCACAGTCTCCGTCTCTGTGTCTCTGTCTCTGTGTCTCTGTCTCTGTGTCTCTGTCTCTGTGTCTCTGTCTCTGTGTCTCTGTCTCTGTGTCTCTGTCTCTGTGTCTCTGTCTCTGTGTCTCTGTCTCTGTGTCTCTGTCTCTGTGCCTCTGTCTCTGTATCTCTGTCTCTGTGTCTCTGTCTCACAGTCTCGGTCTCTGTGTCTCTGGCTCTGTGTCTCTGTCTCTGTCTCTGTCCCTGTGTCTCTGTCTCTGTGTCTCCGTCTCTGTGTCTCTGTCTGTCTCACTGTGTCTCTGTCTCTGTTTCTCTGTCCCACAGTCTCCGTCTCTGTGTCTCCGTCTCTGTGTCTCTGTCTCTGTGTCTCTGTCTCTGTGTCTCTGTCTCTGTGTCTCTGTCTCTGTGTCTCTGTCTCTGTGTCTCTGTCTCTGTGTCTCTGTCTCTGTGTCTCTGTCTCTGTGTCTCTGTCTCTGTGTCTCTGTCTCTGTGTCTCTGTCTCTGTGTCTCTGTCTCTATGTCTCTGTCTCTGTGTCTCTGTCTCCGTGTCCCTGTCTCTGTGTCTCTGTCTCTGTGTCTCTGTCTCCGTGTCGCTGTCTCTGTGAATCTGTCCCAGTGTCTCTGTCTCCGTGTCCATGTCTCTGTGTCTCTGTCCCTGTGTCTCCGTCTCTGTGTCTCTGCATCTGAATCTCTGTCTCTGTGTCTCTGTCTCACAGTCTCTGTCTCTGTGTCTCTGTCTCTGTGTCTCTGTCTCTGTCTCTGTCCCTGTGTCTCTGTCTCTGTGTCCCTGTCTCTGTGTCTGTGTCTCTGTGCCTCTGTCTCTGTGTCTCTGTGTCTGTGAATCTGTCTCTGTGTCTCTGTCCCTGTGTCTCCGTCTCTGTGTCTCTGTCTGTCTCACTGTGTCTCTGTCTCTGTTTCTCTGTCCCACAGTCTCCGTCTCTGTGTCTCTGTCTCTGTGTCTCTGTCTCTGTGTCTCTGTCTCTGTGTCTCTGTCTCTGTGTCTCTGTCTCTGTGTCTCTGTCTCTGTGTCTCTGTCTCTGTGTCTCTGCCTCTGTGTCTCTGTCTCTGTGTCTCTATCTCTGTGTCTCTGTCTCTGTGTCGCTGTCTCTGTGTCTCTGTCTCTGTGTCTCTGTCTCTGTGTCTCTGCCTCCGTGGGTCTCTCTCCGTGTCGTTGTCTCTGTGAATCTGTCCCTGTGTCTCTGCCTCTGTGTCAATGTCTCTGTGTCTCTGTCCCTGTGTCTCCGTCTCTGTGTCTCTGCATCTGTATCTCTGTCTCTGTGTCTCTGTCCCACAGTCTCCGTCTCTGTGTCAATGTCTCTGTGTCTCTGTCCCTGTGTCTCCGTCTCTGTGTCTCTGCATCTGTATCTCTGTCTCTGTGTCTCTGTCTCTGTGTCTCTGTCTCTGTGTCTCTGTCTCTGTGTCTCTGTCTCTGTGTCTCTGTCTCTGTGTCTCTGTCTCTGTGTCTCTGTCTCTGTGTCTCTGTCTCTGTGTCTCTGTCTCTGTGTCTCTGTCTCTGTGTCTCTGTCTCTGTGTCTCTGTCTCTGTGTGTCTGTCTCTGTGTCTCTGTCTCTGTTCTCTGTCTCTATGTCTCTGTCTCTGTGTCTCTGTCTCCGTGTCTCTGTCTCTGTGTCTCTGTCTCTGTGTCTCTGTCTCTGTGTCTCTGTCTCTGTGTCTCTGTCTCTGTCTCTGTCTCTGTGTCTCTGTCTCTGTGTCTCCGTCTCTGTGTCTCTGTCTCTGTGTCTCTGTCTCTGTCTCTGTCTCTGTGTCTTTGTCTCTGTGTCTCTGTCTCTGTGTCTCTGTCTCTGTGTCTCTGTCTCTGTGTCTCTGTCTCTGTGTCTCTGTCTCTGTGTCTCTGTCTCTGTGTCTCTGCCTCTGTGTCTCTGTCTCTGTGTCTCTATCTCTGTGTCTCTGTCTCTGTGTCGCTGTCTCTGTGTCTCTGTCTCTGTGTCTCTGTCTCTGTGTCTCTGCCTCCGTGGGTCTCTCTCCGTGTCGTTGTCTCTGTGAATCTGTCCCTGTGTCTCTGCCTCTGTGTCAATGTCTCTGTGTCTCTGTCCCTGTGTCTCCGTCTCTGTGTCTCTGCATCTGTATCTCTGTCTCTGTGTCTCTGTCCCACAGTCTCCGTCTCTGTGTCAATGTCTCTGTGTCTCTGTCCCTGTGTCTCCGTCTCTTTGTCTCTGTCCCTGTGTCACTGTCTCTGTGTCTCTGTATCTGTGTCTCTGTGTCTGTGTCTCTGCCTCTGTGTGTCTGTCTCTGTGTCTCTGTCTCTGTGCTTCTGCCTCTGTGCCTCTGCCTCTGTGTCTCCGTCTCTATGTCTCTGCCTGTCTCACTGTGTCTCTGTCTCTGTGTCTCTGTCTCTGTGTCTCTGTCTCTGTGTCTCTGTCTCTGTGTCTCTGTGTCTCTGTGTCTGTGTCTCTGTCTCTGTGTCTCTGGCTCTGTGTCTCTGTCTCTTTGTCTCTGTCCCTGTGTCACTGTCTCTGTGTCTCTGTATCTGTGTCTCTGTGTCTGTGTCTCTGCCTCTGTGTGTCTGTCTCTGTGTCTCTGTCTCTGTGCTTCTGCCTCTGTGCCTCTGCCTCTGTGTCTCCGTCTCTATGTCTCTGCCTGTCTCACTGTGTCTCTGTCTCTGTGTCTCTGTCTCTGTGTCTCTGTCTCTGTGTCTCTGTCTCTGTGTCTCTGTCTCTGCGTCTCTGTCTCTGTGTCTCTGGCTCTGTGTCTCTGTCTCTGTGTCTCTGTCTCTGTGTCTCTGTCTCTGTGTCTCTGCCTCCGTGGGTCTCTCTCTGTGTCGCTGTCTCTGTGAATCTGTCCCTGTGTCTCTGCCTCTGTGTCTCTGTCTCTTTGTCTCTGTCACCTGTGTCACTGTCTCTGTGTCTCTGTATCTGTGTCTCTGTGTCTGTGTCTCTGTCTCTGTGTCTCTGTCTCTGTGTCTCTGTCTCTGTGCTTCTGCCTCTGTGCCTCTGCCTCTGTGTCTCGGTCTCTGTGTCTCTGTCTCTGTGTCTCTGTCTCTGTGTCTCTGTCTCTTTGTCTCTATCTCTGTGTCTATGTCTCTGTGTCTCTGTCTCTGTGTCTCTGTCTCTGTGTCTCTGTCTCTGTGTCTCTGTCTCTGTGTCTCTGTCTCTGTGTCTCTGTCTCTGTGTCTCTGTCTCTGTGTCTCTGTCTCTGTGTCTCTGTCTCTGTGTCTCTGTCTCTGTGTCTCTGTCTCTGTGTCTCTGTCTCTGTGTCTCTGTCTCTGTGTCTCTGTCTCTGTGTCTCTGTCTCTGTGTCTCTGTCTCTGTGTCTCTGTCTCTGTGTCTCTGTCTCTGTGTCTCTGTCTCTGTGTCTCTGTCTCTGTGTCTCTGTCTCTGTGTCTCTGTCTCTGTGTCTCTGTCTCTGTGTCTCTGTCTCTGTGTCTCTGTCTCTGTGTCTCTGTCTCTGTGTCTCTGTCTCTGTGTCTCTGTCTCTGTGTCTCTGTCTCTGTGTCTCTGTCTCTGTGTCTCTGTCTCTGTGTCTCTGTCTCTGTGTCTCTGTCTCTGTGTCTCTGTCTCTGTGTCTCTGTCTCTGTGTCTCTGTCTCTGTGTCTCTGTCTCTGCGTCTCTGCCTCCGTGGGTCTCTCTCCGTGTCGTTGTCTCTGTGAATCTGTCCCTGTGTCTCTGCCTCTGTGTCAATGTCTCTGTGTCTCTGTCCCAGTGTCTCCGTCTCTGTGTCTCTGCATATGTATCTCTGTCTCTGTGTCTCTGTCCCACAGTCTCTGTCTCTGTGTCTCTGTCTCTGTGTCTCTGTCTCTGTGTCTCTGTCTCTGTGTCTCTGTCTCTGTGTCTCTGTCTCTGTGTCTCTGTCTCTGTGTCTCTGTCTCTGTGTCTCTGTCTCTGTGTCTCTGTCTCTGTGTCTCTGTCTCTGTGTCTCTGTCTCTGTGTCTCTGTCTCTGTGTCTCTGTCTCTGTGTCTCTGTCTCTGTGTCTCTGTCTCTGTGTCCCTGTTTCTGTGTCTCTGTCCTTGCGTCTCCGTGTCTGTGTCTCTGTCTCTGTGTCGCTGTCTCTGTGTCTATGTCTCTGTGCCTCTGTCACTTTGTCTCTGTGTCTGTGAATCTGTCTCTGTGTTTCTGTCTCTGTGTCTCTGTCCCTGTGTCTCCGTCTCTATGTCTCTGTCTGTCTCACTGTGTCTCTGTCTCTGTGTCTCTGTCTCTGTGTCTCTGTCTCTGTGTCTCTGTCTCTGTGTCTCTGTCTCAGTGTCTCTGTCTCTGTGTCTCTGGCTCTGTGTCTCTGTCTCTGTGTCTCTGTCTCTGTGTCTCTGTCTCTGTGTCTCTGCCTCCGTGGGTCTCTCTCTGTGTCGCTGTCTCTATGAATCTGTCCCTGTGTCTCTGCCTCTGTGTCAATGTCTCTGTGACTCTGTCCCTGTGTCTCCGTCTCTGTGTCTCTGCATCTGTATCTCTGTCTCTGTGTCTCTGTCTCTGTGTCTCTGTCTCTGTGCTTCTGCCTCTGTGCCTCTGCCTCTGTGTCTCGGTCTCTGTGTCTCTGTCTCTGTGTCTCTGTCTCTGTGTCTCTGTCTCTGTGTCTCTGTCTCTGTGTCTCTGTCTCTGTGTCTCTGTCTCTGTGTCTCTGTCTCTGTGTCTCTGTCTCTGTGTCCCTGTTTCTGTGTCTCTGTCCTTGCGTCTCCGTGTCTGTGTCTCTGTCTCTGTGTCGCTGTCTCTGTGTCTATGTCTCTGTGCCTCTGTCACTTTGTCTCTGTGTCTGTGAATCTGTCTCTGTGTTTCTGTCTCTGTGTCTCTGTCCCTGTGTCTCCGTCTCTATGTCTCTGTCTGTCTCACTGTGTCTCTGTCTCTGTGTCTCTGTCTCTGTGTCTCTGTCTCTGTGCCTCTGTCTCCGTGTCTCTGTCTCTGTGTCTCTGTCTCTGTGTCTCTGTCTCTGTGTCTCTGTCTCTGTGTCTCTGTCTCTGTCTCTGTCTCTGTGTCTCTGTCTCTGTGTCTCCGTCTCTGTGTCTCTGTCTCTGTGTCTCTGTCTCTGTCTCTGTCTCTGTGTCTTTGTCTCTGTGTCTCTGTCTCTGTGTCTCTGTCTCTGTGTCTCTGTCTCTGTGTCTCTGTCTCTGTGTCTCTGCCTCTGTGTCTCTGTCTCTGTGTCTCCGTCTCTATGTCTCTGTCCGTCTCACTGTGTCTCTGTCTCTGTGTCTCTGTCTCTGTGTCTCTGTCTCTGTGTCTCTGTGTCTGTGTCTCTGTCTCTGTGTCTCTGGCTCTGTGTCTCTGTCTCTTTGTCTCTGTCCCTGTGTCACTGTCTCTGTGTCTCTGTATCTGTGTCTCTGTGTCTGTGTCTCTGCCTCTGTGTGTCTGTCTCTGTGTCTCTGTCTCTGTGCTTCTGCCTCTGTGCCTCTGCCTCTGTGTCCCCGTCTCTATGTCTCTGCCTGTCTCACTGTGTCTCTGTCTCTGTGTCTCTGTCTCTGTGTCTCTGTCTCTGTGTCTCTGTCTCTGTGTCTCTGTCTCTGTGTCTCTGGCTCTGTGTCTCTGTCTCTGTGTCTCTGTCTCTGTGTCTCTGTCTCTGTGTCTCTGCCTCCGTGGGTCTCTCTCTGTGTCGCTGTCTCTGTGAATCTGTCCCTGTGTCTCTGCCTCTGTGTCTCTGTCTCTTTGTCTCTGTCACCTGTGTCACTGTCTCTGTGTCTCTGTATCTGTGTCTCTGTGTCTGTGTCTCTGTCTCTGTGTCTCTGTCTCTGTGTCTCTGTCTCTGTGCTTCTGCCTCTGTGCCTCTGCCTCTGTGTCTCGGTCTCTGTGTCTCTGTCTCTGTGTCTCTGTCTCTGTGTCTCTGTCTCTGTGTCTCTATCTCTGTGTCTATGTCTCTGTGTCTCTGTCTCTGTGTCTCTGTCTCTGTGTCTCTGTCTCTGTGTCTCTGTCTCTGTGTCTCTGTCTCTGTGTCTCTGTCTCTGTGTCTCTGTCTCTGTGTCTCTGTCTCTGTGTCTCTGTCTCTGTGTCTCTGTCTCTGTGTCTCTGTCTCTGTGTCTCTGTCTCTGTGTCTCTGTCTCTGTGTCTCTGTCTCTGTGTCTCTGTCTCTGTGTCTCTGTCTCTGTGTCTCTGTCTCTGTGTCTCTGTCTCTGTGTCTCTGCCTCCGTGGGTCTCTCTCCGTGTCGTTGTCTCTGTGAATCTGTCCCTGTGTCTCTGCCTCTGTGTCAATGTCTCTGTGTCTCTGACCCAGTGTCTCCGTCTCTGTGTCTCTGCATCTGTATCTCTGTCTCTGTGTCTCTGTCCCACAGTCTCCGTCTCTGTGTCTCTGTCTCTGTGTCTCTGTCTCTGTCTCTGTCCCTGTTTCTCTGTCTCTGTGTCTCTGTCTCTGTGTCTCTGTCTCTGTGTCTCTGTCTCTGTGTCTCTGTCTCTGTGTCTCTGTCTCTGTGTCTCTGTCTCTGTGTCTCTGTCTCTGTGTCTCTGTCTCGGTGTCTCCGCCCCTGTGTCTCTGTCTCCGAATCTCTGTCTCTGTGTCTGGGTCTCTGTGTCTCTGTCTCTGTGTCTCTGTCTCTGAGTCTCTCTCTCTCTGTCCCTGTTTCTGTGTCTCTGTCCATGCCCCTCCGTGTCTGTGTCTGTCTCTGTGTCCCTGTCTCTGTGTCTATGTCCCTGTGTCTCTGTCTCTGTGTCTCTGTCTCTGTGTCTCTGTCTCTGTGTCCCTGTTTCTGTGTCTCTGTCCTTGCGTCTCCGTGTCTGTGTCTCTGTCTCTGTGTCGCTGTCTCTGTGTCTATGTCTCTGTGCCTCTGTCACTTTGTCTCTGTGTCTGTGAATCTGTCTCTGTGTCTCTGTCTCTGTCTCTGTCTCTGTGTCTTTGTCTCTGTGTCTCTGTCTCTGTGTCTCTGTCTCTGTGTCTCTGTCTCTGTGTCTCTGTCTCTGTGTCTCTGTCTCTGTGTCTCTGTCTCTGTGTCTCTGCCTCTGTGTCTCTGTCTCTGTGTCTCTATCTCTGTGTCTCTGTCTCTGTGTCGCTGTCTCTGTGTCTCTGTCTCTGTGTCTCTGTCTCTGTGTCTCTGTCTCTGTCTCTGTCCCTGTGTCTCTGTCTCTGTGTCCCTGTCTCTGTGTCTGTGTCTCTGTGCCTCTGTCTCTGTGTCTCTGTGTCTGTGAATCTGTCTCTGTGTCTCTGTCCCTGTGTCTCCGTCTCTGTGTCTCTGTCCCACAGTCTCCGTCTCTGTGTCAATGTCTCTGTGTCTCTGTCCCTGTGTCTCCGTCTCTGTGTCTCTGCATCTGTATCTCTGTCTCTGTGTCTCTGTCTCTGTCTCTGTCTCTGTGTCTTTGTCTCTGTGTCTCTGTCTCTGTGTCTCTGTCTCTGTGTCTCTGTCTCTGTGTCTCTGTCTCTGTGTCTCTGCCTCTGTGTCTCTGTCTCTGTGTCTCCGTCTCTATGTCTCTGTCCGTCTCACTGTGTCTCTGTCTCTGTGTCTCTGTCTCTGTGTCTCTGTCTCTGTGTCTCTGTGTCTGTGTCTCTGTCTCTGTGTCTCTGGCTCTGTGTCTCTGTCTCTTTGTCTCTGTCCCTGTGTCACTGTCTCTGTGTCTCTGTATCTGTGTCTCTGTGTCTGTGTCTCTGCCTCTGTGTGTCTGTCTCTGTGTCTCTGTCTCTGTGCTTCTGCCTCTGTGCCTCTGCCTCTGTGTCCCCGTCTCTATGTCTCTGCCTGTCTCACTGTGTCTCTGTCTCTGTGTCTCTGTCTCTGTGTCTCTGTCTCTGTGTCTCTGTCTCTGTGTCTCTGTCTCTGTGTCTCTGTCTCTGTGTCTCTGGCTCTGTGTCTCTGTCTCTGTGTCTCTGTCTCTGTGTCTCTGTCTCTGTGTCTCTGCCTCCGTGGGTCTCTCTCTGTGTCGCTGTCTCTGTGAATCTGTCCCTGTGTCTCTGCCTCTGTGTCTCTGTCTCTTTGTCTCTGTCACCTGTGTCACTGTCTCTGTGTCTCTGTATCTGTGTCTCTGTGTCTGTGTCTCTGTCTCTGTGTCTCTGTCTCTGTGTCTCTGTCTCTGTGCTTCTGCCTCTGTGCCTCTGCCTCTGTGTCTCGGTCTCTGTGTCTCTGTCTCTGTGTCTCTGTCTCTGTGTCTCTGTCTCTGTGTCTCTATCTCTGTGTCTATGTCTCTGTGTCTCTGTCTCTGTGTCTCTGTCTCTGTGTCTCTGTCTCTGTGTCTCTGTCTCTGTGTCTCTGTCTCTGTGTCTCTGTCTCTGTGTCTCTGTCTCTGTGTCTCTGTCTCTGTGTCTCTGTCTCTGTGTCTCTGTCTCTGTGTCTCTGTCTCTGTGTCTCTGTCTCTGTGTCTCTGTATCTGTGTCTCTGTCTCTGTGTCTCTGTCTCTGTGTCTCTGTCTCTGTGTCTCTGTCTCTGTGTCTCTGTCTCTGTGTCTCTGCCTCCGTGGGTCTCTCTCCGTGTCGTTGTCTCTGTGAATCTGTCCCTGTGTCTCTGCCTCTGTGTCAATGTCTCTGTGTCTCTGACCCAGTGTCTCCGTCTCTGTGTCTCTGCATCTGTATCTCTGTCTCTGTGTCTCTGTCCCACAGTCTCCGTCTCTGTGTCTCTGTCTCTGTGTCTCTGTCTCTGTCTCTGTCCCTGTTTCTCTGTCTCTGTGTCTCTGTCTCTGTGTCTCTGTCTCTGTGTCTCTGTCTCTGTGTCTCTGTCTCTGTGTCTCTGTCTCTGTGTCTCTGTCTCTGTGTCTCTGTCTCTGTGTCTCTGTCTCTGTGTCTCTGTCTCGGTGTCTCCGCCCCTGTGTCTCTGTCTCCGAATCTCTGTCTCTGTGTCTGGGTCTCTGTGTCTCTGTCTCTGTGTCTCTGTCTCTGAGTCTCTCTCTCTCTGTCCCTGTTTCTGTGTCTCTGTCCATGCCCCTCCGTGTCTGTGTCTGTCTCTGTGTCCCTGTCTCTGTGTCTATGTCCCTGTGTCTCTGTCTCTGTGTCTCTGTCTCTGTGTCTCTGTCTCTGTGTCCCTGTTTCTGTGTCTCTGTCCTTGCGTCTCCGTGTCTGTGTCTCTGTCTCTGTGTCGCTGTCTCTGTGTCTATGTCTCTGTGCCTCTGTCACTTTGTCTCTGTGTCTGTGAATCTGTCTCTGTGTCTCTGTCTCTGTCTCTGTCTCTGTGTCTTTGTCTCTGTGTCTCTGTCTCTGTGTCTCTGTCTCTGTGTCTCTGTCTCTGTGTCTCTGTCTCTGTGTCTCTGTCTCTGTGTCTCTGTCTCTGTGTCTCTGCCTCTGTGTCTCTGTCTCTGTGTCTCTATCTCTGTGTCTCTGTCTCTGTGTCGCTGTCTCTGTGTCTCTGTCTCTGTGTCTCTGTCTCTGTGTCTCTGTCTCTGTCTCTGTCCCTGTGTCTCTGTCTCTGTGTCCCTGTCTCTGTGTCTGTGTCTCTGTGCCTCTGTCTCTGTGTCTCTGTGTCTGTGAATCTGTCTCTGTGTCTCTGTCCCTGTGTCTCCGTCTCTGTGTCTCTGTCCCACAGTCTCCGTCTCTGTGTCAATGTCTCTGTGTCTCTGTCCCTGTGTCTCCGTCTCTGTGTCTCTGCATCTGTATCTCTGTCTCTGTGTCTCTGTCTCTGTGTCTCTGTCTCTGTGTCTCTGTCTCTGTGTCTCTGTCTCTGTGTCTCTGTCTCTGTGTCTCTGTCTCTGTGTCTCTGCCTCTGTGTCTCTGTCTCTGTGTCTCCGTCTCTATGTCTCTGTCCGTCTCACTGTGTCTCTGTCTCTGTGTCTCTGTCTCTGTGTCTCTGTCTCTGTGTCTCTGTGTCTGTGTCTCTGTCTCTGTGTCTCTGGCTCTGTGTCTCTGTCTCTTTGTCTCTGTCCCTGTGTCACTGTCTCTGTGTCTCTGTATCTGTGTCTCTGTGTCTGTGTCTCTGCCTCTGTGTGTCTGTCTCTGTGTCTCTGTCTCTGTGCTTCTGCCTCTGTGCCTCTGCCTCTGTGTCTCCGTCTCTATGTCTCTGCCTGTCTCACTGTGTCTCTGTCTCTGTGTCTCTGTCTCTGTGTCTCTGTCTCTGTGTCTCTGTCTCTGTGTCTCTGTCTCTGTGTCTCTGTCTCTGTGTCTCTGGCTCTGTGTCTCTGTCTCTGTGTCTCTGTCTCTGTGTCTCTGTCTCTGTGTCTCTGCCTCCGTGGGTCTCTCTCTGTGTCGCTGTCTCTGTGAATCTGTCCCTGTGTCTCTGCCTCTGTGTCTCTGTCTCTTTGTCTCTGTCACCTGTGTCTCTGTCTCTGTGTCTCTGTCTCTGTGTCTCTGTCTCTGTGCTTCTGCCTCTGTGCCACTGCCTCTGTGTCTCGGTCTCTGTGTCTCTGTCTCTGTGTCTCTGTCTCTGTGTCTCTGTCTCTGTGTCTCTGTCTCTGTGTCTCTGTCTCTGTGTCTCTGTCTCTGTGTCTCTGTCTCTGTGTCTCTGTCTCTGTGTCTCTGTCTCTGTGTCTCTGTCTCTGTGTCTCTGTCTCTGTGTCTCTGTCTCTGTGTCTCTGTCTCTGTGTCTCTGTCTCTGTGTCTCTGTCTCTGTGTCTCTGTCTCTGTGTCTCTGTCTCTGTGTCTCTGTCTCTGTGTCTCTGTCTCTGTGTCTCTGTCTCTGTGTCTCTGTCTCTGTGTCTCTGTCTCTGTGTCTCTGTCTCTGTGTCTCTGTCTCTGTGTCTCTGTCTCTGTGTCTCTGTCTCTGTGTCTCTGTCTCTGTGTCTCTGTCTCTGTGTCTCTGTCTCTGTGTCTCTGTCTCTGTGTCTCTGTCTCTGTGTCTCTGTCTCTGTGTCTCTGTCTCTGTGTCTCTGTCTCTGTGTCTCTGTCTCTGTGTCTCTGTCTCTGTGTCTCTGTCTCTGTGTCTCTGTCTCTGTGTCTCTGTCTCTGTGTCTCTGTCTCTGTGTCTCTGTCTCTGTGTCTCTGTCTCTGTGTCTCTGTCTCTGTGTCTCTGTCTCTGTGTCTCTGTCTCTGTGTCTCTGTCTCTGTGTCTCTGTCTCTGTGTCTCTGTCTCTGTGTCTCTGTCTCTGTGTCTCTGTCTCTGTGTCTCTGTCTCTGTGTCTCTGTCTCTGTGTCTCTGTCTCTGTGTCTCTGTCTCTGTGTCTCTGTCTCTGTGTCTCTGTCTCTGTGTCTCTGTCTCTGTGTCTCTGTCTCTGTGTCTCTGTCTCTGTGTCTCTGTCTCTGTGTCTCTGTCTCTGTGTCTCTGTCTCTGTGTCTCTGTCTCTGTGTCTCTGTCTCTGTGTCTCTGCCTCCGTGGGTCTCTCTCCGCGTCGTTGTCTCTGTGAATCTGTCCCTGTGTCTCTGCCTCTGTGTCAATGTCTCTGTGTCTCTGTCCCAGTGTCTCCGTCTCTGTGTCTCTGCATATGTATCTCTGTCTCTGTGTCTCTGTCCCACAGTCTCTGTCTCTGTGTCTCTGTCTCTGTGTCTCTGTCTCTGTGTCTCTGTCTCTGTGTCTCTGTCTCTGTGTCTCTGTCTCTGTGTCTCTGTCTCTGTGTCTCTGTCTCTGTGTCTCTGTCTCTGTGTCTCTGTCTCTGTGTCTCTGTCTCTGTGTCTCTGTCTCTGTGTCTCTGTCTCTGTGTCTCTGTCTCTGTGTCTCTGTCTCTGTGTCTCTGTCTCTGTGTCTCTGTCTCTGTGTCCCTGTTTCTGTGTCTCTGTCCTTGCGTCTCCGTGTCTGTGTCTCTGTCTCTGTGTCGCTGTCTCTGTGTCTATGTCTCTGTGCCTCTGTCACTTTGTCTCTGTGTCTGTGAATATGTCTCTGTGTTTCTGTCACTGTGTCTCTGTCCCTGTGTCTCCGTCTCTATGTCTCTGTCTGTCTCACTGTGTCTCTGTCTCTGTGTCTCTGTCTCTGTGTCTCTGTCTCTGTGTCTCTGTCTCTGTGTCTCTGTCTCTGTGTCTCTGTCTCAGTGTCTCTGTCCCTGTGTCTCTGCCACTGTGTCAATGTCTCTGTGACTCTGTCCCTGTGTCTCCGTCTCTGTGTCTCTGCATCTGTATCTCTGTCTCTGTGTCTCTGTCTCTGTGTCTCTGTCTCTGTGCTTCTGCCTCTGTGCCTCTGCCTCTGTGTCTCGGTCTCTGTGTCTCTGTCTCTGTGTCTCTGTCTCTGTGTCTCCGTCTCTGTGTCTCTGTCTGTCTCACTGTGTCTCTGTCTCTGTTTCTCTGTCCCACAGTCTCCGTCTCTGTGTCTCTGTCTCTGTGTCTCTGTCTCCGTGTCTCTGTCTCTGTGTCTCTGTCTCTGTGTCTCTGTCTCTGTGTCTCTGTCTCTGTGTCTCTGTCTCTGTGTCTCTGTCTCTGTGTCTCTGTCTCTGTGTCTCTGTCTCTGTGTCTCTGTCTCTGTGTCTCTGTCTCTGTGTCTCTGTCTCTGTGTCTCTGTCTCTGTGTCTCTGTCTCTGTGTCTCTGTCTCTGTGTCTCTGTCTCTGTGTCCCTGTTTCTGTGTCTCTGTCCTTGCGTCTCCGTGTCTGTGTCTCTGTCTCTGTGTCGCTGTCTCTGTGTCTATGTCTCTGTGCCTCTGTCACTTTGTCTCTGTGTCTGTGAATCTGTCTCTGTGTTTCTGTCTCTGTGTCTCTGTCCCTGTGTCTCCGTCTCTATGTCTCTGTCTGTCTCACTGTGTCTCTGTCTCTGTGTCTCTGTCTCTGTGTCTCTGTCTCTGTGTCTCTGTCTCTGTGTCTCTGTCTCAGTGTCTCTGTCTCTGTGTCTCTGGCTCTGTGTCTCTGTCTCTGTGTCTCTGTCTCTGTGTCTCTGTCTCTGTGTCTCTGCCTCCGTGGGTCTCTCTCTGTGTCGCTGTCTCTATGAATCTGTCCCTGTGTCTCTGCCTCTGTGTCAATGTCTCTGTGACTCTGTCCCTGTGTCTCCGTCTCTGTGTCTCTGCATCTGTATCTCTGTCTCTGTGTCTCTGTCTCTGTGTCTCTGTCTCTGTGCTTCTGCCTCTGTGCCTCTGCCTCTGTGTCTCGGTCTCTGTGTCTCTGTCTCTGTGTCTCTGTCTCTGTGTCTCCGTCTCTGTGTCTCTGTCTGTCTCACTGTGTCTCTGTCTCTGTTTCTCTGTCCCACAGTCTCCGTCTCAGTGTCTCTGTCTCTGTGTCTCTGTCTCTGTGTCTCTGTCTCTTTGTCTCTGTCCCTGTGTCACTGTCTCTGTGTCTCTGTATCTGTGTCTCTGTGTCTGTGTCTCTGTCTCTGTGTCTCTGTCTCTGTGTCTCTGTCTCTGTGCTTCTGCCTCTGTGCCTCTGCCTCTGTGTCTCGGTCTCTGTGTCTCTGTCTCTGTGTCTCTGTCTCTGTGTCTCTGTCTCTGTGTCTCTATCTCTGTGTCTATGTCTCTGTGTCTCTGTCTCTGTGTCTCTGTCTCTGTGTCTCTGTCTCTGTGTCTCTGTCTCTGTGTCTCTGTCTCTGTGTCTCTGTCTCTGTGTCTCTGTCTCTGTGTCTCTGTCTCTGTGTCTCTGTCTCTGTGTCTCTGTCTCTGTGTCTCTGTCTCTGTGTCTCTGTCTCTGTGTCTCTGTCTCTGTGTCTCTGTCTCTGTGTCTCTGTCTCTGTGTCTCTGTCTCTGTGTCTCTGTCTCTGTGTCTCTGTCTCTGTGTCTCTGTCTCTGTGTCTCTGTCTCTGTGTCTCTGTCTCTGTGTCTCTGTCTCTGTGTCTCTGTCTCTGTGTCTCTGTCTCTGTGTCTCTGTCTCTGTGTCTCTGTCTCTGTGTCTCTGTCTCTGTGTCTCTGTCTCTGTGTCTCTGTCTCTGTGTCTCTGTCTCTGTGTCTCTGTCTCTGTGTCTCTGTCTCTGTGTCTCTGTCTCTGTGTCTCTGTCTCTGTGTCTCTGTCTCTGTGTCTCTGTCTCTGTGTCTCTGTCTCTGTGTCTCTGTCTCTGTGTCTCTGTCTCTGTGTCTCTGTCTCTGTGTCTCTGTCTCTGTGTCTCTGTCTCTGTGTCTCTGTCTCTGTGTCTCTGTCTCTGTGTCTCTGTCTCTGTGTCTCTGTCTCTGTGTCTCTGTCTCTGTGTCTCTGTCTCTGTGTCTCTGTCTCTGTGTCTCTGTCTCTGTGTCTCTGTCTCTGTGTCTCTGTCTCTGTGTCTCTGTCTCTGTGTCTCTGTCTCTGTGTCTCTGTCTCTGTGTCTCTGTCTCTGTGTCTCTGTCTCTGTGTCTCTGTCTCTGTGTCTCTGTCTCTGTGTCTCTGTCTCTGTGTCCCTGTCTCTGTGTCTCTGTCTCTGTGTCTCTGTCTCTGTGTCTCTGTCTCTGTGTCTCTGTCTCTGTGTCTCTGTCTCTGTGTCTCTGTCTCTGTCTCTGTCCCTGTGTCTTTGTCTCTTTGTCTCTGTCCCTGTGTCACTGTCTCTGTGTCTCTGTCTCTGTGTCTCTGTCTCTGTGTCTCTGTCTCTGTGTCCCTGTCTCTGTGTCTCTGTCTCTGTGTCTCTGCCTCCGTGGGTCTCTCTCCGTGTGGCTGTCTCTGTGAATCTGTCCCTGTGTCTCTGCCTCTGTGTCAATGTCTCTGTGTCTCTGTCCCTGTGTCTCCGTCTCTGTGTCTCTGCATCTGTATCTCTGTCTCTGTGTCTCTGTCTCTGTGTCTCTGTCTCTGTGTCTCTGTCTCTGTGTCTCTGTCTCTGTGTCTCTGTCTCTGCGTCTATGTCTCTGTGTCTCTGTCTCTTTGTCTCTGCCTCTGTGTCTCTGTCTCTGTGTCTCTGCCTCCGTGGGTCTCTCTCCGTGTCGCTGTCTCTGTGAATCTGTCCCTGTGTCTCTGCCTCTGTGTCAATGTCTCTGTGTCTCTGTCCCTGTGTCTCCGTCTCTGTGTCTCTGCATCTGTATCTCTGTCTCTGTGTCTCTGTCTCTGTGTCTCTGTCTCTGTGTCTCTGTCTCTGTGTCTCTGTCTCTTTGTCTATGTCTCTGTGTCTCTGTCTCTTTGTCTCGGTCTCTGTGTCTCTGTCTCTGTGTCTCTGTCTCCGTGTCGCTGTCTCTGTGAATCTGTCCCAGTGTCTCTGTCTCCGTGTCCATGTCTCTGTGTCTCTGTCCCTGTGTCTCCGTCTCTGTGTCTCTGCATCTGAATCTCTGTCTCTGTGTCTCTGTCTCACAGTCTCTGTCTCTGTGTCTCTGTCTCTGTGTCTCTGTCTCTGTCTCTGTCCCTGTGTCTCTGTCTCTGTGTCCCTGTCTCTGTGTCTGTGTCTCTGTGCCTCTGTCTCTGTGTCTCTGTGTCTGTGAATCTGTCTCTGTGTCTCTGTCCCTTTGTCTCCGTCTCTGTGTCTCTGTCTGTCTCACTGTGTCTCTGTCTCTGTTTCTCTGTCCCACAGTCTCCGTCTCTGTGTCTCTGTCTCTGTGTCTCTGTCTCTGTGTCTCTGTCTCTGTGTCTCTGTCTCTGTGTCTCTGTCTCTGTGTCTCTGTCTCTGTGTCTCTGTCTCTGTGTCTCTGTCTCTGTGCCTCTGTCTCTGTATCTCTGTCTCTGTGTCTCTGTCTCACAGTCTCGGTCTCTGTGTCTCTGTCTCTGTGTCTCTGTCTCTGTCTCTGTCCCTGTGTCTCTGTCTCTGTGTCCCTGTCTCTGTGTCTATGTCTCTGTGCCTCTGTCCCTGTGTCTCTGTGTCTGTGAATCTGTCTCTGTGTTTCTGCCTCTGTGTCTCTGTCCCTGTGTCTCCGTCTCTGTGTCTCTGTCTGTCTCACTGTGTCTCTGTCTCTGTTTCTCTGTCCCACAGTCTCCGTATCTGTGTCTCCGTCTCTGTGTCTCCGTCTCTGTGTCTCTGTCTCTGTGTCTCTGTCTCTGTGTCTCTGTCTCTGTGTCTCTGTCTCTGTGTCTCTGTCTCTGTGTCTCTGTCTCTGTGTCTCTGTCTCTGTGTCTCTGTCTCTCTGTCTCTGTCTCTGTGTCTCTGTCTCTGTGTCTCTGTCTCTGTGTCTCTGTCTCTGTGTCTCTGTCTCTGTGTCTCTGTCTCCGTGTCGCTGTCTCTGTGAATCTGTCCCAGTGTCTCTGTCTCCGTGTCCATGTCTCTGTGTCTCTGTCCCTGTGTCTCCGTCTCTGTGTCTCTGCATCTGAATCTCTGTCTCTGTGTCTCTGTCTCACAGTCTCTGTCTCTGTGTCTCTGTCTCTGTGTCTCTGTCTCTGTCTCTGTCCCTGTGTCTCTGTCTCTTTGTCTCTGTCCCTGTGTCACTGTCTCTGTGTCTCTGTCTCTGTGTCTCTGTCTCTGTGTCTCTGTCTCTGTGTCTCTGTCTCTGTGTCTCTGTCTCTGTGTCTCTGTCTCTGTGTCCCTGTCTCTGTGTCTCTGTCTCTGTGTCTCTGCCTCCGTGGGTCTCTCTCCGTGTCGCTGTCTCTGTGAATCTGTCCCTGTGTCTCTGCCTCTGTGTCAATGTCTCTGTGTCTCTGTCCCTGTGTCTCCGTCTCTGTGTCTCTGTCTGTCTCACTGTGTCTCTGTCTCTGTTTCTCTGTCCCACAGTCTCCGTCTCTGTGTCTCTGTCTCTGTGTCTCTGTCTCTGTGTCTCTGTCTCTGTGTCTCTGTCTCTGTGTCTCTGTCTCTGTGTCTCTGTCTCTGTGTCTCTGTCTCTGTGTCTCTGTCTCTGTGCCTCTGTCTCTGTATCTCTGTCTCTGTGTCTCTGTCTCACAGTCTCGGTCTCTGTGTCTCTGTCTCTGTGTCTCTGTCTCTGTCTCTGTCCCTGTGTCTCTGTCTCTGTGTCCCTGTCTCTGTGTCTATGTCTCTGTGCCTCTGTCCCGGTGTCTCTGTGTCTGTGAATCTGTCTCTGTGTTTCGGTCTCTGTGTCTCTGTCCCTGTGTCTCCGTCTCTGTGTCTCTGTCTGTCTCACTGTGTCTCTGTCTCTGTTTCTCTGTCCCACAGTCTCCGTCTCTGTGTCTCCGTCTCTGTGTCTCTGTCTCTGTGTCTCTGTCTCTGTGTCTATGTCTCTGTGTCTCTGTCTCTTTGTCTCTGTCCCTGTGTCTCTGTCTCTGTGTCCCTGTCTCTGTGTCTATGTCTCTGTGCCTCTGTCCCTGTGTCTCTGTGTCTGTGAATCTGTCTCTGTGTTTCGGTCTCTGTGTCTCTGTCCCTGTGTCTCCGTCTCTGTGTCTCTGTCTGTCTCACTGTGTCTCTGTCTCTGTTTCTCTGTCCCACAGTCTCCGTCTCTGTGTCTCCGTCTCTGTGTCTCTGTCTCTGTGTCTCTGTCTCTGTGTCTATGTCTCTGTGTCTCTGTCTCTTTGTCTCTGTCCCTGTGTCACTGCCTCTGTGTCTCTGTCTCTGTGTCTCTGTCTCTGTGTCTCTGTCTCTGTGTCTCTGTCTCTGTGTCTCTGTCTCTGTGTCTCTGTCTCTGTGTCTCTGTCTCTGTGTCTCTGTCTCTGTGTCACTGTCTCTGTGTCTCTGTCTCTATGTCTCTGTCTCTGTGTCTCTGTCTCCGTGTCCCTGTCTCTGTGTCTCTGTCTCTGTGTCTCTGTCTCTGTGTCTCTGTCTCTGTGTCTCTGTCTCTGTCTCTGTCTCTGTGTCTCTGTCTCTGTGTCTCCGTCTCTGTGTCTCTGTCTCTGTGTCTCTGTCTCTGTCTCTGTCTCTGTGTCTCTGTCTCTGTGTCTCTGTCTCTGTGTCTCTGTCTCTGTGTCTCTGTCTCTGTGTCTCTGTCTCTGTGTCTCTGTCTCTGTGTCTCTGTCTCTGTGTCTCTGCCTCTGTGTCTCTGTCTCTGTGTCTCTGTCTCTGTGTCTCTGTCTCTGTGTCGCTGTCTCTGTGTCTCTGTCTCTGTGTCTCTGTCTCTGTGTCTCTGCCTCCGTGGGTCTCCCTCCGTGTCGTTGTCTCTGTGAATCTGTCCCTGTGTCTCTGCCTCTGTGTCAATGTCTCTGTGTCTCTGTCCCTGTGTCTCCGTCTCTGTGTCTCTGCATCTGTATCTCTGTCTCTGTGTCTCTGTCCCACAGTCTCCGTCTCTGTGTCAATGTCTCTGTGTCTCTGTCCCTGTGTCTCCGTCTCTGTGTCTCTGCATCTGTATCTCTGTCTCTGTGTCTCTGTCTCTGTGTCTCTGTCTCTGTGTCTCTGTCTCTGTGTCTCTGTCTCTGTGTCTCTGTCTCTGTGTCTCTGTCTCTGTGTCTCTGTCTCTGTGTCTCTGCCTCTGTGTCTCTGTCTCTGCGTCTATGTCTCTGTGTCTCTGTCTCTTTGTCTCTGTCTCTGTGTCTCTGTCTCGGTGTCTCTGCCCCTGTGTCTGGGTCTCTGTGTCTCTGTCTCTGTGTCTCTGTCTCTGAGTCTCTCTCTCTGTGTCCCTGTTTCTGTGTCTCTGTCCTTGCGTCTCCGTGTCTGTGTCTCTGTCTCTGTGTCCCTGTCTCTGTGTCTCTGTCTCTGTGTCTCTGTCTCTGTGTCTCTGTCTCTGTGTCTCTGTCTCTGTGTCTCTGTCTCTGTGTCTCTGTCTCTGTGTCTCTGTCTCTGTGTCTCTGTCTCTGTGTCTCTGTCTCTGTGTCTCTGTCTCTGTGTCTCTGCCTCTGTGTCTCTGACTCTGTGTCTCTGTCTCTGTGTCTCTGTCTCTGTGTCGCTGTCTCTGTGTCTCTGTCTCTGTGTCTCTGTCTCTGTGTCTCTGCCTCCGTGGGTCTCTCTCCGTGTCGTTGTCTCTGTGAATCTGTCCCTGTGTCTCTGCCTCTGTGTCAATGTCTCTGTGTCTCTGTCCCTGTGTCTCCGTCTCTGTGTCTCTGCATCTGTATCTCTGTCTCTGTGTCTCTGTCTCTGTGTCTCTGTCTCTGTCTCTGTCCCTGTGTCTCTGACTCTGTGTCTCTGTCTCTGTGTCACTGTCTCTGTGTCTCTGTCTCTGTGTCTCTGTCTCTGTGTCTCTGTCTCTGTGTCTCTGTCTCGGTGTCTCCGCCCCTGTGTCTCTGTCTCCGAATCTCTGTCTCTGTGTCTGGGTCTCTGTGTCTCTGTCTCTGTGTCTCTGTCTCTGAGTCTCTCTCTCTGTGTCCCTGTTTCTGTGTCTCTGTCCATGCGTCTCCGTGTCTGTGTCTCTGTCTCTGTGTCCCTGTCTCTGTGTCTATGTCTCTGTGCCTCTGTCTCTGTGTCTCTGTGTCTGTGAATCTGTCTCTGTGTTTCTGTCTCTGTGTCTCTGTCCCTGTGTCTCCGTCTCTGTGTCTCTGTCTGTCTCACTGTGTCTCTGTCTCTGTGTATCTGTCTCTGTGTCTCTGTCTCTGTGTCTCTGTCTCTGTGTCTCTGTCTCTGTGTCTCTGTCTCTGTGTCTCTGTCTCTGTGTCTCTGTCTCTGTGTCTCTGTCTCTGTGTCTCTGTCTCTGTGTCTCTGCCTCTGTGTCAATGTCTCTGTGTCTCTGTCCCTGTGTCTCTGCATCTGTATCTCTGTCTCTGTGTCTCTTTCCCACAGTCTCCATCTCTGTGTCTCTGTCTCTGTGTCTCTGTCTCTGTCTCTGTCCCTGTGTCTCTGTCTCTGTGTCTCTGTCTCCGTGTCTCTGTCTCTGTGTCTCTGTCTCTGTGTCTCTGTCTCTGTGTCTCCGTCTCTGTGTCTCTGTCTCTGAGTTTCTGTCTCTGTCTCTGTCTCTGTGTCTCTGTCTGTCTCACTGTGTCTCTGTCTCTGTGTCTCTGTCTCTGTGTCTCTGTCTCTGTGTCTCTGTCTCTCTGTCTCTGTCTCTGTGTCTCTGTCGCTATGTCTCTGTCTCTGTGTCTCTGTCTCTGTGTCTCTGTCTCTGTGTCTCTGTCTCTGTGTCTCTGTCTCTGTGTCTCTGTCTCTGTGTCTCTGTCTCTGTGTCCCTGTTTCTGTGTCTCTGTCCTTGCGTCTCCGTGTCTGTGTCTCTGTCTCTGTGTCCCTGTCTCTGTGTCTATGTCTCTGTGCCTCTGTCTCTTTGTCTCTGTGTCTGTGAATCTGTCTCTGTGTTTCTGTCTCTGTGTCTCTGTCCCTGTGTCTCCGTCTCTATGTCTCTGTCTGTCTCACTGTGTCTCTGTCTCTGTGTCTCTGTCTCTGTGTCTCTGTCTCTGTGTCTCTGTCTCTGTGTCTCTGTCTCTGTGTCTCTGGCTCTGTGTCTCTGTCTCTGTGTCTCTGTCTCTGTGTCTCTGTCTCTGTGTCTCTGTCTCTGTGTCTCTGCCTCCGTGGGTCTCTCTCCGTGTCGCTGTCTCTGTGAATCTGTCCCTGTGTCTCTGCCTCTGTGTCAATGTCTCTGTGTCTCTGTCCCTGTGTCTCCGTCTCTGTGTCTCTGCATCTGTATCTCTGTCTCTGTGTCTCTGTCTCTGTGTCTCTGTCTCTGTGCTTCTGCCTCTGTGCCTCTGCCTCTGTGTCTCTGTCTCTGTGTCTCTGTCTCTGTGTCTCTATCTCTGTGTCTATGTCTCTGTGTCTCTGTCTCTGTGTCTCTGTCTCTGTGTCTCTGTCTCTTTGTCTCTGTCACCTGTGTCACTGTCTCTGTGTCTCTGTATCTGTGTCTCTGTGTCTGTGTCTCTGTCTCTGTGTCTCTGTCTCTGTGTCTCTGTCTCTGTGCTTCTGCCTCTGTGCCTCTGCCTCTGTGTCTCGGTCTCTGTGTCTCTGTCTCTGTGTCTCTGTCTCTGTGTCTCTGTCTCTGTGTCTCTATCTCTGTGTCTATGTCTCTGTGTCTCTGTCTCTGTGTCTCTGTCTCTGTGTCTCTGTCTCTGTGTCTCTGTCTCTGTGTCTCTGTCTCTGTGTCTCTGTCTCTGTGTCTCTGTCTCTGTGTCTCTGTCCCTGTGTCTCCGTCTCTATGTCTCTGTCTGTCTCACTGTGTCTCTGTCTCTGTGTCTCTGTCTCTGTGTCTCTGTCTCTGTGTCTCTGTCTCTGTGTCTCTGTCTCTGTGTCTCTGGCTCTGTGTCTCTGCCTCTGTGTCTCTGTCTCTGTGTCTCTGTCTCTGTGTCTCTGCCTCCGTGGGTCTCTCTCTGTGTCGCTGTCTCTGTGAATCTGTCCCTGTGTCTCTGCCTCTGTGTCAATGTCTCTGTGACTCTGTCCCTGTGTCTCCGTCTCTGTGTCTCTGCATCTGTATCTCTGTCTCTGTGTCTCTGTCTCTGTGTCTCTGTCTCTGTGCTTCTGCCTCTGTGCCTCTGCCTCTGTGTCTCGGTCTCTGTGTCTCTGTCTCTGTGTCTCTGTCTCTGTGTCTCCGTCTCTGTGTCTCTGTCTGTCTCACTGCGTCTCTGTCTCTGTTTCTCTGTCCCACAGTCTCCGTCCCTGTGTCTCTGTCTCTGTGTCTCTGTCTCTGTGTCTCTGTCTCTGTGTCTCTGTCTCTGCGTCTATGTCTCTGTGTCTCTGTCTCTTTGTCTCTGCCTCTGTGTCTCTGTCTCTGTGTCTCTGCCTCCGTGGGTCTCTCTCCGTGTCGCTGTCTCTGTGAATCTGTCCCTGTGTCTCTGCCTCTGTGTCAATGTCTCTGTGTCTCTGTCCCTGTGTCTCCGTCTCTGTGTCTCTGCATCTGTATCTCTGTCTCTGTGTCTCTGTCTCTGTGTCTCTGTCTCTGTGTCTCTGTCTCTGTGTCTCTGTCTCTGTGTCTCTGTCTCTGTGTCTCTGTCTCTGTGTCTCTGTCTCTGTGTCTCTGTCTCTGTGTCTCTGTCTCTGTGTCTCTGTCTCTGTGTCTCTGTCTCTGTGTCTCTGTCTCTGTGTCCCTGTCTCTGTGTCTCTGTCTCTGTGTCTCTGTCTCTGTGTCTCTGTCTCTGTGTCTCTGTCTCCGTGTCGCTGTCTCTGTGAATCTGTCCCAGTGTCTCTGTCTCCGTGTCCATGTCTCTGTGTCTCTGTCCCTGTGTCTCCGTCTCTGTGTCTCTGCATCTGAATCTCTGTCTCTGTGTCTCTGTCTCACAGTCTCTGTCTCTGTGTCTCTGTCTCTGTGTCTCTGTCTCTGTCTCTGTCCCTGTGTCTCTGTCTCTTTGTCTCTGTCCCTGTGTCACTGTCTCTGTGTCTCTGTCTCTGTGTCTCTGTCTCTGTGTCTCTGTCTCTGTGTCTCTGTCTCTGTGTCTCTGTCTCTGTGTCTCTGTCTCTGTGTCCCTGTCTCTGTGTCTCTGTCTCTGTGTCTCTGCCTCCGTGGGTCTCTCTCCGTGTCGCTGTCTCTGTGAATCTGTCCCTGTGTCTCTGCCTCTGTGTCAATGTCTCTGTGTCTCTGTCCCTGTGTCTCCGTCTCTGTGTCTCTGCATCTGTATCTCTGTCTCTGTGTCTCTGTCTCTGTGTCTCTGTCTCTGTGTCTCTGTCTCTGTGTCTCTGTCTCTGTGTCTCTGTCTCTGCGTCTATGTCTCTGTGTCTCTGTCTCTGTGTCCCTGTCTCTGTGTCTCTGTCTCTGTGTCTCTGCCTCCGTGGGTCTCTCTCCGTGTCGCTGTCTCTGTGAATCTGTCCCTGTGTCGCTGCCTCTGTGTCAATGTCTCTGTGTCTCTGTCCCTGTGTCTCCGTCTCTGTGTCTCTGCATCTGTATCTCTGTCTCTGTGTCTCTGTCTCTGTGTCTCTGTCTCTGTGTCTCTGTCTCTGCGTCTATGTCTCTGTGTCTCTGTCTCTTTGTCTCTGCCTCTGTGTCTCTGTCTCTGTGTCTCTGCCTCCGTGGGTCTCTCTCCGTGTCGCTGTCTTTGTGAATCTGTCCCTGTGTCTCTGCCTCTGTGTCAATGTCTCTGTGTCTCTGTCCCTGTGTCTCCGTCTCTGTGTCTCTGCATCTGTATCTCTGTCTCTGTGTCTCTGTCTCTGTGTCTCTGTCTCTGTGTCTCTGTCTCTGTGTCTCTGTCTCTGTGTCTCTGTCTCTTTGTCTATGTCTCTGTGTCTCTGTCTCTTTGTCTCTGTCTCTGTCTCTGTGTCTCTGTCTCTGTGTCTCTGTCTCTGTGTCTCTGTCTCCGTGTCGCTGTCTCTGTGAATCTGTCCCAGTGTCTCTGTCTCCGTGTCCATGTCTCTGTGTCTCTGTCCCTGTGTCTCCGTCTCTGTGTCTCTGCATCTGAATCTCTGTCTCTGTGTCTCTGTCTCTGTGTCTCTGTCTCTGTGTCTCTGTCTCTGTCTCTGTCCCTGTGTCTCTGTCTCTGTGTCCCTGTCTCTGTGTCTGTGTCTCTGTGCCTCTGTCTCTGTGTCTCTGTGTCTGTGAATCTGTCTCTGTGTCTCTGTCCCTGTGTCTCCGTCTCTGTGTCTCTGTCTGTCTCACTGTGTCTCTGTCTCTGTTTCTCTGTCCCACAGTCTCCGTCTCTGTGTCTCTGTCTCTGTGTCTCTGTCTCTGTGTCTCTGTCTCTGTGTCTCTGTCTCTGTGTCTCTGTCTCTGTGTCTCTGTCTCTGTGTCTCTGTCTCTGTGTCTCCGTTTCTGTGCCTCTGTCTCTGTGTCTCTGTCTCTGTGTCTCTGTCTCTGTGTTTCTGTCTCTGTGTCTCTGTCTCTGTGTCTCTGTCTCTGTGTCTCTGTCTCTGTGTCTCTGTCTCCTTGGGTCTCTCTCCGTGTCGCTGTCTCTGTGAATCTGTCCCTGTGTCTCTGCCTCTGTGTCAATGTCTCTGTGTCTCTGTCCCTGTGTCTCCGTCTCTGTGTCTCTGCATCTGTATCTCTGTCTCTGTGCTTCTGCCTCTGTGCCTCTGCCTCTGTGTCTCGGTCTCTGTGTCTCTGTCTCTGTGTCTCTGTCTCTGTGTCTCTGTCT
Organism: Megachile willughbiella; assembly: GCA_945859595.2. NCBI lineage: Eukaryota > Metazoa > Arthropoda > Insecta > Hymenoptera > Megachilidae > Megachile > Megachile willughbiella. The sequence continues at coordinate 791,296 of CAMAOD020000260.1, forward strand.
CTGTGTCTCTGTCTCTGTGTCTCTGTCTCTGTGTCACTGTCTCTGTGTCTCTGTCTCTGTGTCTCTGTCTCTGTGTCTCTGTCTCTGTGTCTCTGTCTCCGTGGGTCTCTCTCCGTTTCGCTGTCTCTGTGAATCTGTCCCTGTGTCTCTGCCTCTGTGTCAATGTCTCTGTGTCTCTGTCCCTGTGTCTCCGTCTCTGTGTCCCTGCATCTGTATCTCTGTCTCTGTGTCTCTGTCCCACAGTCTCCGTCTCTGTGTCTCTGTCTCTGTGTCTCTGTCTCTGTGTCTCTGTCTCTGTGTCTCTGTCTCTGTGTCTCTGTCTCTGTGTCTCTGTCTCCGTGTCCATGTTTCTGTGTCTCTGTCCCTGTGTCTCCGTCTCTGTGTCTCTGCATCTGAATCTCTGTCTCTGTGTCTCTGTCTCACTGTCTCGGTCTCCGTGTCTCTGTCTCTGTGTCTCTGTCTCTGTCTCTGTCCCTGTATCTCTGTCTCTTAGTCTTTGTCTCTGCCTCTGTATCTATCTCTGCGTCTCCGTCTCCGTGTCTCTGTCTCTGAGTTTCTGTCTCTGTCTCTGTCCCTGTGTCTCTGTCTGTCTCACTGTGTCTCTGTCTCTGTGTCTCTGTCTCACAGTCTCTGTCTCTGTGTCTCTGTCTCTGTGTCTCTGTCTCTGTGTCTCTGTCTCTGTCTCTGTCCCTGTGTCTCTGTCTCTGTGTCCCTGTCTCTGTGTCTGTGTCTCTGTGCCTCTGTCTCTGTGTCTCTGTGTCTGTGAATCTGTCTCTGTGTCTCTGTCCCTGTGTCTCCGTCTCTGTGTCTCTGTCTGTCTCACTGTGTCTCTGTCTCTGTTTCTCTGTCCCACAGTCTCCGTCTCTGTGTCTCTGTCTCTGTGTCTCTGTCTCTGTGTCTCTGTCTCTGTGTCTCTGTCTCTGTGTCTCTGTCTCTGTGTCTCTGTCTCTGTGTCTCTGTCTCTGTGTCTCTGTCTCTGTGTCTCCGTCTCTGTGCCTCTGTCTCTGTGTCTCTGTCTCTGTGTCTCTGTCTCTGTGTCTCTGTCTCTGTGTCTCTGTCTCTGTGTCTCTGTCTCTGTGTCTCTGTCTCTGTGTCTCTGTCTCTGTGTCTCTGTCTCCTTGGGTCTCTCTCCGTGTCGCTGTCTCTGTGAATCTGTCCCTGTGTCTCTGCCTCTGTGTCAATGTCTCTGTGTCTCTGTCCCTGTGTCTCCGTCTCTGTGTCTCTGCATCTGTATCTCTGTCTCTGTGCTTCTGCCTCTGTGCCTCTGCCTCTGTGTCTCGGTCTCTGTGTCTCTGTCTCTGTGTCTCTGTCTCTGTGTCTCTGTCTCTGTGTCTCTGTCTCTGTGTCTCTGTCTCTGTGTCACTGTCTCTGTGTCTCTGTCTCTGTGTCTCTGTCTCTGTGTCTCTGTCTCTGTGTCTCTGTCTCCGTGGGTCTCTCTCCGTTTCGCTGTCTCTGTGAATCTGTCCCTGTGTCTCTGCCTCTGTGTCAATGTCTCTGTGTCTCTGTCCCTGTGTCTCCGTCTCTGTGTCCCTGCATCTGTATCTCTGTCTCTGTGTCTCTGTCCCACAGTCTCCGTCTCTGTGTCTCTGTCTCTGTGTCTCTGTCTCTGTGTCTCTGTCTCTGTGTCTCTGTCTCTGTGTCTCTGTCTCCGTGTCCATGTTTCTGTGTCTCTGTCCCTGTGTCTCCGTCTCTGTGTCTCTGCATCTGAATCTCTGTCTCTGTGTCTCTGTCTCACTGTCTCGGTCTCCGTGTCTCTGTCTCTGTGTCTCTGTCTCTGTCTCTGTCCCTGTATCTCTGTCTCTTAGTCTTTGTCTCTGCCTCTGTATCTATCTCTGCGTCTCCGTCTCTGTGTCTCTGTCTCTGAGTTTCTGTCTCTGTCTCTGTCCCTGTGTCTCTGTCTGTCTCACTGTGTCTCTGTCTCTGTGTCTCTGTCTCTGTGTCTCTGTCACTGTGTCTCTGTCTCTGTGTCTCTGTCTCTGTGTCTCTGTCTCCGTGTCCATGTTTCTGTGTCTCTGTCCCTGTGTCTCCGTCTCTGTGTCTCTGCATCTGAATCTCTGTCTCTGTGTCTCTGTCTCACTGTCTCGGTCTCCGTGTCTCTGTCTCTGTGTCTCTGTCTCTGTCTCTGTCCCTGTATCTCTGTCTCTTAGTCTTTGTCTCTGCCTCTGTATCTATCTCTGCGTCTCCGTCTCTGTGTCTCTGTCTCTGAGTTTCTGTCTCTGTCTCTGTCCCTGTGTCTCTGTCTGTCTCACTGTGTCTCTGTCTCTGTGTCTCTGTCTCTGTGTCTCTGTCACTGTGTCTCTGTCTCTGTGTCTCTGTCCCTGTGTCTCTGTCTCTGTGTCTCTGTCTCTGTGTCTCTGCCTCTGTGTCTCTGTCTCTGTGTCTCTGTCTCTGTGTCTCTGTCTCTGTGTCTCTGTCTCTGTGTCTCTGTCTCTCTGTCTCTGTCTCTGGGTCTCTGTCTCTGTGTCTCTGTCTCTGTGTCTCTGTCTCTGTGTCTCTGTCTCTGTGTCTCTGTCTCTGTGACTCTGTCTCTGTGTCTCTGTCTCTGTGTCTCTGTCTCTGTGTCTCTGTCTCTGTGTCTCTGTCTCTGTGTCTCTGCCTCCGTGGGTCTCTCTCCGTGTCGCTGTCTCTGTGTCTCTGCCTCTGTGTCAATGTCTCTGTGTCTCTATCCCTGTGTCTCCGTCTCTGAGTCTCTGCATCTGTATCTCTGTCTCTGTGTCTCTGTCCCGCAGTCTCCGTCTCTGTGTCTCTGTCTCTGTGTCTCTGTCTCTGTGTCTCTGTCTCTGTGTCTCTGTCTCTGTGTCTCTGTCTCTGTGTCTCTGTCTCTGTGTCTCTGTCTCTGTGTCTCTGTCTCTGTGTCTCTGTCTCTGTGTCTCTATATCTGTCTCTGTGTCTCTATATCTGTCTCTGTGTCTCTGTCTCTGTGTCTCTGTCTCTGTGTCTCTGTCTCTGTGTCTCTGTCTGTGTGTCTCTGTCTCTGCGTCTCTGTCTCTGTGTCTCTGTCTCTGTGCTTCTGCCTCTGTGCCTCTGGCTCTGTGTCTCGGTCTCTGTGTCTCCGTCTCTGTGTCTCTGTCTCTGTGTCTCTGTCTCTGTCTCTCTGTCTCTGTGTCTCTGTCTCTGTGTCTCTGTCTCTGTGTCTCTGTCTCACAGTCTCGGTCTCTGTGTCTCTGTCTCTGTGTCTCTGCCTCCGTGGGGCTCTCTCCGTGTCGTTGTCTCTGTGAATCTGTCCCTGTGTCTCTGCCTCTGTGTCTCTGTCTCTGTGTCTCTGTCTCTGTCTCTGTCCCTGTTTCTCCGTCTCTGTGTCTCTGTCTCTGTGTCTCTGTCTCTGTGTCTCTGTCTCTGTGTCTCTGTTTCTGTGTCTCTGTCTCTGTGTCTCTGTCTCTGTGTCTCTGTCTCTGTGTCTATGTCTCTGTGTCTATGTCTCTGTGTCTCTGTCTCTTTGTCTCTGTCCCTGTGCCACTGTCTCTGTGTCTCTGTCTCTGTGTCTCTGTCTCTGTGTCTCTGTCTCTGTGCTTCTGCCTCTGTGCCTCTGCCTCTGTGTCTCGGTCTCTGTGTCTCTGTCTCTGTGTCTCTGTCTCTGTGTCTCTGTCTCTGTGTCTCTGTCTCTGTGTCTCTGTCTCTGTGTCTCTGTCTCTGTGTCTCTGTCTCTGTGTCTCTGTCTCTGTGTCTCTGTCTCGGTGTCTCTGCCCCTGTGTCTCTGTCTCTGTGTCTGGGTCTCTGTGTCTCTGTCACTGTGTCTCTGTCTCTGAGTCTCTCTCTCTGTGTCCCTGTTTCTGTGTCTCTGTCCTTGCGTCTCCGTGTCTGTGTCTCTGTCTCTGTGTCCCTGTCTCTGTGTCTCTGTCTCTGTGTCTCTGTCTCTGTGTCTCTGTCTCTGTGTCTCTGTCTCTGTGTCTCTGTCTCTGTGTCTCTGTCTCTGTGTCTCTGTCTCTGTGTCTCTGTCTCTGTGTCTCTGTCTCTGTGTCTCTGTCTCTGTGTCTCTGTCTCTGTGTCTCTGTCTCTGTGTCTCTGTCTCTGTGCCTCTGTCTCTGTGTCTCTGTCTCTGTGTCTCTGTCTCTGCGTCTCTGTCTCTGCGTCTCTGTCTCTGTGTCTCTGTCTCTGTGTCTCTGTCTCTGTGCCTCTGTCTCTGTGTCTCTGTCTCTGTGTCTCTGTCTCACAGTCTCGGTCTCTGTGTCTCTGTCTCACAGTCTCTGTCTCTGTGTCTCTGTCTCTGGGTCTCTGTCTCTGTGTCTCTGTCTCTGTGTCTCTGTCTCTGTGTCTCTGTCTCTGTGTCTCTGTCTCTGTGACTCTGTCTCTGTGTCTCTGTCTCTGTGTCTCTGTCTCTGTGTCTCTGTCTCTGTGTCTCTGTCTCTGTGTCTCTGCCTCCGTGGGTCTCTCTCCGTGTCGCTGTCTCTGTGTCTCTGCCTCTGTGTCAATGTCTCTGTGTCTCTGCCTCCGTGGGTCTCTCTCCGTGTCGCTGTCTCTGTGAATCTGTCCCTGTGTCTCTGCCTCTGTGTCAATGTCTCTGTGTCTCCGTCTCTGTGTCTCTGCATCTGTATCTCTGTCTCTGTGTCTCTGTCTCTGTGTCTCTGTCTCTGTGTCTCTGTCTCTGTGTCTCTGTCTCTGTGTCTCTGTCTCTTTGTCTATGTCTCTGTGTCTCTGTCTCTTTGTCTCTGTGTCTGTGTCTCTGTCTCTGTGTCTCTGTCTCCGTGTCGCTGTCTCTGTGAATCTGTCCCAGTGTCTCTGTCTCCGTGTCCATGTCTCTGTGTCTCTGTCCCTGTGTCTCCGTCTCTGTGTCTCTGCATCTGAATCTCTGTCTCTGTGTCTCTGTCTCACAGTCTCTGTCTCTGTGTCTCTGTCTCTGTGTCTCTGTCTCTGTGTCTCTGTCTCTGTGTCTCTGTCTCTGTCTCTGTCCCTGTGTCTCTGTCTCTGTGTCCCTGTCTCTGTGTCTGTGTCTCTGTGCCTCTGTCTCTGTGTCTCTGTGTCTGTGAATCTGTCTCTGTGTCTCTGTCCCTGTGTCTCCGTCTCTGTGTCTCTGTCTGTCTCACTGTGTCTCTGTCTCTGTTTCTCTGTCCCACAGTCTCCGTCTCTGTGTCTCTGTCTCTGTGTCTCTGTCTCTGTGTCTCTGTCTCTGTGTCTCTGTCTCTGTGTCTCTGTCTCTGTGTCTCTGTCTCTGTGTCTCTGTCTCTGTGTCTCTGTCTCTGTGTCTCTGTCTCTGTGTCTCTGTCTCTGTGTCTCTGTCTCTGTGTCTCTGTCTCTGTGTCTCTGTCTCTGTGTCTCTGTCTCTGTGTCTCTGTCTCTGTGTCTCTGTCTCTGTGTCTCTGTCTCTGTGTCTCTGTCTCTGTGTCTCTGTCTCTGTGTCTCTGTCTCTGTGTCTCTGTCTCTGTGTCTCTGTCTCTGTGTCTCTGTCTCTGTGTCTCTGTCTCTGTGTCTCTGTCTCTGTGTCTCTGTCTCTGTGTCTCTGTCTCTGTGTCTCTGTCTCTGTGTCTCTGTCTCTGTGTCTCTGTCTCTGTGTCTCTGTCTCTGCGTCTATGTCTCTGTGTCTCTGCCTCCGTGGGTCTCTCTCCGTGTCGCTGTCTCTGTGAATCTGTCCCTGTGTCTCAGCCTCTGTGTCAATGTCTCTGTGTCTCTGTCCCTGTGTCTCCGTCTCTGTGTCTCTGCATCTGTATCTCTGTCTCTGTGTCTCTGTCTCTGTGTCTCTGTCTCTGTGTCTCTGTCTCTGTGTCTCTGTCTCCGTGTCGCAGTCTCTGTGAATCTGTCCCAGTGTCTCTGTCTCCGTGTCCATGTCTCTGTGTCTCTGTCCCTGTGTCTCCGTCTCTGTGTCTCTGCATCTGAATCTCTGTCTCTGTGTCTCTGTCTCACAGTCTCTGTCTCTGTGTCTCTGTCTCTGTGTCTCTGTCTCTGTCTCTGTCCCTGTGTCTCTGTCTCTGTGTCCCTGTCTCTGTGTCTGTGTCTCTGTGCCTCTGTCTCTGTGTCTCTGTGTCTGTGAATCTGTCTCTGTGTCTCTGTCCCTGTGTCTCCGTCTCTGTGTCTCTGTCTGTCTCACTGTGTCTCTGTCTCTGTTTCTCTGTCCCACAGTCTCCGTCTCTGTGTCTCTGTCTCTGTGTCTCTGTCTCTGTGTCTCTGTCTCTGTGTCTCTGTCTCTGTGTCTCTGTCTCTGTGTCTGTGTCTCTGTGTCTCTGGCTCTGTGTCTCTGTCTCTGTGTCTCTGTCTCTGTGTCTCTGTCTCTGTGTCTCTGTCTCTGTGTCTCTGTCTCTGTGTCTCTGTCTCTGTGTCTCTGTCTCTGTGTCTCTGTCTCTGTGTCTCTGTCTCTGTGTCTCTGTCTCTGTGTCTCTGTCTCTGTGTCTCTGTCTCTGTGTCTCTGTCTCTGTGTCTCTGTCTCTGTGTCTCTGTCTCTGTGTCTCTGTCTCTGTGTCTCTGTCTCTGTGTCTCTGTCTCTGTGTCTCTGTCTCTGTGTCTCTGTCTCTGTGTCTCTGTCTCTGTGTCTCTGTCTCTGTGTCTCTGTCTCTGTGTCTCTGTCTCTGTGTCTCTGTCTCACAGTCTCTGTCTCTGTGTCTCTGTCTCTGTGTCTCTGTCTCTGTCTCTGTCCCTGTGTCTCTGTCTCTGTGTCCCTGTCTCTGTGTCTGTGTCTCTGTGCCTCTGTCTCTGTGTCTCTGTGTCTGTGAATCTGTCTCTGTGTCTCTGTCCCTGTGTCTCCGTCTCTGTGTCTCTGTCTGTCTCACTGTGTCTCTGTCTCTGTTTCTCTGTCCCACAGTCTCCGTCTCTGTGTCTCTGTCTCTGTGTCTCTGTCTCTGTGTCTCTGTCTCTGTGTCTCTGTCTCTGTGTCTCTGTCTCTGTGTCTCTGTCTCTGTGTCTCTGTCTCTGTGTCTCTGTCTCTGTGTCTCTGTCTCTGTGTCTCTGTCTCTGTGTCTCTGTCTCTGTGTCTCTGTCTCTGTGTCTCTGTCTCTGTGTCTCTGTCTCTGTGTCTCTGTCTCTGTGTCTCTGTCTCTGTGTCTCTGTCTCTGTGTCTCTGTCTCTGTGTCTCTGTCTCTGTGTCTCTGTCTCTGTGTCTCTGTCTCTGTGTCTCTGTCTCTGTGCCTCTGTCTCTGTGTCTCTGTCTCTGTGTCTCTGTCTCTGCGTCTATGTCTCTGTGTCTCTGTCTCTTTGTCTCTGTCTCTGTGTCTCTGTCTCTGTGTCTCTGTCTCTGTGTCTCTGTCTCTGTGTCTATGTCTCTGTGTCTCTGTCTCTTTGTCTCTGTCCCTGTGCCACTGTCTCTGTGTCTCTGTCTCTGTGTCAATGTCTCTGTGTCTCTGTCCCTGTGTCTCCGTCTCTGTGTCTCTGCGTCTGTATCTCTGTCTCTGTGTCTCTGTCTCTGTGTCTCTGTCTCTGTGTCTCTGTCTCTGTGTCTCTGTCTCTGTGTCTCTGTCTCTGTGTCTCTGTCTCTGCGCCTATGTCTCTGTGTCTCTGTCTCTTTGTCTCTGTCTCTGTGTCTCTGTCTCGGTGTCTCTGCCCCTGTGTCTCTATCTCTGTGTCTGGGTCTCTGTGTCTCTGTCTCTGTGTCTCTGTCTCTGAGTCTCTCTCTCTGTGTCCCTGTTTCTGTGTCTCTGTCCTTGCGTCTCCGTGTCTGTGTCTCTGTCTCTGTGTCCCTGTCTCTGTGTCTCTGTCTCTGTGTCTCTGTCTCTGTGTCTCTGTCTCTGTGTCTCTGTCTCTGTGTCTCTGTCTCTGTGTCTCTGTCTCTGTGTCTCTGTCTCTGTGTCTCTGTCTCTGTGTCTCTGTCTCTGTGCCTCTGTCTCTGTGTCTCTGTCTCTGTGTCTCTGTCTCACAGTCTCGGTCTCTGTGTCTCTGTCTCTGTGTCTCTGTCTCTGTCTCTGTCCCTGTGTCTCTGTCTCTGTGTCCCTGTCTCTGTGTCTATGTCTCTGTGCCTCTGTCCCTGTGTCTCTGTGTCTGTGAATCTGTCTCTGTGTTTCTGTCTCTGTGTCTCTGTCCCTGTGTCTCCGTCTCTGTGTCTCTGTCTGTCTCACTGTGTCTCTGTCTCTGTTTCTCTGTCCCACAGTCTCCGTCTCTGTGTCTCCGTCTCTGTGTCTCTGTCTCTGTGTCTCTGTCTCTGTGTCTATGTCTCTGTGTCTCTGTCTCTTTGTCTCTGTCCCTGTGTCACTGCCTCTGTGTCTCTGTCTCTGTGTCTCTGTCTCTGTGTCTCTGTCTCTGTGTCTCTGTCTCTGTGCTTCTGCCTCTGTGCCTCTGCCTCTGTGTCTCGGTCTCTGTGTCTCTGTCTCTGTGTCTCTGTCTCTGTGTCTCTGCCTCTGTGTCTCTGTCTCTGTGTCTCTGTCTCTGTGTCTCTGTCTCTGTGACTCTGTCTCTGTATCTCTGTCTCTGTGTCTCTGTCTCTGTGTCTATGTCTCTGTGTCTCTGTCTCTTTGTCTCTGTCCCTGTGCCACTGTCTCTGTGTCTCTGTCTCTGTGTCTCTGTCTCTGTGTCTCTGTCCCTGTGTGTCTGTCTCTGTGTCTCTGTCTCTGTGTCTCTGTCTCTGTGTCTCTGTCTCTGTGTCTCTGTCTCTGTGTCTCTGTCTCTGTGTCTCTGTCTCTGTGTCTCTGCCTCCGTGGGTCTCTCTCCGTGTCGCTGTCTCTGTGAATCTGTCCCTGTGTCTCTGCCTCTGTGTCAATGTCTCTGTGTCTCTGTCCCTGTGTCTCCGTCTCTGTGTCTCTGCGTCTGTATCTCTGTCTCTGTGTCTCTGTCTCTGTGTCTCTGTCTCTGTGTCTCTGTCTCTGTGTCTCCGTCTCTGTGTCTCTGTCTCTGAATTTCTGTCTCTGTCTCTGTCCCTGTGTCTCTGTCTGTCTCACTGTGTCTCTGTCTCTGTGTCTCTGTCTCACAGTCTCTGTCTCTGTGTCTCTGTCTCTGTGTCTCTGTCTCTGTCTCTGTCCCTGTGTCTCTGTCTCTGTGTCCCTGTCTCTGTGTCTGTGTCTCTGTGCCTCTGTCTCTGTGTCTCTGTGTCTGTGAATCTGTCTCTGTGTCTCTGTCCCTGTGTCTCCGTCTCTGTGTCTCTGTCTGTCTCACTGTGTCTCTGTCTCTGTTTCTCTGTCCCACAGTCTCCGTCTCTGTGTCTCCGTCTCTGTGTCTCCGTCTCTGTGTCTCTGTCTCTGTGTCTCTGTCTCTGTGTCTATGTCTCTGTGTCTCTGTCTCTTTGTCTCTGTCCCTGTGTCACTGCCTCTGTGTCTCTGTCTCTGTGTCTCTGTCTCTGTGTCTCTGCATCTGTATCTCTGTCTCTGTGCTTCTGCCTCTGTGCCTCTGCCTCTGTGTCTCGGTCTCTGTGTCTCTGTCTCTGTGTCTCTGTCTCTGTGTCTCTGCCTCTGTGTCTCTGTCTCTGTGTCTCTGTCTCTGTGTCTCTGTCTCTGTGACTCTGTCTCTGTATCTCTGTCTCTGTGTCTCTGTCTCTGTGTCTATGTCTCTGTGTCTCTGTCTCTTTGTCTCTGTCCCTGTGCCACTGTCTCTGTGTCTCTGTCTCTGTGTCTCTGTCTCTGTGTCTCTGTCCCTGTGTGTCTGTCTCTGTGTCTCTGTCTCTGTGTCTCTGTCTCTGTGTCTCTGTCTCTGTGTCTCTGTCTCTGTGTCTCTGTCTCTGTGTCTCTGCCTCCGTGGGTCTCTCTCCGTGTCGCTGTCTCTGTGAATCTGTCCCTGTGTCTCTGCCTCTGTGTCAATGTCTCTGTGTCTCTGTCCCTGTGTCTCCGTCTCTGTGTCTCTGCGTCTGTATCTCTGTCTCTGTGTCTCTGTCTCTGTGTCTCTGTCTCTGTGTCTCTGTCTCTGTGTCTCTGTCTCTGTGTCTCTGTCTCTGTGTCTCTGTCTCTGTGTCTCTGTCTCTGTGTCTCTGTCTCTGTGTCTCTGTCTCTGCGTCTATGTCTCTGTGTCTCTGTCTCTTTGTCTCTGTCTCTGTGTCTCTGTCTCGGTGTCTCTGCCCCTGTGTCTCTGTCTCTGTGTCTGGGTCTCTGTGTCTCTGTCTCTGTGTCTCTGTCTCTGAGTCTCTCTCTCTGTGTCCCTGTTTCTGCGTCTCTGTCCTTGCGTCTCCGTGTCTGTGTCTCTGTCTCTGTGTCCCTGTCTCTGTGTCTCTGTCTCTGTGTCTCTGTCTCTGTGTCTCTGTCTCTGTGTCTCTGTCTCTGTGTCTCCGTCTCTGTGCCTCTGTCTCTGTGTCTCTGTCTCTGTGTCTCTGTCTCTGTGTCTCTGTCTCTGTGTCTCTGTCTCTGTGTCTCTGTCTCTGTGTCTCTGTCTCTGTGTCTCTGTCTCTGTGTCTCTGTCTCTGTGTCTCTGTCTCTGTGTCTCTGTCTCTGTGTCTCTGTCTCTGTGTCTCTGTCTCTGTGTCTCTGTCTCTGTGTCTCTGTCTCTGTGTCTCTGTCTCTGTGTCTCTGTCTCTGTGTCTCTGTCTCTGTGTCTCTGTCTCTGTGTCTCTGTCTCTGTGTCACTGTCTCTGTGTCTCTGTCTCTGTGTCTCTGTCTCTGCGTCTCTGTCTCTGTGTCTCTGTCTCCGTGGGTCTCTCTCCGTTTCGCTGTCTCTGTGAATCTGTCCCTGTGTCTCTGCCTCTGTGTCAATGTCTCTGTGTCTCTGTCCCTGTGTCTCCGTCTCTGTGTCCCTGCATCTGTATCTCTGTCTCTGTGTCTCTGTCCCACAGTCTCCGTCTCTGTGTCTCTGTCTCTGTGTCTCTGTCTCTGTGTCTCTGTCTCTGTGTCTCTGTCTCTGTGTCTCTGTCTCCGTGTCCATGTTTCTGTGTCTCTGTCCCTGTGTCTCCGTCTCTGTGTCTCTGCATCTGAATCTCTGTCTCTGTGTCTCTGTCTCACTGTCTCGGTCTCCGTGTCTCTGTCTCTGTGTCTCTGTCTCTGTCTCTGTCCCTGTATCTCTGTCTCTTAGTCTTTGTCTCTGCCTCTGTATCTATCTCTGCGTCTCCGTCTCTGTGTCTCTGTCTCTGAGTTTCTGTCTCTGTCTCTGTCCCTGTGTCTCTGTCTGTCTCACTGTGTCTCTGTCTCTGTGTCTCTGTCTCACAGTCTCTGTCTCTGTGTCTCTGTCTCTGTGTCTCTGTCTCTGTCTCTGTCCCTGTGTCTCTGTCTCTGTGTCCCTGTCTCTGTGTCTGTGTCTCTGTGCCTCTGTCTCTGTGTCTCTGTGTCTGTGAATCTGTCTCTGTGTCTCTGTCCCTGTGTCTCCGTCTCTGTGTCTCTGTCTGTCTCACTGTGTCTCTGTCTCTGTTTCTCTGTCCCACAGTCTCCGTCTCTGTGTCTCTGTCTCTGTGTCTCTGTCTCTGTGTCTCTGTCTCTGTGTCTCTGTCTCTGTGTCTCTGTCTCTGTGTCTCTGTCTCTGTGTCTCTGTCTCTGTGTCTCCGTCTCTGTGCCTCTGTCTCTGTGTCTCTGTCTCTGTGTCTCTGCATCTGTATCTCTGTCTCTGTGCTTCTGCCTCTGTGCCTCTGCCTCTGTGTCTCGGTCTCTGTGTCTCTGTCTCTGTGTCTCTGTCTCTGTGTCTCTGTCTCTGTGTCTCTGTCTCTGTGTCTCTGTCTCTGTGTCACTGTCTCTGTGTCTCTGTCTCTGTGTCTCTGTCTCTGTGTCTCTGTCTCTGTGTCTCTGTCTCCGTGGGTCTCTCTCCGTTTCGCTGTCTCTGTGAATCTGTCCCTGTGTCTCTGCCTCTGTGTCAATGTCTCTGTGTCTCTGTCCCTGTGTCTCCGTCTCTGTGTCCCTGCATCTGTATCTCTGTCTCTGTGTCTCTGTCCCACAGTCTCCGTCTCTGTGTCTCTGTCTCTGTGTCTCTGTCTCTGTGTCTCTGTCTCTGTGTCTCTGTCTCTGTGTCTCTGTCTCTGTGTCTCTGTCTCCGTGTCCATGTTTCTGTGTCTCTGTCCCTGTGTCTCCGTCTCTGTGTCTCTGCATCTGAATCTCTGTCTCTGTGTCTCTGTCTCACTGTCTCGGTCTCCGTGTCTCTGTCTCTGTGTCTCTGTCTCTGTCTCTGTCCCTGTATCTCTGTCTCTTAGTCTTTGTCTCTGCCTCTGTATCTATCTCTGCGTCTCCGTCTCTGTGTCTCTGTCTCTGAGTTTCTGTCTCTGTCTCTGTCCCTGTGTCTCTGTCTGTCTCACTGTGTCTCTGTCTCTGTGTCTCTGTCTCTGTGTCTCTGTCACTGTGTCTCTGTCTCTGTGTCTCTGTCCCTGTGTCTCTGTCTCTGTGTCTCTGTCTCTGTGTCTCTGCCTCTGTGTCTCTGTCTCTGTGTCTCTGTCTCTGTGTCTCTGTCTCTGTGTCTCTGTCTCTGTGTCTCTGTCTCTCTGTCTCTGTCTCTGGGTCTCTGTCTCTGTGTCTCTGTCTCTGTGTCTCTGTCTCTGTGTCTCTGTCTCTGTGTCTCTGTCTCTGTGACTCTGTCTCTGTGTCTCTGTCTCTGTGTCTCTGTCTCTGTGTCTCTGTCTCTGTGTCTCTGTCTCTGTGTCTCTGCCTCCGTGGGTCTCTCTCCGTGTCGCTGTCTCTGTGTCTCTGCCTCTGTGTCAATGTCTCTGTGTCTCTATCCCTGTGTCTCCGTCTCTGTGTCTCTGCATCTGTATCTCTGTCTCTGTGTCTCTGTCCCGCAGTCTCCGTCTCTGTGTCTCTGTCTCTGTGTCTCTGTCTCTGTGTCTCTGTCTCTGTGTCTCTGTCTCTGTGTCTCTGTCTCTGTGTCTCTGTCTCTGTGTCTCTGTCTCTGTGTCTCTGTCTCTGTGTCTCTGTCTCTGTGTCTCTGTCTCTGTGTCTCTGTCTCTGTGTCTCTGTCTCTGTGTCTCTGTCTCTGTGTCTCTGTCTCTGTGTCTCTATATCTGTCTCTGTGTCTCTATATCTGTCTCTGTGTCTCTGTCTCTGTGTCTCTGTCTCTGTGTCTCTGTCTCTGTGTCTCTGTCTGTGTGTCTCTGTCTCTGCGTCTCTGTCTCTGTGTCTCTGTCTCTGTGCTTCTGCCTCTGTGCCTCTGGCTCTGTGTCTCGGTCTCTGTGTCTCCGTCTCTGTGTCTCTGTCTCTGTGTCTCTGTCTCTGTCTCTCTGTCTCTGTGTCTCTGACTCTGTGTCTCTGTCTCTGTGTCTCTGTCTCACAGTCTCGGTCTCTGTGTCTCTGTCTCTGTGTCTCTGCCTCCGTGGGGCTCTCTCCGTGTCGTTGTCTCTGTGAATCTGTCCCTGTGTCTCTGCCTCTGTGTCTCTGTCTCTGTGTCTCTGTCTCTGTCTCTGTCCCTGTTTCTCCGTCTCTGTGTCTCTGTCTCTGTGTCTCTGTCTCTGTGTCTCTGTCTCTGTGTCTCTGTTTCTGTGTCTCTGTCTCTGTGTCTCTGTCTCTGTGTCTCTGTCTCTGTGTCTATGTCTCTGTGTCTCTGTCTCTTTGTCTCTGTCCCTGTGCCACTGTCTCTGTGTCTCTGTCTCTGTGTCTCTGTCTCTGTGTCTCTGTCTCTGTGCTTCTGCCTCTGTGCCTCTGCCTCTGTGTCTCGGTCTCTGTGTCTCTGTCTCTGTGTCTCTGTCTCTGTGTCTCTGTCTCTGTGTCTCTGTCTCTGTGTCTCTGTCTCTGTGTCTCTGTCTCTGTGTCTCTGTCTCTGTGTCTCTGTCTCTGTGTCTCTGTCTCGGTGTCTCTGCCCCTGTGTCTCTGTCTCTGTGTCTGGGTCTCTGTGTCTCTGTCACTGTGTCTCTGTCTCTGAGTCTCTCTCTCTGTGTCCCTGTTTCTGTGTCTCTGTCCTTGCGTCTCCGTGTCTGTGTTTCTGTCTCTGTGTCCCTGTCTCTGTGTCTCTGTCTCTGTGTCTCTGTCTCTGTGTCTCTGTCTCTGTGTCTCTGTCTCTGTGTCTCTGTCTCTGTGTCTCTGTCTCTGTGTCTCTGTCTCTGTGTCTCTGTCTCTGTGTCTCTGTCTCTGTGTCTCTGTCTCTGTGTCTCTGTCTCTGTGTCTCTGTCTCTGTGCCTCTGTCTCTGTGTCTCTGTCTCTGTGTCTCTGTCTCTGCGTCTCTGTCTCTGCGTCTCTGTCTCTGTGTCTCTGTCTCTGTGTCTCTGTCTCTGTGCCTCTGTCTCTGTGTCTCTGTCTCTGTGTCTCTGTCTCACAGTCTCGGTCTCTGTGTCTCTGTCTCACAGTCTCTGTCTCTGTGTCTCTGTCTCTGTGTCTCTGTCTCTGTGTCTCTGTCTCTCTGTCTCTGTCTCTGGGTCTCTGTCTCTGTGTCTCTGTCTCTGTGTCTCTGTCTCTGTGTCTCTGTCTCTGTGTCTCTGTCTCTGTGACTCTGTCTCTGTGTCTCTGTCTCTGTGTCTCTGTCTCTGTGTCTCTGTCTCTGTGTCTCTGTCTCTGTGTCTCTGCCTCCGTGGGTCTCTCTCCGTGTCGCTGTCTCTGTGTCTCTGCCTCTGTGTCAATGTCTCTGTGTCTCTGTCCCTGTGTCTCCGTCTCTGTGTCTCTGCATCTGTATCTCTGTCTCTGTGTCTCTGTCCCGCAGTCTCCGTCTCTGTGTCTCTGTCTCTGTGTCTCTGTCTCTGTGTCTCTGTCTCTGTGTCTCTGTCTCTGTGTCTCTGTCTCTGTGTCTCTGTCTCTGTGTCTCTGTCTCTGTGTCTCTGTCTCTGTGTCTCTGTCTCTGTGTCTCTGTCTCTGTGTCTCTGTCTCTGCGTCTCTGTCTCTGTGTCTCTGTCTCTGTGCTTCTGCCTCTGTGCCTCTGGCTCTGTGTGTCGGTCTCTGTGTCTCCGTCTCTGTGTCTCTGTCTCTGTGTCTCTGTCTCTGTCTCTCTGTCTCTGTGTCTCTGTCTCTGTGTCTCTGTCTCTGTGTCTCTGTCTCTGTGTCTCTGTCTCACAGTCTCGGTCTCTGTGTCTCTGTCTCTGTGTCTCTGCCTCCGTGGGGCTCTCTCCGTGTCGTTGTCTCTGTGAATCTGTCCCTGTGTCTCTGCCTCTGTGTCTCTGTCTCTGTGTCTCTTTCTCTGTCTCTGTCCCTGTTTCTCCGTCTCTGTGTCTCTGTCTCTGTGTCTCTGTCTCTGTGTCTATGTCTCTGTGTCTATGTCTCTGTGTCTATGTCTCTGTGCCTCTGTCTCTGTGTCTCTGTGTCTGTGAATCTCTCTATGTGTTTCTGTCTCTGTGTCTCTGTCCCTGTGTCTCCGTCTCTGTGTCTCTGTCTGTCACACTGTGTCTCTGTCTCTGTGTCTCTGTCTCTGTGTCTCTGTCTCTGTGCTTCTGCCTCTGTGCCTCTGCCTCTGTGTCTCGGTCTCTGTGTCTCTGTCTCTGTGTCTCTGTCTCTGTGTCTCTGCCTCCGTGGGTCTCTCTCCGTGTCGCTGTCTCTGTGAATCTGTCCCTGTGTCTCTGCCTCTGTGTCAATGTCTCAGTGTCTCTGTCCCTGTGTCTCCGTCTCTGTGTCTCTGCATCTGTATCTCTGTCTCTGTGTCTCTGTCTCTGTGTCTCTGTCTCTGTGTCTCTGTCTCTGTGTCTCTGTCTCTGTGTCTCTGTCTCTGCGTCTATGTCTCTGTGTCTCTGTCTCTTTGTCTCTGCCTCTGTGTCTCTGTCTCTGTGTCTCTGCCTCCGTGGGTCTCTCTCCGTGTCGCTGTCTCTGTGAATCTGTCCCTGTGTCTCTGCCTCTGTGTCAATGTCTCTGTGTCTCTGTCCCTGTGTCTCCGTCTCTGTGTCTCTGCATCTGTATCTCTGTCTCTGTGTCTCTGTCTCTGTGTCTCTGTCTCTGTGTCTCTGTCTCTGTGTCTCTGTCTCTGTGTCTCTGTCTCTTTGTCTATGTCTCTGTGTCTCTGTCTCTTTGTCTCTGTGTCTGTGTCTCTGTCTCTGTGTCTCTGTCTCCGTGTCGCTGTCTCTGTGAATCTGTCCCAGTGTCTCTGTCTCCGTGTCCATGTCTCTGTGTCTCTGTCCCTGTGTCTCCGTCTCTGTGTCTCTGCATCTGAATCTCTGTCTCTGTGTCTCTGTCTCACAGTCTCTGTCTCTGTGTCTCTGTCTCTGTGTCTCTGTCTCTGTCTCTGTCCCTGTGTCTCTGTCTCTGTGTCCCTGTCTCTGTGTCTGTGTCTCTGTGCCTCTGTCTCTGTGTCTCTGTGTCTGTGAATCTGTCTCTGTGTCTCTGTCCCTGTGTCTCCGTCTCTGTGTCTCTGTCTGTCTCACTGTGTCTCTGTCTCTGTTTCTCTGTCCCACAGTCTCCGTCTCTGTGTCTCTGTCTCTGTGTCTCTGTCTCTGTGTCTCTGTCTCTGTGTCTCTGTCTCTGTGTCTCTGTCTCTGTGTCTCTGTCTCTGTGTCTCTGTCTCTGTGTCTCTGTCTCTGTGTCTCTGTCTCTGTGTCTCTGTCTCTGTGTCTCTGTCTCTGTGTCTCTGTCTCTGTGTCTCTGTCTCTGTGTCTCTGTCTCTCTGTCTCTGTCTCTGTGTCTCTGTCTCTGTGTCTCTGTCTCTGTGCCTCTGTCTCTGTGTCTCTGTCTCTGTGTCTCTGTCTCTGTGTCTCTGTCTCTGTGTCTCTGTCTCTGTGTCTCTGTCTCTGCGTCTCTGTCTCTGCGTCTCTGTCTCTGCGTCTCTGTCTCTGCGTCTCTGTCTCTGCGTCTCTGTCTCTGCGTCTCTGTCTCTGTGTCTCTGTCTCTGTGTCTCTGTCTCTGTGTCTCTGTCTCTGTGTCTCTGTCTCTGTGTCTCTGTCTCTGTGTCTCTGTCTCTGTGTCTCTGTCTCTGTGTCTCTGTCTCTGTGTCTCTGTCTCTGTGTCTCTGTCTCTGTGTCTCTGTCTCTGTGTCTCTGTCTCTGTGTCTCTGTCTCTGTGTCTCTGTCTCTGTGTCTCTGTCTCTGTGTCTCTGTCTCTGTGTCTCTGTCTCTGTGTCTCTGTCTCTGTGTCTCTGTCTCTGTGTCTCTGTCTCTGTGTCTCTGTCTCTGTGTCTCTGTCTCTGTGTCTCTGTCTCTGTGTCTCTGTCTCTGTGTCTCTGTCTCTGTGTCTCTGTCTCTGTGTCTCTGTCTCTGTGTCTCTGTCTCTGTGTCTCTGTCTCTGCGTCTATGTCTCTGTGTCTCTGCCTCCGTGGGTCTCTCTCCGTGTCGCTGTCTCTGTGAATCTGTCCCTGTGTCTCAGCCTCTGTGTCAATGTCTCTGTGTCTCTGTCCCTGTGTCTCCGTCTCTGTGTCTCTGCATCTGTATCTCTGTCTCTGTGTCTCTGTCTCTGTGTCTCTGTCTCTGTGTCTCTGTCTCTGTGTCTCTGTCTCTGCGTCTATGTCTCTGTGTCTCTGTCTCTTTGTCTCTGTCTCTGTGTCTCTGTCTCTGTGTCTCTGTCTCCGTGTCGCAGTCTCTGTGAATCTGTCCCAGTGTCTCTGTCTCCGTGTCCATGTCTCTGTGTCTCTGTCCCTGTGTCTCCGTCTCTGTGTCTCTGCATCTGAATCTCTGTCTCTGTGTCTCTGTCTCACAGTCTCTGTCTCTGTGTCTCTGTCTCTTTGTCTCTGTCTCTGTCTCTGTCCCTGTGTCTCTGTCTCTGTGTCCCTGTCTCTGTGTCTGTGTCTCTGTGCCTCTGTCTCTGTGTCTCTGTGTCTGTGAATCTGTCTCTGTGTCTCTGTCCCTGTGTCTCCGTCTCTGTGTCTCTGTCTGTCTCACTGTGTCTCTGTCTCTGTTTCTCTGTCCCACAGTCTCCGTCTCTGTGTCTCTGTCTCTGTGTATCTGTCTCTGTGTCTCTGTCTCTGTGTCTCTGTCTCTGTGTCTCTGTCTCTGTGTCTCTGTCTCTGTGTCTCTGTCTCTGTGTCTCTGTCTCTGTGTCTCTGTCTCTGTGTCTCTGTCTCTGTGTCTCTGTCTCTGTGTCTCTGTCTCTGTGTCTCTGTCTCTGTGTCTCTGTCTCTGTGTCTCTGTCTCTGTGTCTCTGTCTCTGTGTCTCTGTCTCTGTGTCTCTGTCTCTGTGTCTCTGTCTCTGTGTCTCTGTCTCTGTGTCTCTGTCTCTGTGTCTCTGTCTCTGTGTCTCTGTCTCTGTGTCTCTGTCTCTGTGTCTCTGTCTCTGCGTCTATGTCTCTGTGTCTCTGTCTCTTTGTCTCTGTCTCTGTGTCTCTGTCTCTGTGTCTCTGTCTCTGTGTCTCTGTCTCTGTGTCTCTGTCTCTGTGTCTCTGTCTCTGTGTCTCTGTCTCTGTGTCTCTGTCTCTGTGTCTCTGTCTCTGTGTCTCTGTCTCTGTGTCTCTGTCTCTGTGTCTCTGTCTCTGTGTCTCTGTCTCTGTGTCTCTGTCTCTGTGTCTCTGTCTCTGTGTCTCTGTCTCTGTGTCTCTGTCTCTGTGTCTCTGTCTCTGTGTCTCTGTCTCTGTGTCTCTGTCTCTGTGTCTCTGTCTCTGTGTCTCTGTCTCTGTGTCTCTGTCTCTGTGTCTCTGTCTCTGTGTCTCTGTCTCTGTGTCTCTGTCTCTGTGTCTCTGTCTCTGTGTCTCTGTCTCTGTGTCTCTGTCTCTGTGTCTCTGTCTCTGTGTCTCTGTCTCTGTGTCTCTGTCTCTGTGTCTCTGTCTCTGTGTCTCTGTCTCTGTGTCTCTGTCTCTGTGTCTCTGTCCCTGTGTCTCTGTCCCTGTGTCTCTGCCTCTGTGTCTCTGTCTCTGTGTCTCTGTCTCTGTGTCTGTGTCTCTGTGTCTCTGTCTCTGTGTCTCTGTCTCTGTGTCTCTGTCTCTGTGTCTCTGTCTCTGTGTCTCTGTCTCTGTGTCTCTGCCTCTGTGTCTCTGTCTCTGTGTCTCTGTCTCTGTGTCTCTGCCTCTGTGTCTCTGTCTCTGTGTCTCTGTCTCTGTGTCTCTGTCTCTGTGTCTCTGTCTCTGTGTCTCTGTCTCTGTGTCTCTGTCTCTGTGTCTCTGTCTCTGTGTCTCTGTCTCTGTGTCTCTGTCTCTGTGTCTCTGCCTCCGTGGGGCTCTCTCCGTGTCGTTGTCTCTGTGAATCTGTCCCTGTGTCTCTGTCCCTGTGTCTCTGTGTCCCTGTCTCTGTGTCTGTGTCTCTGTGCCTCTGTCTCTGTGTCTCTGTGTCTGTGAATCTGTCTCTGTGTCTCTGTCCCTGTGTCTCCGTCTCTGTGTCTCTGTCTGTCTCACTGTGTCTCTGTCTCTGTTTCTCTGTCCCACAGTCTCCGTCTCTGTGTCTCTGTCTCTGTGTCTCTGTCTCTGTGTCTCTGTCTCTGTGTCTCTGTCTCTGTGTCTCTGTCTCTGTGAATCTGTCCCTGTGTCTCTGCCTCTGTGTCTCTGTCTCTGTGTCTCTGTCTCTGTCTCTGTCCCTGTTTCTCCGTCTCTGTGTCTCTGTCTCTGTGTCTCTGTCTCTGTGTCTATGTCTCTGTGTCTATGTCTCTGTGTCTATGTCTCTGTGCCTCTGTCTCTGTGTCTCTGTGTCTGTGAATCTCTCTATGTGTTTCTGTCTCTGTGTCTCTGTCCCTGTGTCTCCGTCTCTGTGTCTCTGTCTGTCACACTGTGTCTCTGTCTCTGTGTCTCTGTCTCTGTGTCTCTGTCTCTGTGCTTCTGCCTCTGTGCCTCTGCCTCTGTGTCTCGGTCTCTGTGTCTCTGTCTCTGTGTCTCTGTCTTTGTGTCTCTGCCTCCGTGGGTCTCTCTCCGTGTCGCTGTCTCTGTGAATCTGTCCCTGTGTCTCTGCCTCTGTGTCAATGTCTCAGTGTCTCTGTCCCTGTGTCTCCGTCTCTGTGTCTCTGCATCTGTATCTCTGTCTCTGTGTCTCTGTCTCTGTGTCTCTGTCTCTGTGTCTCTGTCTCTGTGTCTCTGTCTCTGTGTCTCTGTCTCTGCGTCTATGTCTCTGTGTCTCTGTCTCTTTGTCTCTGCCTCTGTGTCTCTGTCTCTGTGTCTCTGTCTCTGTGTCTCTGTCTCTGTGTCTCTGCCTCCGTGGGGCTCTCTCCGTGTCGTTGTCTCTGTGAATCTGTCCCTGTGTCTCTGTCCCTGTGTCTCTGTGTCCCTGTCTCTGTGTCTGTGTCTCTGTGCCTCTGTCTCTGTGTCTCTGTGTCTGTGAATCTGTCTCTGTGTCTCTGTCCCTGTGTCTCCGTCTCTGTGTCTCTGTCTGTCTCACTGTGTCTCTGTCTCTGTTTCTCTGTCCCACAGTCTCCGTCTCTGTGTCTCTGTCTCTGTGTCTCTGTCTCTGTGTCTCTGTCTCTGTGTCTCTGTCTCTGTCCCTGTGTCTCTGTCTCTGTGTCCCTGTCTCTGTGTCTGTGTCTCTGTGCCTCTGTCTCTGTGTCTCTGTGTCTGTGAATCTGTCTCTGTGTCTCTGTCCCTGTGTCTCCGTCTCTGTGTCTCTGTCTGTCTCACTGTGTCTCTGTCTCTGTTTCTCTGTCCCACAGTCTCCGTCTCTGTGTCTCTGTCTCTGTGTCTCTGTCTCTGTGTCTCTGTCTCTGTGTCTCTGTCTCTGTGTCTCTGTCTCTGTGTCTCTGTCTCTGTGTCTCTGTCTCTGTGTCTCTGTCTCTGTGTCTCTGTCTCTGTGTCTCTGTCTCTGTGTCTCTGTCTCTGTGTCTCTGTCTCTGTGTCTCTGTCTCTGTGTCTCTGTCTCTGTGTCTCTGTCTCTGTGTCTCTGTCTCTCTGTCTCTGTCTCTGTGTCTCTGTCTCTGTGTCTCTGTCTCTGTGCCTCTGTCTCTGTGTCTCTGTCTCTGTGTCTCTGTCTCTGTGTCTCTGTCTCTGTGTCTCTGTCTCTGTGTCTCTGTCTCTGTGTCTCTGTCTCTGCGTCTCTGTCTCTGCGTCTCTGTCTCTGCGTCTCTGTCTCTGCGTCTCTGTCTCTGTGTCTCTGTCTCTGTGTCTCTGTCTCTGTGTCTCTGTCTCTGTGTCTCTGTCTCTGTGTCTCTGTCTCTGTGTCTCTGTCTCTGTGTCTCTGTCTCTGTGTCTCTGTCTCTGTGTCTCTGTCTCTGTGTCTCTGTCTCTGTGTCTCTGTCTCTGTGTCTCTGTCTCTGTGTCTCTGTCTCTGTGTCTCTGTCTCTGTGTCTCTGTCTCTGTGTCTCTGTCTCTGTGTCTCTGTCTCTGTGTCTCTGTCTCTGTGTCTCTGTCTCTGTGTCTCTGTCTCTGTGTCTCTGTGTCTGTGAATCTGTCTCTGTGTCTCTGTCCCTGTGTCTCCGTCTCTGTGTCTCTGTCTGTCTCACTGTGTCTCTGTCTCTGTTTCTCTGTCCCACAGTCTCCGTCTCTGTGTCTCTGTCTCTGTGTCTCTGTCTCTGTGTCTCTGTCTCTGTGTCTCTGTCTCTGTGTCTCTGTCTCTGTGTCTCTGTCTCTGTGTCTCTGTCTCTGTGTCTCTGTCTCTGTGTCTCTGTCTCTGTGTCTCTGTCTCTGTGTCTCTGTCTCTGTGTCTCTGTCTCTGTGTCTCTGTCTCTGTGTCTCTGTCTCTGTGTCTCTGTCTCTCTGTCTCTGTCTCTGTGTCTCTGTCTCTGTGTCTCTGTCTCTGTGCCTCTGTCTCTGTGTCTCTGTCTCTGTGTCTCTGTCTCTGTGTCTCTGTCTCTGTGTCTCTGTCTCTGTGTCTCTGTCTCTGCGTCTCTGTCTCTGCGTCTCTGTCTCTGTGTCTCTGTCTCTGTGTCTCTGTCTCTGTGTCTCTGTCTCTGTGTCTCTGTCTCTGTGTCTCTGTCTCTGTGTCTCTGTCTCTGTGTCTCTGTCTCTGTGTCTCTGTCTCTGTGTCTCTGTCTCTGTGTCTCTGTCTCTGTGTCTCTGTCTCTGTGTCTCTGT
This sequence comes from Megachile willughbiella, assembly GCA_945859595.2. Taxonomy (NCBI): domain Eukaryota; kingdom Metazoa; phylum Arthropoda; class Insecta; order Hymenoptera; family Megachilidae; genus Megachile; species Megachile willughbiella. The sequence goes on from CAMAOD020000260.1 coordinate 812,788, forward strand.
CTCTGTGTCTCTGTCTCTGTGTCTCTGTCTCTGTGTCTCTGTCTCTGTGTCTCTGTCTCTGTGTCTCTGTCTCTGTGTCTCTGTCTCTGTGTCTCTGTCTCTGTGTCTCTGTCTCTGTGTCTCTGTCTCTGTGTCTCTGTCTCTGTGTCTCTGTCTCTGTGTCTCTGTCCCTGTGTCTCTGCCTCTGTGTCTCTGTCTCTGTGTCTCTGTCTCTGTGTCTGTGTCTCTGTGTCTCTGTCTCTGTGTCTCTGTCTCTGTGTCTCTGTCTCTGTGTCTCTGTCTCTGTGTCTCTGTCTCTGTGTCTCTGCCTCTGTGTCTCTGTCTCTGTGTCTCTGTCTCTGTGTCTCTGCCTCTGTGTCTCTGTCTCTGTGTCTCTGTCTCTGTGTCTCTGTCTCTGTGTCTCTGTCTCTGTGTCTCTGTCTCTGTGTCTCTGTCTCTGTGTCTCTGTCTCTGTGTCTCTGTCTCTGTGTCTCTGCCTCCGTGGGGCTCTCTCCGTGTCGTTGTCTCTGTGAATCTGTCCCTGTGTCTCTGTCCCTGTGTCTCTGTGTCCCTGTCTCTGTGTCTGTGTCTCTGTGCCTCTGTCTCTGTGTCTCTGTGTCTGTGAATCTGTCTCTGTGTCTCTGTCCCTGTGTCTCCGTCTCTGTGTCTCTGTCTGTCTCACTGTGTCTCTGTCTCTGTTTCTCTGTCCCACAGTCTCCGTCTCTGTGTCTCTGTCTCTGTGTCTCTGTCTCTGTGTCTCTGTCTCTGTGTCTCTGTCTCTGTGTCTCTGTCTCTGTGTCTCTGTCTCTGTGTCTCTGTCTCTGTGTCTCTGTCTCTGTGTCTCTGTCTCTGTGTCTCTGTCTCTGTGTCTCTGTCTCTGTGTCTCTGTCTCTGTGTCTCTGTCTCTGTGTCTCTGTCTCTGTGTCTCTGTCTCTGTGTCTCTGTCTCTGTGTCTCTGTCTCTGTGTCTCTGTCTCTGTGTCTCTGTCTCTGTGTCTCTGTCTCTGTGTCTCTGTCTCTGTGTCTCTGTCTCTGTGTCTCTGTCTCTGTGTCTCTGTCTCTGTGTCTCTGTCTCTGTGTCTCTGTCTCTGTGTCTCTGTCTCTGTGTCTCTGTCTCTGTGTCTCTGTCTCTGTGTCTCTGTCTCTGTGTCTCTGTCCCTGTGTCTCTGCCTCTGTGTCTCTGTCTCTGTGTCTCTGTCTCTGTGTCTGTGTCTCTGTGTCTCTGTCTCTGTGTCTCTGTCTCTGTGTCTCTGTCTCTGTGTCTCTGTCTCTGTGTCTCTGTCTCTGTGTCTCTGCCTCTGTGTCTCTGTCTCTGTGTCTCTGTCTCTGTGTCTCTGCCTCTGTGTCTCTGTCTCTGTGTCTCTGTCTCTGTGTCTCTGTCTCTGTGTCTCTGTCTCTGTGTCTCTGTCTCTGTGTCTCTGTCTCTGTGTCTCTGTCTCTGTGTCTCTGTCTCTGTGTCTCTGTCTCTGTGTCTCTGTCTCTGTGTCTCTGCCTCCGTGGGGCTCTCTCCGTGTCGTTGTCTCTGTGAATCTGTCCCTGTGTCTCTGTCCCTGTGTCTCTGTGTCCCTGTCTCTGTGTCTGTGTCTCTGTGCCTCTGTCTCTGTGTCTCTGTGTCTGTGAATCTGTCTCTGTGTCTCTGTCCCTGTGTCTCCGTCTCTGTGTCTCTGTCTGTCTCACTGTGTCTCTGTCTCTGTTTCTCTGTCCCACAGTCTCCGTCTCTGTGTCTCTGTCTCTGTGTCTCTGTCTCTGTGTCTCTGTCTCTGTGTCTCTGTCTCTGTGTCTCTGTCTCTGTGTCTCTGTCTCTGTGTCTCTGTCTCTGTGTCTCTGTCTCTGTGTCTCTGTCTCTGTGTCTCTGTCTCTGTGTCTCTGTCTCTGTGTCTCTGTCTCTGTGTCTCTGTCTCTGTGTCTCTGTCTCTGTGTCTCTGTCTCTGTGTCTCTGTCTCTGTGTCTCTGTCTCTGTGTCTCTGTCTCTGTGTCTCTGTCTCTGTGTCTCTGTCTCTGTGTCTCTGTCTCTGTGTCTCTGTCTCTGTGTCTCTGTCTCTGTGTCTCTGTCTCTGTGTCTCTGTCTCTGTGTCTCTGTCTCTGTGTCTCTGTCTCTGTGTCTCTGTCTCTGTGTCTCTGTCTCTGTGTCTCTGTCTCTGTGTCTCTGTCTCTGTGTCTCTGTCTCACAGTCTCTGTCTCTGTGTCTCTGTCTCTGTGTCTCTGTCTCTGTCTCTGTCCCTGTGTCTCTGTCTCTGTGTCCCTGTCTCTGTGTCTGTGTCTCTGTGCCTCTGTCTCTGTGTCTCTGTGTCTGTGAATCTGTCTCTGTGTCTCTGTCCCTGTGTCTCCGTCTCTGTGTCTCTGTCTGTCTCACTGTGTCTCTGTCTCTGTTTCTCTGTCCCACAGTCTCCGTCTCTGTGTCTCTGTCTCTGTGTCTCTGTCTCTGTGTCTCTGTCTCTGTGTCTCTGTCTCTGTGTCTCTGTCTCTGTGTCTCTGTCTCTGTGTCTCTGTCTCTGTGTCTCTGTCTCTGTGTCTCTGTCTCTGTGTCTCTGTCTCTGTGTCTCTGTCTCTGTGTCTCTGTCTCTGTGTCTCTGTCTCTGTGTCTCTGTCTCTGTGTCTCTGTCTCTGTGTCTCTGTCTCTGGGTCTCTGTCTCTGCGTCTATGTCTCTGTGTCTCTGTCTCTTTGTCTCTGTCTCTGTGTCTCTGTCTCTGTGTCTCTGTCTCCGTGTCGCTGTCTCTGTGTCTCTGTCTCTGTGTCTCTGTCTCTGCGTCTGTGTCTCTGTGTCTCTGTCTCTGTGTCTCTGTCTCTGTGTCTCTGTCTCTGTGTCTGTGTCTCTGTGTCTCTGTCTCTGTGTCTCTGTCTCTGTGTCTCTGTCTCTGTGTCTCTGTCTCTGTGTCTCTGTCTCTGTGTCTCTGTCTCTGTGTCTCTGTCTCTGTGTCTCTGTCTCTGTGTCTCTGCCTCTGTGTCTCTGTCTCTGTGTCTCTGTCTCTGTGTCTCTGTCTCTGTGTCTCTGTCTCTCTGTCTCTGTCTCTGTGTCTCTGTCTCTGTGTCTCTGCCTCTGTGTCTCTGTCTCTGTGTCTCTGTCTCTGTGTCTCTGTCTCTGTGACTCTGTCTCTGTGTCTCTGTCTCTGTGTCTCTGTCTCTGTGTCTCTGTCTCTGTGTCTATGTCTCTGTGTCTATGTCTCTGTGTCTCTGTCTCTTTGTCTCTGTCCCTGTGCCACTGTCTCTGTGTCTCTGTCTCTGTGTCAATGTCTCTGTGTCTCTGTCCCTGTGTCTCCGTCTCTGTGTCTCTGCGTCTGTATCTCTGTCTCTGTGTCTCTGTCTCTGTGTCTCTGTCTCTGTGTCTCTGTCTCTGTGTCTCTGTCTCTGTGTCTCTGTCTCTGTGTCTCTGTCTCTGCGCCTATGTCTCTGTGTCTCTGTCTCTTTGTCTCTGTCTCTGTGTCTCTGTCTCGGTGTCTCTGCCCCTGTGTCTCTGTCTCTGTGTCTGGGTCTCTGTGTCTCTGTCTCTGTGTCTCTGTCTCTGAGTCTCTCTCTCTGTGTCCCTGTTTCTGTGTCTCTGTCCTTGCGTCTCCGTGTCTGTGTCTCTGTCTCTGTGTCCCTGTCTCTGTGTCTCTGTCTCTGTGTCTCTGTCTCTGTGTCTCTGTCTCTGTGTCTCTGTCTCTGTGTCTCTGTCTCTGTGTCTCTGTCTCTGTGTCTCTGTCTCTGTGTCTCTGTCTCTGTGTCTCTGTCTCTGTGCCTCTGTCTCTGTGTCTCTGTCTCACAGTCTCGGTCTCTGTGTCTCTGTCTCTGTGTCTCTGTCTCTGTCTCTGTCCCTGTGTCTCTGTCTCTGTGTCCCTGTCTCTGTGTCTATGTCTCTGTGCCTCTGTCCCTGTGTCTCTGTGTCTGTGAATCTGTCTCTGTGTTTCTGTCTCTGTGTCTCTGTCCCTGTGTCTCCGTCTCTGTGTCTCTGTCTGTCTCACTGTGTCTCTGTCTCTGTTTCTCTGTCCCACAGTCTCCGTCTCTGTGTCTCCGTCTCTGTGTCTCCGTCTCTGTGTCTCTGTCTCTGTGTCTCTGTCTCTGTGTCTATGTCTCTGTGTCTCTGTCTCTTTGTCTCTGTCCCTGTGTCACTGCCTCTGTGTCTCTGTCTCTGTGTCTCTGTTTCTGTGTCTCTGTCTCTGTGTCTCTGTCTCTGTGCTTCTGCCTCTGTGCCTCTGCCTCTGTGTCTCGGTCTCTGTGTCTCTGTCTCTGTGTCTCTGTCTCTGTGTCTCTGCCTCTGTGTCTCTGTCTCTGTGTCTCTGTCTCTGTGTCTCTGTCTCTGTGACTCTGTCTCTGTGTCTCTGTCTCTGTGTCTCTGTCTCTGTGTCTACGTCTCTGTGTCTCTGTCTCTTTGTCTCTGTCCCTGTGCCACTGTCTCTGTGTCTCTGTCCCTGTGTCTCTGTCTCTGTGTCTCTGTCCCTGTGTGTCTGTCTCTGTGTCTCTGTCTCTGTGTCTCTGTCTCTGTGTCTCTGTCTCTGTGTCTCTGTCTCTGTGTCTCTGTCTCTGTGTCTCTGTCTCTGTGTCTCTGTCTCTGTGTCTCTGTCTCTGTGTCTCTGTCTCTGTGTCTCTGCCTCCGTGGGTCTCTCTCCGTGTCGCTGTCTCTGTGAATCTGTCTCTGTGTCTCTGTCTCTGTGTCTCTGTCTCTGTGTCTATGTCTCTGTGTCTCTGTCTCTTTGTCTCTGTCCCTGTGTCACTGCCTCTGTGTCTCTGTCTCTGTGTCTCTGTTTCTGTGTCTCTGTCTCTGTGTCTCTGTCTCTGTGCTTCTGCCTCTGTGCCTCTGCCTCTGTGTCTCGGTCTCTGTGTCTCTGTCTCTGTGTCTCTGTCTCTGTGTCTCTGTCTCTGTGTCTCTGTCTCTGTGTCTCTGTCTCTGTGTCTCTGTCTCTGTGCCTCTGTCTCTGTGTCTCTGGCTCTGTGTCTCTGTCTCACAGTCTCGGTCTCTGTGTCTCTGTCTCTGTGTCTCTGTCTCTGTCTCTGTCCCTGTGTCTCTGTCTCTGTGTCCCTGTCTCTGTGTCTATGTCTCTGTGCCTCTGTCCCTCTGTCCCTGTGTTTCTGTGTCTGTGAATCTGTCTCTGTGTTTCTGTCTCTGTGTCTCTGTCCCTGTGTCTCCGTCTCTGTGTCTCTGTCTGTCTCACTGTGTCTCTGTCTCTTTTTCTCTGTCCCACAGTCTCCGTCTCTGTGTCTCCGTCTCTGTGTCTCTGTCTCTGTGTCTCTGTCTCTGTGTCTATGTCTCTGTGTCTCTGTCTCTTTGTCTCTGTCCCTGTGTCACTGCCTCTGTGTCTCTGTCTCTGTGTCTCTGTCTCTGTGTCTCTGTCTCTGTGCTTCTGCCTCTGTGCCTCTGCCTCTGTGTCTCGGTCTCTGTGTCTCTGTCTCTGTGTCTCTGTCTCTGTGTCTCTGCCTCTGTGTCTCTGTCTCTGTGTCTCTGTCTCTGTGTCTCTGTCTCTGTGACTCTGTCTCTGTGTCTCTGTCTCTGTGTCTCTGTCTCTGTGTCTATGTCTCTGTGTCTCTGTCTCTTTGTCTCTGTCCCTGTGCCACTGTCTCTGTGTCTCCGTCTCTGTGTCTCTGTCTCTGTGTCTCTGTCTCTGTGTGTCTGTCTCTGTGTCTCTGTCTCTGTGTCTCTGTCTCTGTGTCTCTGTCTCTGTGTCTCTGTCTCTGTGTCTCTGTCTCTGTGTCTCTGCCTCCGTGGGTCTCTCTCCATGTCGCTGTCTCTGTGAATCTGTCCCTGTGTCTCTGCCTCTGTGTCAATGTCTCTGTGTCTCTGTCCCTGTGTCTCCGTCTCTGTGTCTCTGCGTCTGTATCTCTGTCTCTGTGTCTCTGTCTCTGTGTCTCTGTCTCTGTGTCTCTGTCTCTGTGTCTCTGTCTCTGTGTCTCTGTCTCTGTGTCTCTGTCTCTGTGTCTCTGTCTCTGTGTCTCTGTCTCTGCGTCTATGTCTCTGTGTCTCTGTCTCTTTGTCTCTGTCTCTGTGTCTCTGTCTCGGTGTCTCTGCCCCTGTGTCTCTGTCTCTGTGTCTGGGTCTCTGTGTCTCTGTCTCTGTGTCTCTGTCTCTGAGTCTCTCTCTCTGTGTCCCTGTTTCTGTGTCTCTGTCCTTGCGTCTCCGTGTCTGTGTCTCTGTCTCTGTGTCCCTGTCTCTGTGTCTCTGTCTCTGTGTCTCTGTCTCTGTGTCTCTGTCTCTGTGTCTCTGTCTCTGTGTCTCTGTCTCTGTGTCTCTGTCTCTGTGTCTCTGTCTCTGTGTCTCTGTTTCTGTGTCTCTGTCTCTGTGCCTCTGTCTCTGTGTCTCTGTCTCTGTGTCTCTGTCTCACAGTCTCGGTCTCTGTGTCTCTGTCTCTGTGTCTCTGTCTCTGTCTCTGTCCCTGTGTCTCTGTCTCTGTGTCCCTGTCTCTGTGTCTATGTCTCTGTGCCTCTGTCCCTGTGTCTCTGTGTCTGTGAATCTGTCTCTGTGTTTCTGTCTCTGTGTCTCTGTCCCTGTGTCTCCGTCTCTGTGTCTCTGTCTGTCTCACTGTGTCTCTGTCTCTGTTTCTCTGTCCCACAGTCTCCGTCTCTGTGTCTCCGTCTCTGTGTCTCTGTCTCTGTGTCTCTGTCTCTGTGTCTATGTCTCTGTGTCTCTGTCTCTTTGTCTCTGTCCCTGTGTCACTGCCTCTGTGTCTCTGTCTCTGTGTCTCTGTCTCTGTGTCTCTGTCTCTGTGTCTCTGTCTCTGTGTCTCTGTCTCTGTGTCTCTGTCTCTGTGTCTCTGTCTCTGTGTCTCTGTCTCTGTGTCTCTGTCTCTGTGTCTCTGTCTCTGTGTCTCTGTCTCTGTGTCTCTGTCTCTGTGTCTCTGTCTCCGTGTCTCTGTCTCTGTGTCTCTGTCTCTGTGTCTCTGTCTCTGTGTCTCTGTCTCTGTGTCTCTGTCTCTGTCTCTGTCTCTGTGTCTCTGTCTCTGTGTCTTCGTCTCTGTGTCTCTGTCTCTGTGTCTCTGTCTCTGTCTCTGTCTCTGTGTCTTCGTCTCTGTGTCTCTGTCTCTGTGTCTCTGTCTCTGTCTCTGTCTCTGTGTCTCTGTCTCTGTGTCTCTGTCTCTGTGTCTCTGCCTCTGTGTCTCCGTCTCTGTGTCTCTGTCTCTGTGTCTCTGACTCTGTGTCGCTGTCTCTGTGTCTCTGTCTCTGTGTCTCTGTCTCTGTGTCTCTGCCTCCGTGGGTCTCTCTCCGTGTCGTTGTCTCTGTGAATCTGTCCCTGTGTCTCTGCCTCTGTGTCAATGTCTCTGTGTCTCTGTCCCTGTGTCTCCGTCTCTGTGTCTCTGCATCTGTATCTCTGTCTCTGTGTCTCTGTCCCACAGTCTCCGTCTCTGTGTCAATGTCTCTGTGTCTCTGTCCCTGTGTCTCCGTCTCTGTGTCTCTGCATCTGTATCTCTGTCTCTGTGTCTCTGTCTCTGTGTCTCTGTCTCTGTGTCTCTGTCTCTGTGTCTCTGTCTCTGTGTCTCTGTCTCTGTGTCTCTGTCTCGGTGTCTCTGCCCCTGTGTCTCTGTCTCTGTGTCTGGGTCTCTGTGTCTCTGTCTCTGTGTCTCTGTCTCTGAGTCTCTCTCTCTGTGTCCCTGTTTCTGTGTCTCTGTCCTTGCGTCTCCGTGTCTGTGTCTCTGTCTCTGTGTCCCTGTCTCTGTGTCTCTGTCTCTGTGTCTCTGTCTCTGTGTCTCTGCCTCTGTGTCTCTGTCTCTGTGTCTCTGTCTCTGTGTCTCTGTCTCTGTGTCTCTGTCTCTGTGTCTCTGTCTCTGTGTCTCTGTCTCTGTGTCTCTGTCTCTGTGTCTCTGTCTCTGTGTCTCTGCCTCTGTGTCTCTGTCTCTGTGTCTCTGTCTCTGTGTCTCTGTCTCTGTGTCGCTGTCTCTGTGTCTCTGTCTCTGTGTCTCTGTCTCTGTGTCTCTGCCTCCGTGGGTCTCTCTCCGTGTCGTTGTCTCTGTGAATCTGTCCCTGTGTCTCTGCCTCTGTGTCAATGTCTCTGTGTCTCTGTCCCTGTGTCTCCGTCTCTGTGTCTCTGCATCTGTATCTCTGTCTCTGTGTCTCTGTCTCTGTGTCTCTGTCTCTGTCTCTGTCTCTGTGTCTCTGTCTCTGTGTCTCTGTCTCTGTGTCTCTGTCTCTGCGTCTATGTCTCTGTGTCTCTGTCTCTTTGTCTCTGTCTCTGTGTCTCTGTCTCGGTGTCTCTGCCCCTGTGTCTCTGTCTCTGTGTCTGGGTCTCTGTGTCTCTGTCTCTGTGTCTCTGTCTCTGAGTCTCCCTCTCTGTGTCCCTGTTTCTGTGTCTCTGTCCTTGCGTCTCCGTGTCTGTGTCTCTGTCTCTGTGTCCCTGTCTCTGTGTCTCTGTCTCTGTGTCTCTGTCTCTGTGTCTCTGTCTCTGTGTCTCTGTCTCTGTGTCTCTGTCTCTGTGTCTCTGTCTCTGTGTCTCTGTTTCTGTGTCTCTGTCTCTGTGCCTCTGTCTCTGTGTCTCTGTCTCTGTGTCTCTGTCTCACAGTCTCGGTCTCTGTGTCTCTGTCTCTGTGTCTCTGTCTCTGTCTCTGTCCCTGTGTCTCTGTCTCTGTGTCCCTGTCTCTGTGTCTATGTCTCTGTGCCTCTGTCCCTGTGTCTCTGTGTCTGTGAATCTGTCTCTGTGTTTCTGTCTCTGTGTCTCTGTCCCTGTGTCTCCGTCTCTGTGTCTCTGTCTGTCTCACTGTGTCTCTGTCTCTGTTTCTCTGTCCCACAGTCTCCGTCTCTGTGTCTCCGTCTCTGTGTCTCTGTCTCTGTGTCTCTGTCTCTGTGTCTATGTCTCTGTGTCTCTGTCTCTTTGTCTCTGTCCCTGTGTCACTGCCTCTGTGTCTCTGTCTCTGTGTCTCTGTCTCTGTGTCTCTGTCTCTGTGTCTCTGTCTCTGTGTCTCTGTCTCTGTGTCTCTGTCTCTGTGTCTCTGTCTCTGTGTCTCTGTCTCTGTGTCTCTGTCTCTGTGTCTCTGTCTCTATGTCTCTGTCTCTGTCTCTGTGTCTCTGTCTCCGTGTCTCTGTCTCTGTGTCTCTGTCTCTGTGTCTCTGTCTCTGTGTCTCTGTCTCTGTGTCTCTGTCTCTGTCTCTGTCTCTGTGTCTCTGTCTCTGTGTCTTCGTCTCTGTGTCTCTGTCTCTGTGTCTCTGTCTCTGTCTCTGTCTCTGTGTCTCTGTCTCTGTGTCTCTGTCTCTGTGTCTCTGTCTCTGTGTCTCTGTCTCTGTGTCTCTGTCTCTGTGTCTCTGTCTCTGTGTCTCTGTCTCTGTGTCTCTGCCTCTGTGTCTCCGTCTCTGTGTCTCTGTCTCTGTGTCTCTGACTCTGTGTCGCTGTCTCTGTGTCTCTGTCTCTGTGTCTCTGTCTCTGTGTCTCTGCCTCCGTGGGTCTCTCTCCGTGTCGTTGTCTCTGTGAATCTGTCCCTGTGTCTCTGCCTCTGTGTCAATGTCTCTGTGTCTCTGTCCCTGTGTCTCCGTCTCTGTGTCTCTGCATCTGTATCTCTGTCTCTGTGTCTCTGTCCCACAGTCTCCGTCTCTGTGTCAATGTCTCTGTGTCTCTGTCCCTGTGTCTCCGTCTCTGTGTCTCTGCATCTGTATCTCTGTCTCTGTGTCTCTGTCTCTGTGTCTCTGTCTCTGTGTCTCTGTCTCTGTGTCTCTGTCTCTGTGTCTCTGTCTCTGTGTCTCTGCCTCTGTGTCTCTGTCTCTGCGTCTATGTCTCTGTGTCTCTGTCTCTTTGTCTCTGTCTCTGTGTCTCTGTCTCGGTGTCTCTGCCCCTGTGTCTCTGTCTCTGTGTCTGGGTCTCTGTGTCTCTGTCTCTGTGTCTCTGTCTCTGAGTCTCTCTCTCTGTGTCCCTGTTTCTGTGTCTCTGTCCTTGCGTCTCCGTGTCTGTGTCTCTGTCTCTGTGTCCCTGTCTCTGTGTCTCTGTCTCTGTGTCTCTGTCTCTGTGTCTCTGCCTCTGTGTCTCTGTCTCTGTGTCTCTGTCTCTGTGTCTCTGTCTCTGTGTCTCTGTCTCTGTGTCTCTGTCTCTGTGTCTCTGTCTCTGTGTCTCTGTCTCTGTGTCTCTGCCTCTGTGTCTCTGTCTCTGTGTCTCTGTCTCTGTGTCTCTGTCTCTGTGTCGCTGTCTCTGTGTCTCTGTCTCTGTGTCTCTGTCTCTGTGTCTCTGCCTCCGTGGGTCTCTCTCCGTGTCGTTGTCTCTGTGAATCTGTCCCTGTGTCTCTGCCTCTGTGTCAATGTCTCTGTGTCTCTGTCCCTGTGTCTCCGTCTCTGTGTCTCTGCATCTGTATCTCTGTCTCTGTGTCTCTGTCTCTGTGTCTCTGTCTCTGTCTCTGTCCCTGTGTCTCTGACTCTGTGTCTCTGTCTCTGTGTCACTGTCTCTGTGTCTCTGTCTCTGTGTCTCTGTCTCTGTGTCTCTGTCTCTGTGTCTCTGTCTCGGTGTCTCCGCCCCTGTGTCTCTGTCTCCGAATCTCTGTCTCTGTGTCTGGGTCTCTGTGTCTCTGTCTCTGTGTCTCTGTCTCTGAGTCTCTCTCTCTGTGTCCCTGTTTCTGTGTCTCTGTCCATGCGTCTCCGTGTCTGTGTCTCTGTCTCTGTGTCCCTGTCTCTGTGTCTATGTCTCTGTGCCTCTGTCTCTGTGTCTCTGTGTCTGTGAATCTGTCTCTGTGTTTCTGTCTCTGTGTCTCTGTCCCTGTGTCTCCGTCTCTGTGTCTCTGTCTGTCTCACTGTGTCCCTGTCTCTGGGTATCTGTCTCTGTGTCTCTGTCTCTGTGTCTCTGTCTCTGTGTCTCTGTCTCTGTGTCTCTGTCTCTGTGTCTCTGTCTCTGTGTCTCTGTCTCTGTGTCTCTGCCTCTGTGTCAATGTCTCGGTGTCTCTGTCCCTGTGTCTCTGCATCTGTATCTCTGTCTCTGTGTCTCTTTCCCACAGTCTCCATCTCTGTGTCTCTGTCTCTGTGTCTCTGTCTCTGTCTCTGTCCCTGTGTCTCTGTCTCTGTGTCTCTGTCTCCGTGTCTCTGTCTCTGTGTCTCTGTCTCTGTGTCTCTGTCTCTGTGTCTCCGTCTCTGTGTCTCTGTCTCTGAGTTTCTGTCTCTGTCTCTGTCTCTGTGTCTCTGTCTGTCTCACTGTGTCTCTGTCTCTGTGTCTCTGTCTCTGTGTCTCTGTCTCTCTGTCTCTGTCTCTGTGTCTCTGTCGCTATGTCTCTGTCTCTGTGTCTCTGTCTCTGTGTCTCTGTCTCTGTGTCTCTGTCTCTGTGTCGCTGTCTCCGTGTCTCTGTCTCTGTGTCCCTGTTTCTGTGTCTCTGTCCTTGCGTCTCCGTGTCTGTGTCTCTGTCTCTGTGTCCCTGTCTCTGTGTCTATGTCTCTGTGCCTCTGTCTCTTTGTCTCTGTGTCTGTGAATCTGTCTCTGTGTTTCTGTCTCTGTGTCTCTGTCCCTGTGTCTCCGTTTCTATGTCTCTGTCTGTCTCACTGTGTCTCTGTCTCTGTGTCTCTGTCTCTGTGTCTCTGTCTCTGTGTCTCTGTCTCTGTGTCTCTGTCTCTGTGTCTCTGGCTCTGTGTCTCTGTCTCTGTGTCTCTGTCTATGTGTCTCTGTCTCTGTGTCTCTGCCTCCGTGGGTCTCTCTCCGTGTCGCTGTCTCTGTGAATCTGTCCCTGTGTCTCTGCCTCTGTGTCAATGTCTCTGTGTCTCTGTCCCTGTGTCTCCGTCTCTGTGTCTCTGCATCTGTATCTCTGTCTCTGTGTCTCTGTCTCTGTGTCTCTGTCTCTGTGCTTCTGCCTCTGTGCCTCTGCCTCTGTGTCTCTGTCTCTGTGTCTCTGTCTCTGTGTCTCTATCTCTGTGTCTATGTCTCTGTGTCTCTGTCTCTGTGTCTCTGTCTCTGTGTCTCTGTCTCTTTGTCTCTGTCACCTGTGTCACTGTCTCTGTGTCTCTGTATCTGTGTCTCTGTGTCTGTGTCTCTGTCTCTGTGTCTCTGTCTCTGTGTCTCTGTCTCTGTGCTTCTGCCTCTGTGCCTCTGCCTCTGTGTCTCGGTCTCTGTGTCTCTGTCTCTGTGTCTCTGTCTCTGTGTCTCTGTCTCTGTGTCTCTGTCTCTGTGTCTCTGCCTCCGTGGGTCTCTCTCCGTGTCGTTGTCTCTGTGAATCTGTCCCTGTGTCTCTGCCTCTGTGTCAATGTCTCTGTGTCTCTGTCCCAGTGTCTCCGTCTCTGTGTCTCTGCATATGTATCTCTGTCTCTGTGTCTCTGTCCCACAGTCTCTGTCTCTGTGTCTCTGTCTCTGTGTCTCTGTCTCTGTGTCTCTGTCTCTGTGTCTCTGTCTCTGTGTCTCTGTCTCTGTGTCTCTGTCTCTGTGTCTCTGTCTCTGTGTCTCCGTCTATGTGTCTCTGTCTCTGTGTCTCTGCCTCCGTGGGTCTCTCTCCGTGTCGCTGTCTCTGTGAATCTGTCCCTGTGTCTCTGCCTCTGTGTCAATGTCTCTGTGTCTCTGTCCCTGTGTCTCCATCTCTGTGTCTCTGCATCTGTATCTCTGTCTCTGTGTCTCTGTCTCTGTGTCTCTGTCTCTGTGCTTCTGCCTCTGTGCCTCTGCCTCTGTGTCTCTGTCTCTGTGTCTCTGTCTCTGTGTCTCTATCTCTGTGTCTATGTCTCTGTGTCTCTGTCTCTGTGTCTCTGTCTCTGTGTCTCTGTCTCTTTGTCTCTGTCACCTGTGTCACTGTCTCTGTGTCTCTGTATCTGTGTCTCTGTGTCTGTGTCTCTGTCTCTGTGTCTCTGTCTCTGTGTCTCTGTCTCTGTGTCTCTGTCTCTGTGTCTCTGTCTCTGTGTCTCTGTCTCTGTGTCTCTGTCTCTGTGTCTCTGTCTCTGTGTCTCTGTCTCTGTGTCTCTGTCTCTGTGTCTCTGTCTCTGTGTCTCTGTCTCTGTGTCTCTGTCTCTGTGTCTCTGTCTCTGTGTCTCTGTCTCTGTGTCCCTGTTTCTGTGTCTCTGTCCTTGCGTCTCCGTGTCTGTGTCTCTGTCTCTGTGTCTCTGTCTCTGTGTCTCTGTCTCTGTGTCTCTGTCTCTGTGTCTCTGTCTCGGTGTCTCCGCCCCTGTGTCTCTGTCTCCGAATCTCTGTCTCTGTGTCTGGGTCTCTGTGTCTCTGTCTCTGTGTCTCTGTCTCTGAGTCTCTCTCTCTGTGTCCCTGTTTCTGTGTCTCTGTCCATGCGCCTCCGTGTCTGTGTCTCTGTCTCTGTGTCCCTGTCTCTGTGTCTATGTCCCTGTGCCTCTGTCTCTGTGTCTCTGTGTCTGTGAATCTGTCTCTGTGTTTCTGTCTCTGTGTCTCCGTCTCTGTGGCTCTGTCTGTCTCACTGTGTCTCTGTCTCTGTGTCTCTGTCTCTGAGTTTCTGTCTCTGTCTCTGTCCCTGTGTCTCTGTCTGTCTCACTGTGTCTCTGTCTCTGTGTCTCTGTCTCTGTGTCTCTGTCACTGTGTCTCTGTCTCTGTGTCTCTGTCTCTGTGTCTCTGTCTCTGTGTCTCTGTCTCTGTGTCTCTGTCTCTGTGTCTCTGTCTCTGTGTCTCTGTCTCTGTGTCTCTGTCTCTGTGTCTCTGTCTCTGTGCCTCTGTCTCTGTGTCTCTGTCTCTGTGCCTCTGTCTCTGTGCTTCTGCCTCTGTGCCTCTGCCTCTGTGTCTCGGTCTCTGTGTCTCCGTCTCTGTGTCTCTGTGTCTGTGTCTCTGTCTCTGTGTCTCTGTCTCTGTGTCTCTGTCTCTGTGCTTCTGCCTCTGTGCCTCTGCCTCTGTGTCTCGGTCTCTGTGTCTCTGTCTCTGTGTCTCTGTCTCTGTGTCTCTGTCTCTGTGTCTCTGTCTCTGTGTCTCTGCCTCCGTGGGTCTCTCTCCGTGTCGTTGTCTCTGTGAATCTGTCCCTGTGTCTCTGCCTCTGTGTCAATGTCTCTGTGTCTCTGTCCCAGTGTCTCCGTCTCTGTGTCTCTGCATATGTATCTCTGTCTCTGTGTCTCTGTCCCACAGTCTCTGTCTCTGTGTCTCTGTCTCTGTGTCTCTGTCTCTGTGTCTCTGTCTCTGTGTCTCTGTCTCTGTGTCTCTGTCTCTGTGTCTCTGTCTCTGTGTCTCTGTCTCTGTGTCTCTGTCTCTGTGTCTCCGTCTCTGTGTCTCTGTCTCTGTGTCTCTGTCTCTGTGTCTCTGTCTCTGTGTCCCTGTTTCTGTGTCTCTGTCCTTGCGTCTCCGTGTCTGTGTCTCTGTCTCTGTGTCGCTGTCTCTGTGTCTATGTCTCTGTGCCTCTGTCTCTTTGTCTCTGTGTCTGTGAATCTGTCTCTGTGTTTCTGTCTCTGTGTCTCTGTCCCTGTGTCTCCGTCTCTATGTCTCCGTCTGTCTCACTGTGTCTCTGTCTCTGTGTCTCTGTCTCTGTGTCTCTGTCTCTGTGTCTCTGTCTCTGTGTCTCTGTCTCTGTGTCTCGGTCTCTGTGTCTCTGTCTCTGTGTCTCTGTCTCTGTGTCTCTGTCTCTGTGTCTCTGTCTCTGTGTCTCTGCCTCCGTGGGTCTCTCTCCGTGTCGTTGTCTCTGTGAATCTGTCCCTGTGTCTCTGCCTCTGTGTCAATGTCTCTGTGTCTCTGTCCCAGTGTCTCCGTCTCTGTGTCTCTGCATATGTATCTCTGTCTCTGTGTCTCTGTCCCACAGTCTCTGTCTCTGTGTCTCTGTCTCTGTGTCTCTGTCTCTGTGTCTCTGTCTCTGTGGCTCTGTCTCTGTGTCTCTGTCTCTGTGTCTCTGTCTCTGTGTCTCTGTCTCTGTGTCTCTGTCTCTGTGTCTCTGGCTCTGTGTCTCTGTCTCTGTGTCTCTGTCTATGTGTCTCTGTCTCTGTGTCTCTGCCTCCGTGGGTCTCTCTCCGTGTCGCTGTCTCTGTGAATCTGTCCCTGTGTCTCTGCCTCTGTGTCAATGTCTCTGTGTCTCTGTCCCTGTGTCTCCATCTCTGTGTCTCTGCATCTGTATCTCTGTCTCTGTGTCTCTGTCTCTGTGTCTCTGTCTCTGTGCTTCTGCCTCTGTGCCTCTGCCTCTGTGTCTCTGTCTCTGTGTCTCTGTCTCTGTGTCTCTATCTCTGTGTCTATGTCTCTGTGTCTCTGTCTCTGTGTCTCTGTCTCTGTGTCTCTGTCTCTTTGTCTCTGTCACCTGTGTCACTGTCTCTGTGTCTCTGTATCTGTGTCTCTGTGTCTGTGTCTCTGTCTCTGTGTCTCTGTCTCTGTGTCTCTGTCTCTGTGTCTCTGTCTCTGTGTCTCTGTCTCTGTGTCTCTGTCTCTGTGTCTCTGTCTCTGTGTCTCTGTCTCTGTGTCTCTGTCTCTGTGTCTCTGTCTCTGTGTCTCTGTCTCTGTGTCTCTGTCTCTGTGTCTCTGTCTCTGTGTCTCTGTCTCTGTGTCTCTGTCTCTGTGTCCCTGTTTCTGTGTCTCTGTCCTTGCGTCTCCGTGTCTGTGTCTCTGTCTCTGTGTCTCTGTCTCTGTGTCTCTGTCTCTGTGTCTCTGTCTCTGTGTCTCTGTCTCGGTGTCTCCGCCCCTGTGTCTCTGTCTCCGAATCTCTGTCTCTGTGTCTGGGTCTCTGTGTCTCTGTCTCTGTGTCTCTGTCTCTGAGTCTCTCTCTCTGTGTCCCTGTTTCTGTGTCTCTGTCCATGCGCCTCCGTGTCTGTGTCTCTGTCTCTGTGTCCCTGTCTCTGTGTCTATGTCCCTGTGCCTCTGTCTCTGTGTCTCTGTGTCTGTGAATCTGTCTCTGTGTTTCTGTCTCTGTGTCTCCGTCTCTGTGGCTCTGTCTGTCTCACTGTGTCTCTGTCTCTGTGTCTCTGTCTCTGAGTTTCTGTCTCTGTCTCTGTCCCTGTGTCTCTGTCTGTCTCACTGTGTCTCTGTCTCTGTGTCTCTGTCTCTGTGTCTCTGTCACTGTGTCTCTGTCTCTGTGTCTCTGTCCCTGTGTCTCTGTCTCTGTGTCTCTGTCTTTGTGCTTCTGCCTCTGTGCCTCTGCCTCTGTGTCTCGGTCTCTGTGTCTCCGTCTCTGTGTCTCTGTCTCTGTGTCTCTGTCTCTGTGTCTCTGTCTCTGTGTCTCTGTCTCTGTGTCTCTGTCTCTGTGTCTCTGTCTCTGTGTCTCTGTCTCTGTGTCTCTGTCTCTGTGTCTCTGTCTCTGTGTCTCTGTCTCTGTGTCTCTGTCTCTGTGCCTCTGTCTCTGTGTCTCTGTCTCTGTGCCTCTGTCTCTGTGTCTCTGTCTCTGTGTCTCTGTCTCTGTGTCTCTGTCTCTGTGTCTCTGTCTCTGTGTCTCTGTCTCTGTGTCTCTGTCTCTGTGCCTCTGTCTCTGTGTCTCTGTCTCTGTGTCTCTGTCTCACAGTCTCGGTCTCTGTGTCTCTGTCTCTGTGTCTCTGTCTCTGTGTCTCTGTCTCTGTGTCTCTGTCTCTGTGTCTCTGTCTCTGTGTCTCTGTCTCTGTGTCTCTGTCTCTGTGTCTCTGTCTCTGTGTCTCTGTCTCTGTGTCTATGTCTCTGTGTCTATGTCTCTGTGTCTCTGTCTCTTTGTCTCTGTCCCTGTGTCACTGTCTCTGTGTCTCTGTCTCTGTGTCTCTGTCTCTGTGTCTCTGTCTCTGTGTCTCTGTCTCTGTGTCTCTGTCTCTGTGTCTCTGTCTCTGTGTCCCTGTCTCTGTGTCTCTGTCTCTGTGTCTCTGTCTCTGTGTCTCTGTCTCTGTGTCTCTGTCTCCGTGTCGCTGTCTCTGTGAATCTGTCCCAGTGTCTCTGTCTCCGTGTCCATGTCTCTGTGTCTTTGTCCCTGTGTCTCCGTCTCTGTGTCTCTGCATCTGAATCTCTGTCTCTGTGTCTCTGTCTCACAGTCTCTGTCTCTGTGTCTCTGTCTCTGTGTCTCTGTCTCTGTCTCTGTCCCTGTGTCTCTGTCTCTTTGTCTCTGTCCCTGTGTCACTGTCTCTGTGTCTCTGTCCCTGTGTCTCCGTCTGTGTGTCTCTGTCTGTCTCACTGTGTCTCTGTCTCTGTTTCTCTGTCCCACAGTCTCCGTCTCTGTGTCTCTGTCTCTGTGTCTCTGTCTCTGTGTCTCTGTCTCTGTGTCTCTGTCTCTGTGTCTCTGTCTCTGTGTCTCTGTCTCTGTGTCTCTGTCTCTGTGTCTCTGTCTCTGTGTCTCTGTCTCTGTGTCTCTGTCTCTGTGTCTCTGTCTCTGTGTCTCTGTCTCTGTGTCTCTGTCTCTGTGTCTCTGTCTCTGTGTCTCTGTCTCTGTGTCTCTGTCTCTGTGTCTCTGTCTCTGTGTCTCCGTCTCTGTGGCTCTGTCTGTCTCACTGTGTCTCTGTCTCTGTGTCTCTGTCTCTGAGTTTCTGTCTCTGTCTCTGTCCCTGTGTCTCTGTCTGTCTCACTGTGTCTCTGTCTCTGTGTCTCTGTCTCTGTGTCTCTGTCACTGTGTCTCTGTCTCTGTGTCTCTGTCCCTGTGTCTCTGTCTCTGTGTCTCTGTCTTTGTGCTTCTGCCTCTGTGCCTCTGCCTCTGTGTCTCGGTCTCTGTGTCTCCGTCTCTGTGTCTCTGTCTCTGTGTCTCTGTCTCTGTGTCTCTGTCTCTGTGTCTCTGTCTCTGTGTCTCTGTCTCTGTGTGTCTGTCTCTGTGTCTCTGTCTCTGTGTCTCTGTCTCTGTGTCTCTGTCTCTGTGTCTCTGTCTCTGTGTCTCTGTCTCTGTGTCTCCGTCTCTGTGCCTCTGTCTCTGTGTCTCTGTCTCTGTGTCTCTGTCTCTGTGTCTCTGTCTCTGTGTCTCTGTCTCTGTGTCTCTGTCTCTGTGTCTCTGTCTCCCTGGGTCTCTCTCCGTGTCGCTGTCTCTGTGAATCTGTCCCTGTGTCTCTGCCTCTGTGTCAATGTCTCTGTGTCTCTGTCCCTGTGTCTCCGTCTCTGTGTCTCTGCATCTGTATCTCTGTCTCTGTGCTTCTGCCTCTGTGCCTCTGCCTCTGTGTCTCGGTCTCTGTGCTTCTGCCTCTGTGCCTCTGGCTCTGTGTCTCGGTCTCTGTGTCTCCGTCTCTGTGTCTCTGTCTCTGTGTCTCTGTGTCTCTGTCTCTGTCTCTCTGTCTCTGTGTCTCTGTCTCTGTGTCTCTGTCTCTGTGTCTCTGTCTCACAGTCTCGGTCTCTGTGTCTCTGTCTCTGTGTCTCTGCCTCCGTGGGGCTCTCTCCGTGTCGTTGTCTCTGTGAATCTGTCCCTGTGTCTCTGCCTCTGTGTCTCTGTCTCTGTGTCTCTGTCTCTGTCTCTGTCCCTGTTTCTCCGTCTCTGTGTCTCTGTCTCTGTGTCTCTGTCTCTGTGTCTATGTCTCTGTGTCTATGTCTCTGTGTCTATGTCTCTGTGCCTCTGTCTCTGTGTCTCTGTGTCTGTGAATCTCTCTCTGTGTTTCTGTCTCTGTGTCTCTGTCCCTGTGTCTCCGTCTCTGTGTCTCTGTCTGTCACACTGTGTCTCTGTCTCTGTGTCTCTGTCTCTGTGTCTCTGTCTCTGTGTCTCTGTTTCTGTGTCTCTGTCTCTGTGTCTCTGTCTCTGTGTCTCTGTCTCTGTGTCTATGTCTCTGTGTCTCTGTCTCTTTGTCTCTGTCCCTGTGCCACTGTCTCTGTGTCTCTGTCTCTGTGTCTCTGTCTCTGTGCTTCTGCCTCTGTGCCTCTGCCTCTGTGTCTCGGTCTCTGTGTCTCTGTCTCTGTGTCTCTGTCTCTGTGTCTCTGTCTCTGTGTCTCTGTCTCTGTGTCTCTGTCTCTGTGTCTCTGCCTCTGTGTCTCTGTCTCTGTGTCTCTGTCTCTGTGTCTCTGTCTCTGTGTCTCTGTCTCGGTGTCTCTGCCCCTGTGTCTCTGTCTCTGTGTCTGGGTCTCTGTGTCTCTGTCACTGTGTCTCTGTCTCTGAGTCTCTCTCTCTGTGTCCCTGTTTCTGTGTCTCTGTCCTTGCGTCTCCGTGTCTGTGTCTCTGTCTCTGTGTCCCTGTCTCTGTGTCTCTGTCTCTGTGTCTCTGTCTCTGTGTCTCTGTCTCTGTGTCTCTGTCTCTGTGTCTCTGTCTCTGTGTCTCTGTCTCTGTGTCTCTGTCTCTGTGTCTCTGTCTCTGTGTCTCTGTCTCTGCGTCTCTGTCTCTGCGTCTCTGTCTCTGTGTCTCTGTCTCTGTGTCTCTGTCTCTGTGCCTCTGTCTCTGTGTCTCTGTCTCTGTGTCTCTGTCTCACAGTCTCGGTCTCTGTGTCTCTGTCTCTGTGTCTCTGTCTCTGTGTCTCTGTCTCTGTGTCTCTGTCTCTGTGCCTCTGTCTCTGTGTCTCTGTCTCTGTGTCTCTGTCTCACAGTCTCGGTCTCTGTGTCTCTGTCTCTGTGTCTCTGTCTCTGTGTCTCTGTCTCTGTGTCTCTGTCTCTGTGTCTCTGTCTCTCTGTCTCTGTCTCTGTGTCTCTGTCTCTGTGTCTCTGTCTCTGTGTCTATGTCTCTGTGTCTCTGTCTCTTTGTCTCTGTCCCTGTGTCACTGTCTCTGTGTCTCTGTCTCTGTGTCTCTGTCTCTGTGTCTCTGTCTCTGTGTCTCTGTCTCTGTGTCTCTGTCTCTGTGTCTCTGTCTCTGTGTCTCTGTCTCTGTGTCCCTGTCTCTGTGTCTCTGTCTCTGTGTCTCTGTCTCTGTGTCTCTGTCTCTGTGTCTCTGTCTCCGTGTCGCTGTCTCTGTGAATCTGTCCCAGTGTCTCTGTCTCCGCGTCCATGTCTCTGTGTCTCTGTCCCTGTGTCTCCGTCTCTGTGTCTCTGCATCTGAATCTCTGTCTCTGTGTCTCTGTCTCTGTGTCTCTGTCTCTGTGTCTCTGTCTCTGTGTCTCTGTCTCTGTGTCTCTGTCTCTGTGTCTCTGTCTCTGTGTCTCTGTCTCTGCGTCTATGTCTCTGTGTCTCTGTCTCTTTGTCTCTGCCTCTGTGTCTCTGTCTCTGTGTCTCTGCCTCCGTGGGTCTCTCTCCGTGTCGCTGTCTCTGTGAATCTGTCCCTGTGTCTCTGCCTCTGTGTCAATGTCTCTGTGTCTCTGTCCCTGTGTCTCCGTCTCTGTGTCTCTGCATCTGTATCTCTGTCTCTGTGTCTCTGTCTCTGTGTCTCTGTCTCTGTGTCTCTGTCTCTGTGTCTCTGTCTCTTTGTCTATGTCTCTGTGTCTCTGTCTCTTTGTCTCTGTCTCTGTGTCTCTGTCTCTGTGTCTCTGTCTCCGTGTCGCTGTCTCTGTGAATCTGTCCCAGTGTCTCTGTCTCCGTGTCCATGTCTCTGTGTCTCTGTCCCTGTGTCTCCGTCTCTGTGTCTCTGCATCTGAATCTCTGTCTCTGTGTCTCTGTCTCACAGTCTCTGTCTCTGTGTCTCTGTCTCTGTGTCTCTGTCTCTGTCTCTGTCCCTGTGTCTCTGTCTCTGTGTCCCTGTCTCTGTGTCTGTGTCTCTGTGCCTCTGTCTCTGTGTCTCTGTGTCTGTGAATCTGTCTCTGTGTCTCTGTCCCTGTGTCTCCGTCTCTGTGTCTCTGTCTGTCTCACTGTGTCTCTGTCTCTGTTTCTCTGTCCCACAGTCTCCGTCTCTGTGTCTCGGTCTCTGTGTCTCTGTCTCTGTGTCTCTGTCTCTGTGTCTCTGCCTCTGTGTCTCTGTCTCTGTGTCTCTGTCTCTGTGTCTCTGTCTCTGTGTCTCTGTCTCTGTGTCTCTGTCTCTGTGTCTCTGTCTCTGTGTCTCTGTCTCTGTGTCTCTGTCTCTGTGTCTATGTCTCTGTGTCTCTGTCTCTTTGTCTCTGTCCCTGTGCCACTGTCTCTGTGTCTCTGTCTCTGTGTCTCTGTCTCTGTGTCTCTGTCTCTGTGTCTCTGTCTCTGTGTCTCTGTCTCTGTGTCTCTGTCTCTGTGTCTCTGTCTCTGTGTCTCTGTCTCTGTGTCTCTGTCTCTGTGCCTCTGTCTCTGTGTCTCTGTCTCTGTGTCTCTGTCTCACAGTCTCGGTCTCTGTGTCTCTGTCTCTGTGTCTCTGTCTCTGTCTCTGTCCCTGTGTCTCTGTCTCTGTGTCCCTGTCTCTGTGTCTATGTCTCTGTGCCTCTGTCCCTGTGTCTCTGTGTCTGTGAATCTGTCTCTGTGTTTCAGTCTCTGTGTCTCTGTCCCTGTGTCTCCGTCTCTGTGTCTCTGTCTGTCTCACTGTGTCTCTGTCTCTGTTTCTCTGTCCCACAGTCTCCGTCTCTGTGTCTCCGTCTCTGTGTCTCTGTCTCTGTGTCTCTGTCTCTGTGTCTATGTCTCTGTGTCTCTGTCTCTGTGTCTCTGTCTCTGTCTCTGTCTCTGTGTCTCTGTCTCTGTGTCTCTGTCTCTGTGTCTCTGTCTCTGTCTCTGTCTCTGTGTCTCTGTCTCTGTGTCTCTGTCTCTGTGTCTCTGTCTCTGTGTCTCTGTCTCTGTGTCTCTGTCTCTGTGTCTCTGTCTCTGTGTCTCTGTCTCTGTGTCTCTGCCTCTGTGTCTATGTCTCTGTGTCTCTGTCTCTTTGTCTCTGTCCCTGTGTCACTGTCTCTGTGTCTCTGTCTCTGTGTCTCTGTCTCTGTGTCTCTGTCTCTGTGTCTCTGTGTCTCTGTCTCTGTGTCTCTGTCTCTGTGTCCCTGTCTCTGTGTCTCTGTCTCTGTGTCTCTGTCTCTGTGTCTCTGTCTCTGTGTCTCTGTCTCCGTGTCGCTGTCTCTGTGAATCTGTCCCAGTGTCTCTGTCTCCGTGTCCATGTCTCTGTGTCTTTGTCCCTGTGTCTCCGTCTCTGTGTCTCTGCATCTGAATCTCTGTCTCTGTGTCTCTGTCTCACAGTCTCTGTCTCTGTGTCTCTGTCTCTGTGTCTCTGTCTCTGTCTCTGTCCCTGTGTCTCTGTCTCTTTGTCTCTGTCCCTGTGTCACTGTCTCTGTGTCTCTGTCCCTGTGTCTCCGTCTCTGTGTCTCTGTCTGTCTCACTGTTCCTCTGTCTCTGTTTCTCTGTCCCACAGTCTCCGTCTCTGTGTCTCTGTCTCTGTGTCTCTGTCTCTGTGTCTCTGTCTCTGTGTCTCTGTCTCTGTGTCTCTGTCTCTGTGTCTCTGTCTCTGTGTCTCTGTCTCTGTGCCTCTGTCTCTGTGTCTCTGTCTCTGTGTCTCTGTCTCTGTGTCTCTGTCTCTGTGTCTCTGTCTCTGTGTCTCTGTCTCTGTGTCTCTGTCTCTGTGTCTCCGTCTCTGTGGCTCTGTCTGTCTCACTGTGTCTCTGTCTCTGTGTCTCTGTCTCTGAGTTTCTGTCTCTGTCTCTGTCCCTGTGTCTCTGTCTGTCTCACTGTGTCTCTGTCTCTGTGTCTCTGTCTCTGTGTCTCTGTCACTGTGTCTCTGTCTCTGTGTCTCTGTCCCTGTGTCTCTGTCTCTGTGTCTCTGTCTCTGTGCTTCTGCCTCTGTGCCTCTGCCTCTGTGTCTCGGTCTCTGTGTCTCTGTCTCTGTGTCTCTGTCTCTGTGTCTCTGTCTCTGTGTCTCTGTCTCTGTGTCTCTGTCTCTGTGTCTCTGCCTCTGTGTCTCTGTCTCTGTGTCTCTGTCTCTGTGTCTCTGTCTCTGTGTCTCTGTCTCGGTGTCTCTGCCCCTGTGTCTCTGTCTCTGTGTCTGGGTCTCTGTGTCTCTGTCACTGTGTCTCTGTCTCTGAGTCTCTCTCTCTGTGTCCCTGTTTCTGTGTCTCTGTCCTTGCGTCTCCGTGTGTGTGTCTCTGTCTCTGTGTCCCTGTCTCTGTGTCTCTGTCTCTGTGTCTCTGTCTCTGTGAATCTGTCCCTGTGTCTCTGCCTCTGTGTCAATGTCTCTGTGTCTCTGTCCCTGTGTCTCCGTCTCTGTGTCTCTGCATCTGTATCTCTGTCTCTGTGCTTCTGCCTCTGTGCCTCTGCCTCTGTGTCTCGGTCTCTGTGCTTCTGCCTCTGTGCCTCTGGCTCTGTGTCTCGGTCTCTGTGTCTCCGTCTCTGTGTCTCTGTCTCTGTGTCTCTGTCTCTGTCTCTCTGTCTCTGTGTCTCTGTCTCTGTGTCTCTGTCTCACAGTCTCGGTCTCTGTGTCTCTGTCTCTGTGTCTCTGCCTCCGTGGGGCTCTCTCCGTGTCGTTGTCTCTGTGAATCTGTCCCTGTGTCTCTGCCTCTGTGTCTCTGTCTCTGTGTCTCTGTCTCTGTCTCTGTCCCTGTTTCTCCGTCTCTGTGTCTCTGTCTCTGTGTCTCTGTCTCTGTGTCTATGTCTCTGTGTCTTTGTCTCTGTGTCTATGTCTCTGTGCCTCTGTCTCTGTGTCTCTGTGTCTGTGAATCTCTCTCTGTGTTTCTGTCTCTGTGTCTCTGTCCCTGTGTCTCCGTCTCTGTGTCTCTGTCTGTCACACTGTGTCTCTGTCTCTGTGTCTCTGTCTCTGTGTCTCTGTCTCTGTGTCTCTGTCTCTGTGTCTCTGTCCCTGTGTCTCTGTCTCTGTGTCTCTGTCTCTGTGTCTCTGTCTCTGTGTCTCTGTCTCTGTGTCTCTGTTTCTGTGTCTCTGTCTCTGTGTCTCTGTCTCTGTGTCTCTGTCTCTGTGTCTATGTCTCTGTGTCTCTGTCTCTTTGTCTCTATCCCTGTGCCACTGTCTCTGTGTCTCTGTCTCTGTGTCTCTGTCTCTGTGCTTCTGCCTCTGTGCCTCTGCCTCTGTGTCTCGGTCTCTGTGTCTCTGTCTCTGTGTCTCTGTCTCTGTGTCTCTGTCTCTGTGTCTCTGTCTCTGTGTCTCTGTCTCTGTGTCTCTGCCTCTGTGTCTCTGTCTCTGTGTCTCTGTCTCTGTGTCTCTGTCTCTGTGTCTCTGTCTCGGTGTCTCTGCCCCTGTGTCTCTGTCTCTGTGTCTGGGTCTCTGTGTCTCTGTCACTGTGTCTCTGTCTCTGAGTCTCTCTCTCTGTGTCCCTGTTTCTGTGTCTCTGTCCTCGCGTCTCCGTGTCTGTGTCTCTGTCTCTGTGTCCCTGTCTCTGTGTCTCTGTCTCTGTGTCTCTGTCTCTGTGTCTCTGTCTCTGTGTCTCTGTCTCTGTGTCTCTGTCTCTGTGTCTCTGTCTCTGTGTCTCTGTCTCTGTGTCTCTGTCTCTGTGTCTCTGTCTCTGCGTCTCTGTCTCTGCGTCTCTGTCTCTGTGTCTCTGTCTCTGTGTCTCTGTCTCTGTGCCTCTGTCTCTGTGTCTCTGTCTCTGTGTCTCTGTCTCACAGTCTCGGTCTCTGTGTCTCTGTCTCTGTGTCTCTGTCTCTGTGTCTCTGTCTCTGTGCCTCTGTCTCTGTGTCTCTGTCTCTGTGTCTCTGTCTCACAGTCTCGGTCTCTGTGTCTCTGTCTCTGTGTCTCTGTCTCTGTGTCTCTGTCTCTGTGTCTCTGTCTCTGTGTCTCTGTCTCTCTGTCTCTGTCTCTGTGTCTCTGTCTCTGTGTCTCTGTGTCTATGTCTCTGTGTCTCTGTCTCTTTGTCTCTGTCCCTGTGTCACTGTCTCTGTGTCTCTGTCTCTGTGTCTCTGTCTCTGTGTCTCTGTCTCTGTGTCTCTGTCTCTGTGTCTCTGTCTCTGTGTGTCTGTCTCTGTGTCCCTGTCTCTGTGTCTCTGTCTCTGTGTCTCTGTCTCTGTGTCTCTGTCTCTGTGTCTCTGTCTCCGTGTCGCTGTCTCTGTGAATCTGTCCCAGTGTCTCTGTCTCCGCGTCCATGTCTCTGTGTCTCTGTCCCTGTGTCTCCGTCTCTGTGTCTCTGCATCTGAATCTCTGTCTCTGTGTCTCTGTCTCTGTGTCTCTGTCTCTGTGTCTCTGTCTCTGTGTCTCTGTCTCTGTGTCTCTGTCTCTGTGTCTCTGTCTCTGTGTCTCTGTCTCTGCGTCTATGTCTCTGTGTCTCTGCCTCTTTGTCTCTGCCTCTGTGTCTCTGTCTCTGTGTCTCTGCCTCCGTGGGTCTCTCTCCGTGTCGCTGTCTCTGTGAATCTGTCCCTGTGTCTCTGCCTCTGTGTCAATGTCTCTGTGTCTCTGTCCCTGTGTCTCCGTCTCTGTGTCTCTGCATCTGTATCTCTGTCTCTGTGTCTCTGTCTCTGTGTCTCTGTCTCTGTGTCTCTGTCTCTGTGTCTCTGTCTCTTTGTCTATGTCTCTGTGTCTCTGTCTCTTTGTCTCTGTCTCTGTGTCTCTGTCTCTGTGTCTCTGTCTCCGTGTCGCTGTCTCTGTGAATCTGTCCCAGTGTCTCTGTCTCCGTGTCCATGTCTCTGTGTCTCTGTCCCTGTGTCTCCGTCTCTGTGTCTCTGCATCTGAATCTCTGTCTCTGTGTCTCTGTCTCACAGTCTCTGTCTCTGTGTCTCTGTCTCTGTGTCTCTGTCTCTGTCTCTGTCCCTGTGTCTCTGTCTCTGTGTCCCTGTCTCTGTGTCTGTGTCTCTGTGCCTCTGTCTCTGTGTCTCTGTGTCTGTGAATCTGTCTCTGTGTCTCTGTCCCTGTGTCTCCGTCTCTGTGTCTCTGTCTGTCTCACTGTGTCTCTGTCTCTGTTTCTCTGTCCCACAGTCTCCGTCTCTGTGTCTCGGTCTCTGTGTCTCTGTCTCTGTGTCTCTGTCTCTGTGTCTCTGCCTCTGTGTCTCTGTCTCTGTGTCTCTGTCTCTGTGTCTCTGTCTCTGTGTCTCTGTCTCTGTGTCTCTGTCTCTGTGTCTCTGTCTCTGTGTCTCTGTCTCTGTGTCTCTGTCTCTGTGTCTATGTCTCTGTGTCTCTGTCTCTTTGTCTCTGTCCCTGTGCCACTGTCTCTGTGTCTCTGTCTCTGTGTCTCTGTCTCTGTGTCTCTGTCTCTGTGTCTCTGTCTCTGTGTCTCTGTCTCTGTGTCTCTGTCTCTGTGTCTCTGTCTCTGTGCCTCTCTCTCTGTGTCTCTGTCTCTGTGTCTCTGTCTCACAGTCTCGGTCTCTGTGTCTCTGTCTCTGTGTCTCTGCCTCCGTGGGGCTCTCTCCGTGTCGTTGTCTCTGTGAATCTGTCCCTGTGTCTCTGCCTCTGTGTCTCTGTCTCTGTGTCTCTGTCTCTGTCTCTGTCCCTGTTTCTCCGTCTCTGTGTCTCTGTCTCTGTGTCTCTGTCTCTGTGTCTATGTCTCTGTGTCTTTGTCTCTGTGTCTATGTCTCTGTGCCTCTGTCTCTGTGTCTCTGTGTCTGTGAATCTCTCTCTGTGTTTCTGTCTCTGTGTCTCTGTCCCTGTGTCTCCGTCTCTGTGTCTCTGTCTGTCACACTGTGTCTCTGTCTCTGTGTCTCTGTCTCTGTGTCTCTGTCTCTGTGTCTCTGTCTCTGTGTCTCTGTCCCTGTGTCTCTGTCTCTGTGTCTCTGTCTCTGTGTCTCTGTCTCTGTGTCTCTGTCTCTGTGTCTCTGTTTCTGTGTCTCTGTCTCTGTGTCTCTGTCTCTGTGTCTCTGTCTCTGTGTCTATGTCTCTGTGTCTCTGTCTCTTTGTCTCTATCCCTGTGCCACTGTCTCTGTGTCTCTGTCTCTGTGTCTCTGTCTCTGTGCTTCTGCCTCTGTGCCTCTGCCTCTGTGTCTCGGTCTCTGTGTCTCTGTCTCTGTGTCTCTGTCTCTGTGTCTCTGTCTCTGTGTCTCTGTCTCTGTGTCTCTGTCTCTGTGTCTCTGCCTCTGTGTCTCTGTCTCTGTGTCTCTGTCTCTGTGTCTCTGTCTCTGTGTCTCTGTCTCGGTGTCTCTGCCCCTGTGTCTCTGTCTCTGTGTCTGGGTCTCTGTGTCTCTGTCACTGTGTCTCTGTCTCTGAGTCTCTCTCTCTGTGTCCCTGTTTCTGTGTCTCTGTCCTTGCGTCTCCGTGTCTGTGTCTCTGTCTCTGTGTCCCTGTCTCTGTGTCTCTGTCTCTGTGTCTCTGTCTCTGTGTCTCTGTCTCTGTGTCTCTGTCTCTGTGTCTCTGTCTCTGTGTCTCTGTCTCTGTGTCTCTGTCTCTGTGTCTCTGTCTCTGTGTCTCTGTCTCTGCGTCTCTGTCTCTGCGTCTCTGTCTCTGTGTCTCTGTCTCTGTGTCTCTGTCTCTGTGCCTCTGTCTCTGTGTCTCTGTCTCTGTGTCTCTGTCTCACAGTCTCGGTCTCTGTGTCTCTGTCTCTGTGTCTCTGTCTCTGTGTCTCTGTCTCTGTGCCTCTGTCTCTGTGTCTCTGTCTCTGTGTCTCTGTCTCACAGTCTCGGTCTCTGTGTCTCTGTCTCTGTGTCTCTGTCTCTGTGTCTCTGTCTCTGTGTCTCTGTCTCTGTGTCTCTGTCTCTCTGTCTCTGTCTCTGTGTCTCTGTCTCTGTGTCTCTGTGTCTATGTCTCTGTGTCTCTGTCTCTTTGTCTCTGTCCCTGTGTCACTGTCTCTGTGTCTCTGTCTCTGTGTCTCTGTCTCTGTGTCTCTGTCTCTGTGTCTCTGTCTCTGTGTCTCTGTCTCTGTGTCTCTGTCTCTGTGTCCCTGTCTCTGTGTCTCTGTCTCTGTGTCTCTGTCTCTGTGTCTCTGTCTCTGTGTCTCTGTCTCCGTGTCGCTGTCTCTGTGAATCTGTCCCAGTGTCTCTGTCTCCGCGTCCATGTCTCTGTGTCTCTGTCCCTGTGTCTCCGTCTCTGTGTCTCTGCATCTGAATCTCTGTCTCTGTGTCTCTGTCTCTGTGTCTCTGTCTCTGTGTCTCTGTCTCTGTGTCTCTGTCTCTGTGTCTCTGTCTCTGTGTCTCTGTCTCTGTGTCTCTGTCTCTGTGTCTCTGTCTCTGTGTCTCTGTCTCTGCGTCTATGTCTCTGTGTCTCTGCCTCTTTGTCTCTGCCTCTGTGTCTCTGTCTCTGTGTCTCTGCCTCCGTGGGTCTCTCTCCGTGTCGCTGTCTCTGTGAATCTGTCCCTGTGTCTCTGCCTCTGTGTCAATGTCTCTGTGTCTCTGTCCCTGTGTCTCCGTCTCTGTGTCTCTGCATCTGTATCTCTGTCTCTGTGTCTCTGTCTCTGTGTCTCTGTCTCTGTGTCTCTGTCTCTGTGTCTCTGTCTCTTTGTCTATGTCTCTGTGTCTCTGTCTCTTTGTCTCTGTCTCTGTGTCTCTGTCTCTGTGTCTCTGTCTCCGTGTCGCTGTCTCTGTGAATCTGTCCCAGTGTCTCTGTCTCCGTGTCCATGTCTCTGTGTCTCTGTCCCTGTGTCTCCGTCTCTGTGTCTCTGCATCTGAATCTCTGTCTCTGTGTCTCTGTCTCACAGTCTCTGTCTCTGTGTCTCTGTCTCTGTGTCTCTGTCTCTGTCTCTGTCCCTGTGTCTCTGTCTCTGTGTCCCTGTCTCTGTGTCTGTGTCTCTGTGCCTCTGTCTCTGTGTCTCTGTGTCTGTGAATCTGTCTCTGTGTCTCTGTCCCTGTGTCTCCGTCTCTGTGTCTCTGTCTGTCTCACTGTGTCTCTGTCTCTGTTTCTCTGTCCCACAGTCTCCGTCTCTGTGTCTCGGTCTCTGTGTCTCTGTCTCTGTGTCTCTGTCTCTGTGTCTCTGCCTCTGTGTCTCTGTCTCTGTGTCTCTGTCTCTGTGTCTCTGTCTCTGTGTCTCTGTCTCTGTGTCTCTGTCTCTGTGTCTCTGTCTCTGTGTCTCTGTCTCTGTGTCTCTGTCTCTGTGTCTATGTCTCTGTGTCTCTGTCTCTTTGTCTCTGTCCCTGTGCCACTGTCTCTGTGTCTCTGTCTCTGTGTCTCTGTCTCTGTGTCTCTGTCTCTGTGTCTCTGTCTCTGTGTCTCTGTCTCTGTGTCTCTGTCTCTGTGTCTCTGTCTCTGTGCCTCTCTCTCTGTGTCTCTGTCTCTGTGTCTCTGTCTCACAGTCTCGGTCTCTGTGTCTCTGTCTCTGTGTCTCTGTCTCTGTCTCTGTCCCTGTGTCTCTGTCTCTGTGTCCCTGTCTCTGTGTCTATGTCTCTGTGCCTCTGTCCCTGTGTCTCTGTGTCTGTGAATCTGTCTCTGTGTTTCTGTCTCTGTGTCTCTGTCCCTGTGTCTCCGTCTCTGTGTCTCTGTCTTTCTCACTGTGTCTCTGTCTCTGTTTCTCTGTCCCACAGTCTCCGTCTCTGTGTCTCCGTCTCTGTGTCTCTGTCTCTGTGTCTCTGTCTCTGTGTCTATGTCTCTGTGTCTCTGTCTCTGTGTCTCTGTCTCTGTCTCTGTCTCTGTGTCTCTGTCTCTGTGTCTCTGTCTCTGTGTCTCTGTCTCTGTGTCTCTGTCTCTGTCTCTGTCTCTGTGTCTCTGTCTCTGTGTCTCTGTCTCTGTGTCTCTGTCTCTGTGTCTCTGTCTCTGTGTCTCTGTCTCTGTGTCTCTGTCTCTGTGTCTCTGTCTCTGTGTCTCTGTCTCTGTGTCTCTGCCTCTGTGTCTCTGTCTCTGTGTCTCTGTCTCTGTGTCTCTGTCTCTGTGTCGCTGTCTCTGTGTCTCTGCCTCTGTGTCTCTGTCTCTGTGTCTCTGCCTCCGTGGATCTCTCTCCGTGTCGTTGTCTCTGTGAATCTGTCCCTGTGTCTCTGCCTCTGTGTCAATGTCTCTGTGTCTCTGTCCCTGTGTCTCCGTCTCTGTGTCTCTGCATCTGTATCTCTGTCTCTGTGTCTCTGTCCCACAGTCTCCGTCTCTGTGTCAATGTCTCTGTGTCTCTGTCCCTGTGTCTCCGTCTCTGTGTCTCTGCATCTGTATCTCTGTCTCTGTGTCTCTGTCTCTGTGTCTCTGTCTCTGTGTCTCTGTCTCTGTGTCTCTGTCTCTGTGTCTCTGTCTCTGTGTCTCTGCCTCTGTGTCTCCGTCTCTGCGTCTATGTCTCTGTGTCTCTGTCTCTTTGTCTCTGTCTCTGTGTCTCTGTCTCGGTGTCTCTGCCCCTGTGTCTCTGTCTCTGTGTCTGGGTCTCTGTGTCTCTGTCTCTGTGTCTCTGTCTCTGAGTCTCTCTCTCTGTGTCCCTGTTTCTGTGTCTCTGTCCTTGCGTCTCCGTGTCTGTGTCTCTGTCTCTGTGTCCCTGTCTCTGTGTCTCTGTCTCTGTGTCTCTGTCTCTGTGTCTCTGTCTCTGTGTCTCTGTCTCTGTGTCTCTGTCTCTGTGTCTCTGTCTCTGTGTCTCTGTCTCTGTGTCTCTGTCTCTGTGTCTCTGTCTCTGTGTCTCTGTCCCTGTGTCTCCGTCTCTGTGTCTCTGCATCTGTATCTCTGTCTCTGTGTCTCTGTCTCTGTGTCTCTGTCTCTGTGTCTCTGTCTCTGTGTCTCTGTCTCTGTGTCTCTGTCTCTGTGTCTCTGCCTCTGTGTCTCTGTCTCTGCGTCTATGTCTCTGTGTCTCTGTCTCTTTGTCTCTGTCCCTGTGCCACTGTCTCTGTGTCTCTGTCTCTGTGTCTCTGTCTCTGTGTCTCTGTCTCTGTGCTTCTGCCTCTGTGCCTCTGCCTCTGTGTCTCGGTCTCTGTGCTTCTGCCTCTGTGCCTCTGGCTCTGTGTCTCGGTCTCTGTGTCTCCGTCTCTGTGTCTCTGTCTCTGTGTCTCTGTGTCTCTGTCTCTGTCTCTCTGTCTCTGTGTCTCTGTCTCTGTGTCTCTGTCTGTGTGTCTCTGTCTCTGTGTCTCTGTCTCACAGTCTCGGTCTCTGTGTCTCTGTCTCTGTGTCTCTGCCTCCGTGGGGCTCTCTCCGTGTCGTTGTCTCTGTGAATCTGTCCCTGTGTCTCTGCCTCTGTGTCTCTGTCTCTGTGTCTCTGTCTCTGTCTCTGTCCCTGTTTCTCCGTCTCTGTGTCTCTGTCTCTGTGTCTCTGTCTCTGTGTCTATGTCTCTGTGTCTATGTCTCTGTGTCTATGTCTCTGTGCCTCTGTCTCTGTGTCTCTGTGTCTGTGAATCTCTCTCTGTGTTTCTGTCTCTGTGTCTCTGTCCCTGTGTCTCCGTCTCTGTGTCTCTGTCTCTGTGTCTCTGTCTCTGTGTCTCTGTCTCTGTGTCTCTGTCTCTGTGTCTCTGTCTCTGTGTCTCTGTCCCTGTGTCTCTGTCTCTGTGTCTCTGTCTCTGTGTCTCTGTCTCTGTGTCTCTGTCTCTGTGTCTCTGTTTCTGTGTCTCTGTCTCTGTGTCTCTGTCTCTGTGTCTCTGTCTCTGTGTCTATGTCTCTGTGTCTCTGTCTCTTTGTCTCTGTCCCTGTGCCACTGTCTCTGTGTCTCTGTCTCTGTGTCTCTGTCTCTGTGTCTCTGTCTCTGTGCTTCTGCCTCTGTGCCTCTGCCTCTGTGTCTCGGTCTCTGTGTCTCTGTCTCTGTGTCTCTGTCTCTGTGTCTCTGTCTCTGTGTCTCTGTCTCTGTGTCTCTGTCTCTGTGTCTCTGTCTCTGTGTCTCTGTCTCTGTGTCTCTGTCTCTGTGTCTCTGTCTCTGTGTCTCTGTCTCTGTGTCTCTGTCTCGGTGTCTCTGCCCCTGTGTCTCTGTCTCTGTGTCTCTGTCTCTCTGTCTCTGTCTCTGTGTCTCTGTCTCTGTGTCTCTGTCTCTGTGTCTCTGTCTCTGTGTCTCTGTCTCTGTGTCTCTGTCTCTGTGTCTCTGTCTCTGTGTCTCTGTCTCTGTGTCTCTGTCTCTGTGTCTCTGTCTCTGCGTCTATGTCTCTGTGTCTCTGTCTCTTTGTCTCTGCCTCTGTGTCTCTGTCTCTGTGTCTCTGCCTCCGTGGGTCTCTCTCCGTGTCGCTGTCTCTGTGAATCTGTCCCTGTGTCTCTGCCTCTGTGTCAATGTCTCTGTGTCTCTGTCCCTGTGTCTCCGTCTCTGTGTCTCTGCATCTGTATCTCTGTCTCTGTGTCTCTGTCTCTGTGTCTCTGTCTCTGTGTCTCTGTCTCTGTGTCTCTGTCTCTTTGTCTATGTCTCTGTGTCTCTGTCTCTTTGTCTCTGTCTCTGTGTCTCTGTCTCTGTGTCTCTGTCTCCGTGTCGCTGTCTCTGTGAATCTGTCCCAGTGTCTCTGTCTCCGTGTCCATGTCTCTGTGTCTCTGTCCCTGTGTCTCCGTCTCTGTGTCTCTGCATCTGAATCTCTGTCTCTGTGTCTCTATCTCACAGTCTCTGTCTCTGTGTCTCTGTCTCTGTGTCTCTGTCTCTGTGTCTCTGTCTCTGTCTCTGTCCCTGTGTCTCTGTCTCTGTGTCCCTGTCTCTGTGTCTGTGTCTCTGTGCCTCTGTCTCTGTGTCTCTGTGTCTGTGAATCTGTCTCTGTGTCTCTGTCCCTGTGTCTCCGTCTCTGTGTCTCTGTCTGTCTCACTGTGTCTCTGTCTCTGTTTCTCTGTCCCACAGTCTCCGTCTCTGTGTCTCGGTCTCTGTGTCTCTGTCTCTGTGTCTCTGTCTCTGTGTCTCTGCCTCTGTGTCTCTGTCTCTGTGTCTCTGTCTCTGTGTCTCTGTCTCTGTGTCTCTGTCTCTGTGTCTCTGTCTCTGTGTCTCTGTCTCTGTGTCTCTGTCTCTGTGTCTATGTCTCTGTGTCTCTGTCTCTTTGTCTCTGTCCCTGTGCCACTGTCTCTGTGTCTCTGTCTCTGTGTCTCTGTCTCTGTGTCTCTGTCTCTGTGTCTCTGTCTCTGTGTCTCTGTCTCTGTCTCTCTGTCTCTGTGTCTCTGTCTCTGTGTCTCTGTCTCTGTGTCTCTGTCTCTGTGCCTCTGTCTCTGTGTCTCTGTCTCTGTGTCTCTGTCTCACAGTCTCGGTCTCTGTGTCTCTGTCTCTGTGTCTCTGTCTCTGTCTCTGTCCCTGTGTCTCTGTCTCTGTGTCCCTGTCTCTGTGTCCCTGTCTCTGTGTCTATGTCTCTGTGCCTCTGTCCCTGTGTCTCTGTGTCTGTGAATCTGTCTCTGTGTTTCTGTCTCTGTGTCTCTGTCCCTGTGTCTCCGTCTCTGTGTCTCTGTCTGTCTCACTGTGTCTCTGTCTCTGTTTCTCTGTCCCACAGTCTCCGTCTCTGTGTCTCCGTCTCTGTGTCTCTGTCTCTGTGTCTCTGTCTCTGTGTCTATGTCTCTGTGTCTCTGTCTCTTTGTCTCTGTCCCTGTGTCACTGCCTCTGTGTCTCTGTCTCTGTGTCTCTGTCTCTGTGTCTCTGTCTCTGTGTCTCTGTCTCTGTGCCTCTGTCTCTGTGTCTCTGTCTCTGTGTCTCTGTCTCTGTGTCTCTGTCTCTGTGTCTCTGTCTCTGTGTCTCTGTCTCTGTGTCTCTGTCTCTGTGTCTCTGTCTCTGTGTCTCTGTCTCTGTGTCTCTGTCTCTGTGTCTCTGTCTCTGTGTCTCTGTCTCTGTGTCTCTGTCTCTGTGTCTCTGCCCCTGTGTCTCTGTCTCTGTGTCTGGGTCTCTGTGTCTCTGTCACTGTGTCTCTGTCTCTGAGTCTCTCTCTCTGTGTCCCTGTTTCTGTGTCTCTGTCCTTGCGTCTCCGTGTCTGTGTCTCTGTCTCTGTGTCTCTGTCTCTGTGTCTCTGTCTCTGTGTCTCTGTCTCTGTGTCTCTGTCTCTGTGTCTCTGTCTCTGTGTCTCTGTCTCTGTGTCTCTGTCTCTGTGTCTCTGTCTCTGTGTCTCTGTCTCTGTGTCTCTGTCTCTGTGTCTCTGTCTCTGTGTCTCTGTCTCTGTGTCTCTGTCTCTGTGTCTCTGTCTCTGTGTCTCTGTCTCTGTGTCTCTGTCTCTGTGTCTCTGTCTCTGTGTCTCTGTCTCTGTGTCTCTGTCTCTGTGTCTCTGTCTCTGTGCCACTGTCTCTGTGTCTCTGTCTCTGTGTCTCTGTCTCTGTGTCTCTGTCTCTGTGTCTCTGTCTCTGTGTCTCTGTCTCTGTGCCTCTGTCTCTGTGTCTCTGTCTCTGTGTCTCTGTCTCTGTGTCTCTGTCTCTGTGTCTCTGTCTCTGTGTCTCTGTCTCTGTGTCTCTGTCTCTGTGTCTCTGTCTCTGTGTCTCTGTCTCTGTGCCTCTGTCTCTGTGTCTCTGTCTCTGTGTCTCTGTCTCTGTGTCTCTGTCTCTGTGTCTCTGTCTCTGTGTCTCTGTCTCTGTGTCTCTGTCTCTGTGCCTCTGTCTCTGTGTCTCTGTCTCTGTGTCTCTGTCTCACAGTCTCGGTCTCTGTGTCTCTGTCTCTGTGTCTCTGTCTCTGTGTCTCTGTCTCTGTGTCTCTGTCTCTGTGTCTCTGTCTCTCTGTCTCTGTCTCTGTGTCTCTGTCTCTGTGTCTCTGTCTCTGTGTCTATGTCTCTGTGTCTCTGTCTCTTTGTCTCTGTCCCTGTGTCACTGTCTCTGTGTCTCTGTCTCTGTGTCTCTGTCTCTGTGTCTCTGTCTCTGTGTCTCTGTCTCTGTGTCCCTGTCTCTGTGTCTCTGTCTCTGTGTCTCTGCCTCCGTGGGTCTCTCTCCGTGTCGCTGTCTCTGTGAATCTGTCCCTGTGTCTCTGCCTCTGTGTCAATGTCTCTGTGTCTCTGTCCCTGTGTCTCCGTCTCTGTGTCTCTGCATCTGTATCTCTGTCCCTGTGTCTCTGTCTCTGTGTCTCTGTCTCTGTGTCTCTGTCTCTGTGTCTCTGTCTCTGTGTCTCTGTCTCTTTGTCTATGTCTCTGTGTCTCTGTCTCTTTGTCTCTGTGTCTGTGTCTCTGTCTCTGTGTCTCTGTCTCCGTGTCGCTGTCTCTGTGAATCTGTCCCAGTGTCTCTGTCTCCGTGTCCATGTCTCTGTGTCTCTGTCCCTGTGTCTCCGTCTTTGTGTCTCTGCATCTGAATCTCTGTCTCTGCGTCTCTGTCTCACAGTCTCTGTCTCTGTGTCTCTGTCTCTGTGTCTCTGTCTCTGTGTCTCTGTCTCCGTCTCTGTCCCTGTGTCTCTGTCTCTGTGTCCCTGTCTCTGTGTCTGTGTCTCTGTGCCTCTGTCTCTGTGTCTCTGTCTCTGTGTCTCTGTCTCTGTGTCTCTGTCTCTTTGTCTCTGTCTCTGTGTCTCTGTCTCTGTGTCTCTGTCTCTGTGTCTCTGTCTCTGTGTCTCTGTCTCTGTGTCTCTGTCTCTGTGTCTCTGTCTCTGTGTCTCTGTCTCTTTGTCTCTGTCTCTGTGTCTCTGTCTCTGTGTCTCTGTCTCTGTGTCTCTGTCTCTGTGTCTCTGTCTCTGTGTCTCTGTCTCTGTGTCTCTGTCTCTGTGTCTCTGTCTCTGTGTCTCTGTCTCTGTGTCTCTGTCTCTGTGTCTCTGTCTCTGTGTCTCTGTCTCTGTGTCTCTGTCTCTGTGTCTCTGTCTCTGTGTCTCTGTCTCTGTGTCTCTGTCTCTGTGTCTCTGTCTCTGTGTCTCTGTCTCTGTGTCTCTGTCTCTGTGTCTCTGTCTCTGCGTCTATGTCTCTGTGCCTCTGTCTCTTTGTCTCTGCCTCTGTGTCTCTGTCTCTGTGTCTCTGCCTCCGTGGGTCTCTCTCCGTGTCGCTGTCTCTGTGAATCTGTCCCTGTGTCTCTGCCTCTGTGTCAATGTCTCTGTGTCTCTGTCCCTGTGTCTCCGTCTCTGTGTCTCTGCATCTGTATCTCTGTCTCTGTGTCTCTGTCTCTGTGTCTCTGTCTCTGTGTCTCTGTCTCTGTGTCTCTGTCTCTGTGTCTCTGTCTCTGTGTCTCTGTCTCTTTGTCTATGTCTCTGTGTCTCTGTCTCTTTGTCTCTGTCTCTGTGTCTCTGTCTCTGTGTCTCTGTCTCTGTGTCTCTGTCTCCGTGTCGCTGTCTCTGTGAATCTGTCCCAGTGTCTCTGTCTCCGTGTCCATGTCTCTGTGTCTCTGTCCCTGTGTCTCCGTCTCTGTGTCTCTGCATCTGAATCTCTGTCTCTGTGTCTCTGTCTCTGTGTCTCTGTCTCTGTGTCTCTGTCTCTGTGTCTCTGTCTCTGTGTCTCTGTCTCTGTGTCTCTGTCTCTGTGTCTCTGTCTCTGTGTCTCTGTCTCTGTGTCTCTGTCTCTGTGTCTCTGTCTCTGTGTCTCTGTCTCTGTGTCTCTGTCTCTGTGTCTCTGTCTCTGTGTCTCTGTCTCTGTGTCTCTGTCTCTGTGTCTCTGTCTCTGTGTCTCTGTCTCTGTGTCTCTGTCTCTGTGTCTCTGTCTCTGTGTCTCTGTCTCTGTGTCTCTGTCTCTGTGTCTCTGTCTCTGTGTCTCTGTCTCTGTGTCTCTGTCTCTGTGTCTCTGTCTCTGTGTCTCTGTCTCTGTGTCTCTGTCTCTGTGTCTCTGTCTCCGTGTCGCTGTCTCCGTGTCTCTGTCTCCGTGTCTCTGTCTCCGTGTCTCTGTCTCCGTGTCTCTGTCTCCGTGTCTCTGTCTCTGTGTCTCTGTCTCTGTGTCTCTGTCTCTGTGTCTCTGTCTCTGTGTCTCTGTCTCTGTGTCTATGTCTCTGTGTCTCTGTCTCTTTGTCTCTGTCCCTGTGCCACTGTCTCTGTGTATCTGTCTCTGTGTCTCTGTCTCTGTGTCTCTGTCTCTGTGTCTCTGTCTCTGTGTCTCTGTCTCTGTGTCTCCGTCTCTGTGTCTCTGTCTGTCACACTGTGTCTCTGTCTCTGTGTCTCTGTCTCTGTGTCTCTGTCTCTGTGTCTCTGTCTCTGTGTCTATGTCTCTGTGTCTCTGTCTCTTTGTCTCTGTCCCTGTGCCACTGTCTCTGTGTCTCTGTCTCTGTGTCTCTGTCTCTGTGTCTCTGTCTCTGTGTCTCTGTCTCTGTGTCTCTGTCTCTGTGTCTCTGTCTCTGTGTCTCTGTCTCTGTGCCTCTCTCTCTGTGTCTCTGTCTCTGTGTCTCTGTCTCACAGTCTCGGTCTCTGTGTCTCTGTCTCTGTGTCTCTGCCTCCGTGGGGCTCTCTCCGTGTCGTTGTCTCTGTGAATCTGTCCCTGTGTCTCTGCCTCTGTGTCTCTGTCTCTGTGTCTCTGTCTCTGTCTCTGTCCCTGTTTCTCCGTCTCTGTGTCTCTGTCTCTGTGTCTCTGTCTCTGTGTCTATGTCTCTGTGTCTTTGTCTCTGTGTCTATGTCTCTGTGCCTCTGTCTCTGTGTCTCTGTGTCTGTGAATCTCTCTCTGTGTTTCTGTCTCTGTGTCTCTGTCCCTGTGTCTCCGTCTCTGTGTCTCTGTCTGTCACACTGTGTCTCTGTCTCTGTGTCTCTGTCTCTGTGTCTCTGTCTCTGTGTCTCTGTCTCTGTGTCTCTGTCCCTGTGTCTCTGTCTCTGTGTCTCTGTCTCTGTGTCTCTGTCTCTGTGTCTCTGTCTCTGTGTCTCTGTTTCTGTGTCTCTGTCTCTGTGTCTCTGTCTCTGTGTCTCTGTCTCTGTGTCTATGTCTCTGTGTCTCTGTCTCTTTGTCTCTATCCCTGTGCCACTGTCTCTGTGTCTCTGTCTCTGTGTCTCTGTCTCTGTGCTTCTGCCTCTGTGCCTCTGCCTCTGTGTCTCGGTCTCTGTGTCTCTGTCTCTGTGTCTCTGTCTCTGTGTCTCTGTCTCTGTGTCTCTGTCTCTGTGTCTCTGTCTCTGTGTCTCTGCCTCTGTGTCTCTGTCTCTGTGTCTCTGTCTCTGTGTCTCTGTCTCTGTGTCTCTGTCTCGGTGTCTCTGCCCCTGTGTCTCTGTCTCTGTGTCTGGGTCTCTGTGTCTCTGTCACTGTGTCTCTGTCTCTGAGTCTCTCTCTCTGTGTCCCTGTTTCTGTGTCTATGTCCTTGCGTCTCCGTGTCTGTGTCTCTGTCTCTGTGTCCCTGTCTCTGTGTCTCTGTCTCTGTGTCTCTGTCTCTGTGTCTCTGTCTCTGTGTCTCTGTCTCTGTGTCTCTGTCTCTGTGTCTCTGTCTCTGTGTCTCTGTCTCTGTGTCTCTGTCTCTGTGTCTCTGTCTCTGCGTCTCTGTCTCTGCGTCTCTGTCTCTGTGTCTCTGTCTCTGTGTCTCTGTCTCTGTGCCTCTGTCTCTGTGTCTCTGTCTCTGTGTCTCTGTCTCACAGTCTCGGTCTCTGTGTCTCTGTCTCTGTGTCTCTGTCTCTGTGTCTCTGTCTCTGTGCCTCTGTCTCTGTGTCTCTGTCTCTGTGTCTCTGTCTCACAGTCTCGGTCTCTGTGTCTCTGTCTCTGTGTCTCTGTCTCTGTGTCTCTGTCTCTGTGTCTCTGTCTCTGTGTCTCTGTCTCTCTGTCTCTGTCTCTGTGTCTCTGTCTCTGTGTCTCTGTGTCTATGTCTCTGTGTCTCTGTCTCTTTGTCTCTGTCCCTGTGTCACTGTCTCTGTGTCTCTGTCTCTGTGTCTCTGTCTCTGTGTCTCTGTCTCTGTGTCTCTGTCTCTGTGTCTCTGTCTCTGTGTCTCTGTCTCTGTGTCCCTGTCTCTGTGTCTCTGTCTCTGTGTCTCTGTCTCTGTGTCTCTGTCTCTGTGTCTCTGTCTCCGTGTCGCTGTCTCTGTGAATCTGTCCCAGTGTCTCTGTCTCCGCGTCCATGTCTCTGTGTCTCTGTCCCTGTGTCTCCGTCTCTGTGTCTCTGCATCTGAATCTCTGTCTCTGTGTCTCTGTCTCTGTGTCTCTGTCTCTGTGTCTCTGTCTCTGTGTCTCTGTCTCTGTGTCTCTGTCTCTGTGTCTCTGTCTCTGTGTCTCTGTCTCTGTGTCTCTGTCTCTGTGTCTCTGTCTCTGCGTCTATGTCTCTGTGTCTCTGCCTCTTTGTCTCTGCCTCTGTGTCTCTGTCTCTGTGTCTCTGCCTCCGTGGGTCTCTCTCCGTGTCGCTGTCTCTGTGAATCTGTCCCTGTGTCTCTGCCTCTGTGTCAATGTCTCTGTGTCTCTGTCCCTGTGTCTCCGTCTCTGTGTCTCTGCATCTGTATCTCTGTCTCTGTGTCTCTGTCTCTGTGTCTCTGTCTCTGTGTCTCTGTCTCTGTGTCTCTGTCTCTTTGTCTATGTCTCTGTGTCTCTGTCTCTTTGTCTCTGTCTCTGTGTCTCTGTCTCTGTGTCTCTGTCTCCGTGTCGCTGTCTCTGTGAATCTGTCCCAGTGTCTCTGTCTCCGTGTCCATGTCTCTGTGTCTCTGTCCCTGTGTCTCCGTCTCTGTGTCTCTGCATCTGAATCTCTGTCTCTGTGTCTCTGTCTCACAGTCTCTGTCTCTGTGTCTCTGTCTCTGTGTCTCTGTCTCTGTCTCTGTCCCTGTGTCTCTGTCTCTGTGTCCCTGTCTCTGTGTCTGTGTCTCTGTGCCTCTGTCTCTGTGTCTCTGTGTCTGTGAATCTGTCTCTGTGTCTCTGTCCCTGTGTCTCCGTCTCTGTGTCTCTGTCTGTCTCACTGTGTCTCTGTCTCTGTTTCTCTGTCCCACAGTCTCCGTCTCTGTGTCTCGGTCTCTGTGTCTCTGTCTCTGTGTCTCTGTCTCTGTGTCTCTGCCTCTGTGTCTCTGTCTCTGTGTCTCTGTCTCTGTGTCTCTGTCTCTGTGTCTCTGTCTCTGTGTCTCTGTCTCTGTGTCTCTGTCTCTGTGTCTCTGTCTCTGTGTCTCTGTCTCTGTGTCTATGTCTCTGTGTCTCTGTCTCTTTGTCTCTGTCCCTGTGCCACTGTCTCTGTGTCTCTGTCTCTGTGTCTCTGTCTCTGTGTCTCTGTCTCTGTGTCTCTGTCTCTGTGTCTCTGTCTCTGTGTCTCTGTCTCTGTGTCTCTGTCTCTGTGCCTCTCTCTCTGTGTCTCTGTCTCTGTGTCTCTGTCTCACAGTCTCGGTCTCTGTGTCTCTGTCTCTGTGTCTCTGTCTCTGTCTCTGTCCCTGTGTCTCTGTCTCTGTGTCCCTGTCTCTGTGTCTATGTCTCTGTGCCTCTGTCCCTGTGTCTCTGTGTCTGTGAATCTGTCTCTGTGTTTCTGTCTCTGTGTCTCTGTCCCTGTGTCTCCGTCTCTGTGTCTCTGTCTTTCTCACTGTGTCTCTGTCTCTGTTTCTCTGTCCCACAGTCTCCGTCTCTGTGTCTCCGTCTCTGTGTCTCTGTCTCTGTGTCTCTGTCTCTGTGTCTATGTCTCTGTGTCTCTGTCTCTGTGTCTCTGTCTCTGTCTCTGTCTCTGTGTCTCTGTCTCTGTGTCTCTGTCTCTGTGTCTCTGTCTCTGTGTCTCTGTCTCTGTCTCTGTCTCTGTGTCTCTGTCTCTGTGTCTCTGTCTCTGTGTCTCTGTCTCTGTGTCTCTGTCTCTGTGTCTCTGTCTCTGTGTCTCTGTCTCTGTGTCTCTGTCTCTGTGTCTCTGTCTCTGTGTCTCTGCCTCTGTGTCTCTGTCTCTGTGTCTCTGTCTCTGTGTCTCTGTCTCTGTGTCGCTGTCTCTGTGTCTCTGCCTCTGTGTCTCTGTCTCTGTGTCTCTGCCTCCGTGGATCTCTCTCCGTGTCGTTGTCTCTGTGAATCTGTCCCTGTGTCTCTGCCTCTGTGTCAATGTCTCTGTGTCTCTGTCCCTGTGTCTCCGTCTCTGTGTCTCTGCATCTGTATCTCTGTCTCTGTGTCTCTGTCCCACAGTCTCCGTCTCTGTGTCAATGTCTCTGTGTCTCTGTCCCTGTGTCTCCGTCTCTGTGTCTCTGCATCTGTATCTCTGTCTCTGTGTCTCTGTCTCTGTGTCTCTGTCTCTGTGTCTCTGTCTCTGTGTCTCTGTCTCTGTGTCTCTGTCTCTGTGTCTCTGCCTCTGTGTCTCCGTCTCTGCGTCTATGTCTCTGTGTCTCTGTCTCTTTGTCTCTGTCTCTGTGTCTCTGTCTCGGTGTCTCTGCCCCTGTGTCTCTGTCTCTGTGTCTGGGTCTCTGTGTCTCTGTCTCTGTGTCTCTGTCTCTGAGTCTCTCTCTCTGTGTCCCTGTTTCTGTGTCTCTGTCCTTGCGTCTCCGTGTCTGTGTCTCTGTCTCTGTGTCCCTGTCTCTGTGTCTCTGTCTCTGTGTCTCTGTCTCTGTGTCTCTGTCTCTGTGTCTCTGTCTCTGTGTCTCTGTCTCTGTGTCTCTGTCTCTGTGTCTCTGTCTCTGTGTCTCTGTCTCTGTGTCTCTGTCTCTGTGTCTCTGTCCCTGTGTCTCCGTCTCTGTGTCTCTGCATCTGTATCTCTGTCTCTGTGTCTCTGTCTCTGTGTCTCTGTCTCTGTGTCTCTGTCTCTGTGTCTCTGTCTCTGTGTCTCTGTCTCTGTGTCTCTGCCTCTGTGTCTCTGTCTCTGCGTCTATGTCTCTGTGTCTCTGTCTCTTTGTCTCTGTCCCTGTGCCACTGTCTCTGTGTCTCTGTCTCTGTGTCTCTGTCTCTGTGTCTCTGTCTCTGTGCTTCTGCCTCTGTGCCTCTGCCTCTGTGTCTCGGTCTCTGTGCTTCTGCCTCTGTGCCTCTGGCTCTGTGTCTCGGTCTCTGTGTCTCCGTCTCTGTGTCTCTGTCTCTGTGTCTCTGTGTCTCTGTCTCTGTCTCTCTGTCTCTGTGTCTCTGTCTCTGTGTCTCTGTCTGTGTGTCTCTGTCTCTGTGTCTCTGTCTCACAGTCTCGGTCTCTGTGTCTCTGTCTCTGTGTCTCTGCCTCCGTGGGGCTCTCTCCGTGTCGTTGTCTCTGTGAATCTGTCCCTGTGTCTCTGCCTCTGTGTCTCTGTCTCTGTGTCTCTGTCTCTGTCTCTGTCCCTGTTTCTCCGTCTCTGTGTCTCTGTCTCTGTGTCTCTGTCTCTGTGTCTATGTCTCTGTGTCTATGTCTCTGTGTCTATGTCTCTGTGCCTCTGTCTCTGTGTCTCTGTGTCTGTGAATCTCTCTCTGTGTTTCTGTCTCTGTGTCTCTGTCCCTGTGTCTCCGTCTCTGTGTCTCTGTCTGTCACACTGTGTCTCTGTCTCTGTGTCTCTGTCTCTGTGTCTCTGTCTCTGTGTCTCTGTCTCTGTGTCTCTGTCCCTGTGTCTCTGTCTCTGTGTCTCTGTCTCTGTGTCTCTGTCTCTGTGTCTCTGTCTCTGTGTCTCTGTTTCTGTGTCTCTGTCTCTGTGTCTCTGTCTCTGTGTCTCTGTCTCTGTGTCTATGTCTCTGTGTCTCTGTCTCTTTGTCTCTGTCCCTGTGCCACTGTCTCTGTGTCTCTGTCTCTGTGTCTCTGTCTCTGTGTCTCTGTCTCTGTGCTTCTGCCTCTGTGCCTCTGCCTCTGTGTCTCGGTCTCTGTGTCTCTGTCTCTGTGTCTCTGTCTCTGTGTCTCTGTCTCTGTGTCTCTGTCTCTGTGTCTCTGTCTCTGTGTCTCTGTCTCTGTGTCTCTGTCTCTGTGTCTCTGTCTCTGTGTCTCTGTCTCTGTGTCTCTGTCTCGGTGTCTCTGCCCCTGTGTCTCTGTCTCTGTGTCTCTGTCTCTGTGTCTCTGTCTCTCTGTCTCTGTCTCTGTGTCTCTGTCTCTGTGTCTCTGTCTCTGTGTCTCTGTCTCTGTGTCTCTGTCTCTGTGTCTCTGTCTCTGTGTCTCTGTCTCTGTGTCTCTGTCTCTGTGTCTCTGTCTCTGTGTCTCTGTCTCTGCGTCTATGTCTCTGTGTCTCTGTCTCTTTGTCTCTGCCTCTGTGTCTCTGTCTCTGTGTCTCTGCCTCCGTGGGTCTCTCTCCGTGTCGCTGTCTCTGTGAATCTGTCCCTGTGTCTCTGCCTCTGTGTCAATGTCTCTGTGTCTCTGTCCCTGTGTCTCCGTCTCTGTGTCTCTGCATCTGTATCTCTGTCTCTGTGTCTCTGTCTCTGTGTCTCTGTCTCTGTGTCTCTGTCTCTGTGTCTCTGTCTCTTTGTCTATGTCTCTGTGTCTCTGTCTCTTTGTCTCTGTCTCTGTGTCTCTGTCTCTGTGTCTCTGTCTCCGTGTCGCTGTCTCTGTGAATCTGTCCCAGTGTCTCTGTCTCCGTGTCCATGTCTCTGTGTCTCTGTCCCTGTGTCTCCGTCTCTGTGTCTCTGCATCTGAATCTCTGTCTCTGTGTCTCTATCTCACAGTCTCTGTCTCTGTGTCTCTGTCTCTGTGTCTCTGTCTCTGTGTCTCTGTCTCTGTCTCTGTCCCTGTGTCTCTGTCTCTGTGTCCCTGTCTCTGTGTCCTGTGTCTCTGTGCCTCTGTCTCTGTGTCTCTGTGTCTGTGAATCTGTCTCTGTGTCTCTGTCCCTGTGTCTCCGTCTCTGTGTCTCTGTCTGTCTCACTGTGTCTCTGTCTCTGTTTCTCTG
The DNA here is from genome assembly GCA_945859595.2 of Megachile willughbiella. Classification (NCBI taxonomy): domain Eukaryota; kingdom Metazoa; phylum Arthropoda; class Insecta; order Hymenoptera; family Megachilidae; genus Megachile; species Megachile willughbiella. The sequence continues at coordinate 855,377 of CAMAOD020000260.1, forward strand.
TCCCACAGTCTCCGTCTCTGTGTCTCGGTCTCTGTGTCTCTGTCTCTGTGTCTCTGTCTCTGTGTCTCTGCCTCTGTGTCTCTGTCTCTGTGTCTCTGTCTCTGTGTCTCTGTCTCTGTGTCTCTGTCTCTGTGTCTCTGTCTCTGTGTCTCTGTCTCTGTGTCTCTGTCTCTGTGTCTATGTCTCTGTGTCTCTGTCTCTTTGTCTCTGTCCCTGTGCCACTGTCTCTGTGTCTCTGTCTCTGTGTCTCTGTCTCTGTGTCTCTGTCTCTGTGTCTCTGTCTCTGTGTCTCTGTCTCTGTCTCTCTGTCTCTGTGTCTCTGTCTCTGTGTCTCTGTCTCTGTGTCTCTGTCTCTGTGCCTCTGTCTCTGTGTCTCTGTCTCTGTGTCTCTGTCTCACAGTCTCGGTCTCTGTGTCTCTGTCTCTGTGTCTCTGTCTCTGTCTCTGTCCCTGTGTCTCTGTCTCTGTGTCCCTGTCTCTGTGTCCCTGTCTCTGTGTCTATGTCTCTGTGCCTCTGTCCCTGTGTCTCTGTGTCTGTGAATCTGTCTCTGTGTTTCTGTCTCTGTGTCTCTGTCCCTGTGTCTCCGTCTCTGTGTCTCTGTCTGTCTCACTGTGTCTCTGTCTCTGTTTCTCTGTCCCACAGTCTCCGTCTCTGTGTCTCCGTCTCTGTGTCTCTGTCTCTGTGTCTCTGTCTCTGTGTCTATGTCTCTGTGTCTCTGTCTCTTTGTCTCTGTCCCTGTGTCACTGCCTCTGTGTCTCTGTCTCTGTGTCTCTGTCTCTGTGTCTCTGTCTCTGTGTCTCTGTCTCTGTGCCTCTGTCTCTGTGTCTCTGTCTCTGTGTCTCTGTCTCTGTGTCTCTGTCTCTGTGTCTCTGTCTCTGTGTCTCTGTCTCTGTGTCTCTGTCTCTGTGTCTCTGTCTCTGTGTCTCTGTCTCTGTGTCTCTGTCTCTGTGTCTCTGTCTCTGTGTCTCTGTCTCTGTGTCTCTGTCTCTGTGTCTCTGTCTCTGTGTCTCTGCCCCTGTGTCTCTGTCTCTGTGTCTGGGTCTCTGTGTCTCTGTCACTGTGTCTCTGTCTCTGAGTCTCTCTCTCTGTGTCCCTGTTTCTGTGTCTCTGTCCTTGCGTCTCCGTGTCTGTGTCTCTGTCTCTGTGTCTCTGTCTCTGTGTCTCTGTCTCTGTGTCTCTGTCTCTGTGTCTCTGTCTCTGTGTCTCTGTCTCTGTGTCTCTGTCTCTGTGTCTCTGTCTCTGTGTCTCTGTCTCTGTGTCTCTGTCTCTGTGTCTCTGTCTCTGTGTCTCTGTCTCTGTGTCTCTGTCTCTGTGTCTCTGTCTCTGTGTCTCTGTCTCTGTGTCTCTGTCTCTGTGTCTCTGTCTCTGTGTCTCTGTCTCTGTGTCTCTGTCTCTGTGCCTCTGTCTCTGTGTCTCTGTCTCTGTGTCTCTGTCTCTGTGTCTCTGTCTCTGTGTCTCTGTCTCTGTGTCTCTGTCTCTGTGCCTCTGTCTCTGTGTCTCTGTCTCTGTGTCTCTGTCTCTGTGTCTCTGTCTCTGTGTCTCTGTCTCTGTGTCTCTGTCTCTGTGTCTCTGTCTCTGTGTCTCTGTCTCTGTGTCTCTGTCTCTGTGCCTCTGTCTCTGTGTCTCTGTCTCTGTGTCTCTGTCTCTGTGTCTCTGTCTCTGTGTCTCTGTCTCTGTGTCTCTGTCTCTGTGTCTCTGTCTCTGTGCCTCTGTCTCTGTGTCTCTGTCTCTGTGTCTCTGTCTCACAGTCTCGGTCTCTGTGTCTCTGTCTCTGTGTCTCTGTCTCTGTGTCTCTGTCTCTGTGTCTCTGTCTCTGTGTCTCTGTCTCTCTGTCTCTGTCTCTGTGTCTCTGTCTCTGTGTCTCTGTCTCTGTGTCTATGTCTCTGTGTCTCTGTCTCTTTGTCTCTGTCCCTGTGTCACTGTCTCTGTGTCTCTGTCTCTGTGTCTCTGTCTCTGTGTCTCTGTCTCTGTGTCTCTGTCTCTGTGTCCCTGTCTCTGTGTCTCTGTCTCTGTGTCTCTGCCTCCGTGGGTCTCTCTCCGTGTCGCTGTCTCTGTGAATCTGTCCCTGTGTCTCTGCCTCTGTGTCAATGTCTCTGTGTCTCTGTCCCTGTGTCTCCGTCTCTGTGTCTCTGCATCTGTATCTCTGTCCCTGTGTCTCTGTCTCTGTGTCTCTGTCTCTGTGTCTCTGTCTCTGTGTCTCTGTCTCTGTGTCTCTGTCTCTTTGTCTATGTCTCTGTGTCTCTGTCTCTTTGTCTCTGTGTCTGTGTCTCTGTCTCTGTGTCTCTGTCTCCGTGTCGCTGTCTCTGTGAATCTGTCCCAGTGTCTCTGTCTCCGTGTCCATGTCTCTGTGTCTCTGTCCCTGTGTCTCCGTCTCTGTGTCTCTGCATCTGAATCTCTGTCTCTGCGTCTCTGTCTCACAGTCTCTGTCTCTGTGTCTCTGTCTCTGTGTCTCTGTCTCCGTCTCTGTCCCTGTGTCTCTGTCTCTGTGTCCCTGTCTCTGTGTCTGTGTCTCTGTGCCTCTGTCTCTGTGTCTCTGTCTCTGTGTCTCTGTCTCTGTGTCTCTGTCTCTTTGTCTCTGTCTCTGTGTCTCTGTCTCTGTGTCTCTGTCTCTGTGTCTCTGTCTCTGTGTCTCTGTCTCTGTGTCTCTGTCTCTGTGTCTCTGTCTCTGTGTCTCTGTCTCTTTGTCTCTGTCTCTGTGTCTCTGTCTCTGTGTCTCTGTCTCTGTGTCTCTGTCTCTGTGTCTCTGTCTCTGTGTCTCTGTCTCTGTGTCTCTGTCTCTGTGTCTCTGTCTCTGTGTCTCTGTCTCTGTGTCTCTGTCTCTGTGTCTCTGTCTCTGTGTCTCTGTCTCTGTGTCTCTGTCTCTGTGTCTCTGTCTCTGTGTCTCTGTCTCTGTGTCTCTGTCTCTGTGTCTCTGTCTCTGTGTCTCTGTCTCTGTGTCTCTGTCTCTGCGTCTATGTCTCTGTGCCTCTGTCTCTTTGTCTCTGCCTCTGTGTCTCTGTCTCTGTGTCTCTGCCTCCGTGGGTCTCTCTCCGTGTCGCTGTCTCTGTGAATCTGTCCCTGTGTCTCTGCCTCTGTGTCAATGTCTCTGTGTCTCTGTCCCTGTGTCTCCGTCTCTGTGTCTCTGCATCTGTATCTCTGTCTCTGTGTCTCTGTCTCTGTGTCTCTGTCTCTGTGTCTCTGTCTCTGTGTCTCTGTCTCTGTGTCTCTGTCTCTGTGTCTCTGTCTCTGTGTCTCTGTCTCTTTGTCTATGTCTCTGTGTCTCTGTCTCTTTGTCTCTGTCTCTGTGTCTCTGTCTCTGTGTCTCTGTCTCTGTGTCTCTGTCTCCGTGTCGCTGTCTCTGTGAATCTGTCCCAGTGTCTCTGTCTCCGTGTCCATGTCTCTGTGTCTCTGTCCCTGTGTCTCCGTCTCTGTGTCTCTGCATCTGAATCTCTGTCTCTGTGTCTCTGTCTCTGTGTCTCTGTCTCTGTGTCTCTGTCTCTGTGTCTCTGTCTCTGTGTCTCTGTCTCTGTGTCTCTGTCTCTGTGTCTCTGTCTCTGTGTCTCTGTCTCTGTGTCTCTGTCTCTGTGTCTCTGTCTCTGTGTCTCTGTCTCTGTGTCTCTGTCTCTGTGTCTCTGTCTCTGTGTCTCTGTCTCTGTGTCTCTGTCTCTGTGTCTCTGTCTCTGTGTCTCTGTCTCTGTGTCTCTGTCTCTGTGTCTCTGTCTCTGTGTCTCTGTCTCTGTGTCTCTGTCTCTGTGTCTCTGTCTCTGTGTCTCTGTCTCTGTGTCTCTGTCTCTGTGTCTCTGTCTCTGTGTCTCTGTCTCTGTGTCTCTGTCTCTGTGTCTCTGTCTCTGTGTCTCTGTCTCCGTGTCTCTGTCTCCGTGTCTCTGTCTCCGTGTCTCTGTCTCCGTGTCTCTGTCTCCGTGTCTCTGTCTCTGTGTCTCTGTCTCTGTGTCTCTGTCTCTGTGTCTCTGTCTCTGTGTCTCTGTCTCTGTGTCTATGTCTCTGTGTCTCTGTCTCTTTGTCTCTGTCCCTGTGCCACTGTCTCTGTGTCTCTGTCTCTGTGTCTCTGTCTCTGTGTCTCTGTCTCTGTGTCTCTGTCTCTGTGTCTCTGTCTCTGTGTCTCTGTCTCTGTGTCTCTGTCTCTGTGTCTCTGTCTCTGTGTCTCTGTCTCTGTGTCTCTGTCTCTGTGTCTCTGTCTCTGTGTCTCTGTCTCTGTGTCTCCGCCTCCGTGGGTCTCTCTCCGTGTCGCTGTCTCTGTGAATCTGTCCCTGTGTCTCTGCCTCTATTTCAATGTCTCTGTGTCTCTGTCCCTGTGTCTCCGTCTCTGTGTCTCTGCGTCTGTATCTCTGTCTCTGTGTCTCTGTCGCTGTGTCTCTGTCTCTGTGTCTCTGTCTCTGTGTCTCTGTCTCTGTGTCTCTGTCTCTGTGTCTCTGTCTCTGTGTCTCTGTCTCTGTGTCTCTGTCTCTGTGTCTCTGTCTCTGTGTCTCTGTCTCTGTGTCTCTGTCTCTGCGTCTATGTCTCTGTGTCTCTGTCTCTTTGTCTCTGTCTCTGTGTCTATGTCTCTGTGTCTCTGTCTCTTTGTCTCTGTCCCTGTGTCACTGTCTCTGTGTCTCTGTCTCTGTGTCTCTGTCTCTGTGTCTCTGTCTCTGTGTCTCTGTCTCTGTGTCTCTGTCTCTGTGTCTCTGTCTCTGTGTCTCTGTCTCTGTGTCTCTGTCTCTGTGTCCCTGTCTCTGTGTCTCTGTCTCTGTGTCTCTGCCTCCGTGGGTCTCTCTCCGTGTCGCTGTCTCTGTGAATCTGTCCCTGTGTCTCTGCCTCTGTGTCAATGTCTCTGTGTCTCTGTCCCTGTGTCTCCGTCTCTGTGTCTCTGCATCTGTATCTCTGTCTCTGTGTCTCTGTCTCTGTGTCTCTGTCTCTGTGTCTCTGTCTCTGTGTCTCTGTCTCTGTGTCTCTGTCTCTGCGTCTATGTCTCTGTGTCTCTGTCTCTTTGTCTCTGCCTCTGTGTCTCTGTCTCTGTGTCTCTGCCTCCGTGGGTCTCTCTCCGTGTCGCTGTCTCTGAGAATCTGTCCCTGTGTCTCTGCCTCTGTGTCAATGTCTCTGTGTCTCTGTCCCTGTGTCTCCGTCTCTGTGTCTCTGCATCTGTATCTCTGTCTCTGTGTCTCTGTCTCTGTGTCTCTGTCTCTGTGTCTCTGTCTCTGTGTCTCTGTCTCTGTGTCTCTGTCTCTGTGTCTCTGTCTCTGTGTCTCTGTCTCTTTGTCTATGTCTCTGTGTCTCTGTCTCTTTGTCTCTGTGTCTGTGTCTCTGTCTCTGTGTCTCTGTCTCCGTGTCGCTGTCTCTGTGAATCTGTCCCAGTGTCTCTGTCTCCGTGTCCATGTCTCTGTGTCTCTGTCCCTGTGTCTCCGTCTCTGTGTCTCTGCATCTGAATCTCTGTCTCTGTGTCTCTGTCTCACAGTCTCTGTCTCTGTGTCTCTGTCTCTGTGTCTCTGTCTCTGTGTCTCTGTCTCTGTCTCTGTCCCTGTGTCTCTGTCTCTGTGTCCCTGTCTCTGTGTCTGTGTCTCTGTGCCTCTGTCTCTGTGTCTCTGTGTCTGTGAATCTGTCTCTGTGTCTCTGTCTCTGTGTCTCTGTCTCTGTGTCTCTGTCTCTGTGTCCCTGTCTCTGTGTCTCTGTCTCTGTGTCTCTGTCTCTGTGTCTCTGTCTCTGTGTCTCTGTCTCTGCCTCTGTCTCCGTCTCTGTCTCTGCCTCCGTCTCTGTGTCTGCCTCTGCCTCTGTCTCCGTCTCTGTCTCTGTCTCTGTGTCTCTGTCTCTGCATCTCTGTCTCTGTGTCTCCGTCTCTGTGTCTCTGCCTCTGTCATTGTGTCTCGGTCTCTGTGAATCTCTCTGTCTCTGGCTCTGTGTCTCTGTCTCTGGGTCTCTGTATCAGTTTCTCTGCATCCGTGCCTATGTCTCTGTGTCTCTGTCTCTGTCTCTGTCTCTGTCTCTGTCGCTGTCTCTCCCTCTGTCTCCGTCTCTGTCTCCATCTTTGTCTCCGTCTCTGTCTCTGTCTCTGTCTCTGTCTCTGCCTCTGTCGCTGTCTCTCCCTTTGTCTCTGTCTCTGTCTCTGTCTCTGTATCTGCCTCTGTCTCTGTCTCTGTCTCTGTCTCTGTCTCTACCTCTGTCTCTGTCTCTGTCTCTGTCTGTGTCTCTGACTCTGTCTCGGTCTTTGTCTCCGTCTCTGTCTCTGTCTCTGTCTCTGTCTCTGTCCCTGTCACTGTCGCTGTCTCTGTCCCTGTCTCTTTCTATGTCTCTGTCTCTGTCTCTGTCTCTGTCTCTGTCTCTGCCTCCGTCTCTGGCTCCGTCTGTGTCTCTCTCTCTGTCTCTGGGTCTCTGTCTGTGTGTCTCTGTCTCTGCATCCCTGTCTCTGTGTCTCCGTCTCTGTGTCTCTGCCTCTGTCATTGTGTCTCGGTCTCTGTGAATCTCTCTGTCTCTGTCTCTGTGTCCCTGTCTCTGGGTCTCTGTCTGAGTGTCTCTGCCTCTGTCTCTTTGTCTCTCTATCAGTTTCTCTGCCTCCGTGCCTATGTCTTTGTGTCTCTGCCTCTGTCTCTGTCTCTGTCTCTGTCTCTGTCTCTGTCGCTGTCTCTCCCTCTGTCTCTGTCTCTGTCTCCGTCCCTGGCTCTGTCTCTGCCTCTGTCTCCGTCTCTGTCTCTGTCTCTGCCTCTATCTCCGTCTCCGTCTCTGTCTCTGTCTCTGTCTCTGTCTCTGTCTCTGTCTCCGTCTCTGTCTCTGTCTCTGTCTCTGTCTCTGTCTCTGTCTCTGTCTCTGTCTCTGTCTCTGTCTCTGTCTCTGTCTCTGTCTCTGTCTGTGTCTCTGTCTCTGTCTCGGTCTTTGTCTCCGTCTCCGTCTCTGTCTCTGTCTCTGTCTCTGTCTCTGTCTCGGCCCCTGTCCCTCTCCCTGTCACTGTGGCTGTCTCTGTCCCTGTGTCTCTGTCTCTGCATCTCTGTCTCTGTGTCTCCGTCTCTGTGTCTCTGCCTCTGTCATTGTGTCTCGGTCTCTGTGAATCTCTCTGTCTCTGTCTCTGTGTCTCTGTCTCTGGGTCTCAGTATCAGTTTCTCTGCCTCCGTGCCTATGTCTCTGTGTCTCTGTCTCTGTCTCTGTCTCTGTCTCTGTCTCTGTCGCTGTCTCTCCCTCTGTCTCCGTCTCTGTCTCTGTCTCTGTCTCTGTCTCTGTCTCTGTCTCTGTCTCTGTCTCTGTCTGTGTCTCTGACTCTGTCTCGGTCTTTGTCTCCGTCTCTGTCTCTGTCTCTACCTCTGTCTCTGTCTCTGTCTCTGTCTCTGTCTCTGTCTCTGTCTCTGTCTCTGTCTCTGTCTCTGTCTCTGTCTCTGTGTCTCTGTCTCCGTCTCTGTCCCTGTGCCTCTGTCTCTGTGTCCCTGTCTCTGTGTCTGTGTCTCTGTGCCTCTGTCTCTGTGTCTCTGTGTCTGTGAATCTGTCTCTGTGTCTCTGTCCCTGTGTCTCCGTCTCTGTGTCTCTGTCTGTCTCACTGTGTCTCTGTCTCTGTTTCTCTGTCCCACAGTCTCCGTCTCTGTGTCTCTGTCTCTGTGTCTCTGTCTCTGTGTCTCTGTCTCTGTGTCTCTGTCTCTGTGTCTCTGTCTCTGTGTCTCTGTCTCTGTGTCTCTGTCTCTGTGTCTCTGTCTCTGTGTCTCTGTCTCTGTGTCTCTGTCTCTGTGCCTCTGTCTCTGTGTCTCTGTCTCTGTGTCTCTGTCTCTGTGTCTCTGTCTCTGTGTCTCTGTCTCTGTGTCTCTGTCTCTGTGTCTCTGTCTCTGTGTCTCTGTCTCTGTGTCTCTGTCTCTGTGTCTCTGTCTCTGTGTCTCTGTCTCTGTGTCTCTGTCTCTTTGTCTCTGTCTCTGTGTCTCTGTCTCTGTGTCTCTGTCTCTGTGTCTCTGTCTCTGTGTCTCTGTCTCTGTGTCTCTGTCTCTGTGTCTCTGTCTCTGTGTCTCTGTCTCTGTGTCTCTGTCTCTGTGTCTCTGTCTCTGTGTCTCTGTCTCTGTGTCTCTGTCTCTGTGTCTCTGTCTCTGCGTCTATGTCTCTGTGTCTCTGTCTCTTTGTCTCTGCCTCTGTGTCTCTGTCTCTGTGTCTCTGCCTCCGTGGGTCTCTCTCCGTGTCGCTGTCTCTGTGAATCTGTCCCTGTGTCTCTGCCTCTGTGTCAATGTCTCTGTGTCTCTGTCCCTGTGTCTCCGTCTCTGTGTCTCTGCATCTGTATCTCTGTCTCTGTGTCTCTGTCTCTGTGTCTCTGTCTCTGTGTCTCTGTCTCTGTGTCTCTGTCTCTGTGTCTCTGTCTCTGTGTCTCTGTCTCTGTGTCTCTGTCTCTGTGTCTCTGTCTCTGTGTCTCTGTCTCTGCGTCTATGTCTCTGTGTCTCTGTCTCTTTGTCTCTGCCTCTGTGTCTCTGTCTCTGTGTCTCTGCCTCCGTGGGTCTCTCTCCGTGTCGCTGTCTCTGTGAATCTGTCCCTGTGTCTCTGCCTCTGTGTCAATGTCTCTGTGTCTCTGTCCCTGTGTCTCCGTCTCTGTGTCTCTGCATCTGTATCTCTGTCTCTGTGTCTCTGTCTCTGTGTCTCTGTCTCTGTGTCTCTGTCTCTGTGTCTCTGTCTCTGTGTCTCTGTCTCTTTGTCTATGTCTCTGTGTCTCTGTCTCTTTGTCTCTGTCTCTGTGTCTCTGCCTCTGTGTCTCTGTCTCCGTGTCGCTGTCTCTGTGAATCTGTCCCAGTGTCTCTGTCTCCGTGTCCATGTCTCTGTGTCTCTGTCCCTGTGTCTCCGTCTCTGTGTCTCTGCATCTGAATCTCTGTCTCTGTGTCTCTGTCTCACAGTCTCTGTCTCTGTGTCTCTGTCTCTGTGTCTCTGTCTCTGTCTCTGTCCCTGTGTCTCTGTCTCTGTGTCCCTGTCTCTGTGTCTGTGTCTCTGTGCCTCTGTCTCTGTGTCTCTGTGTCTGTGAATCTGTCGCTGTGTCTCTGTCCCTGTGTCTCCGTCTCTGTGTCTCTGTCTGTCTCACTGTGTCTCTGTCTCTGTTTCTCTGTCCCACAGTCTCCGTCTCTGTGTCTCTGTCTCTGTGTCTCTGTCTCTGTGTCTCTGTCTCTGTGTCTCTGTCTCTGTGTCTCTGTCTCTGTGTCTCTGTCTCTGTGTCTCTGTCTCTGTGTCTCTGTCTCTGTGTCTCTGTCTCTGTGTCTCTGCCCTGTGTCTCCGTCTCTGTGTCTCTGCATCTGTATCTCTGTCTCTGTGTCTCTGTCTCTGTGTCTCTGTCTCTGTGTCTCTGTCTCTGTGTCTCTGTCTCTGTGTCTCTGTCTCTGTGTCTCTGTCTCTGTGTCTCTGTCTCTGTGTCTCTGTCTCTGTGTCTCTGCCTCTGTGTCTCTGTCTCTGCGTCTATGTCTCTGTGTCTCTGTCTCTTTGTCTCTGTCCCTGTGCCACTGTCTCTGTGTCTCTGTCTCTGTGTCTCTGTCTCTGTGTCTCTGTCTCTGTGCTTCTGCCTCTGTGCCTCTGCCTCTGTGTCTCGGTCTCTGTGTCTCTGTCTCTGTGTCTCTGTCTCTGTGTCTCTGTCTCTGTGTCTCTGTCTCTGTGTCTCTGTCTCTGTGTCTCTGTCTCTGTGTCTCTGTCTCTGTGTCTCTGTCTCTGTGTCTCTGTCTCTGTGTCTCTGTCTCTGTGTCTCTGTCTCTGTGTCTCTGTCTCTGTGTCTCTGTCTCGGTGTCTCTGCCCCTGTGTCTCTGTCTCTGTGTCTGGGTCTCTGTGTCTCTGTCACTGTGTCTCTGTCTCTGAGTCTCTCTCTCTGTGTTCCTGTTTCTGTGTCTCTGTCCTTGCGTCTCCGTGTCTGTGTCTCTGTCTCTGTGTCCCTGTCTCTGTGTCTCTGTCTCTGTGTCTCTGTCTCTGTGTCTCTGTCTCTGTGTCTCTGTCTCTGTGTCTCTGTCTCTGTGTCTCTGTCTCTGTGTCTCTGTCTCTGTGTCTCTGTCTCTGTGTCTCTGTCTCTGTGTCTCTGTCTCTGTGTCTCTGTCTCTGTGTCTCTGTCTCTGTGTCTCTGTCTCTGTGTCTCTGTCTCTGTGAATCTGTCCCTGTGTCTCTGCCTCTGTGTCAATGTCTCTGTGTCTCTGTCCCTGTGTCTCCGTCTCTGTGTCTCTGTCTCTGTGTCTCTGTCTCTGTGTCTCTGTCTCTGTGTCTCTGTCTCTGTGTCTCTGTCTCTGTGTCTCTGTCTCTGTGTCTCTGTCTCTTTGTCTATGTCTCTGTGTCTCTGTCTCTTTGTCTCTGTGTCTGTGTCTCTGTCTCTGTGTCTCTGTCTCCGTGTCGCTGTCTCTGTGAATATGTCCCAGTGTCTCTGTCTCCGTGTCCATGTCTCTGTGTCTCTGTCCCTGTGTCTCCGTCTCTGTGTCTCTGCATCTGAATCTCTGTCTCTGTGTCTCTGTCTCACAGTCTCTGTCTCTGTGTCTCTGTCTCTGTGTCTCTGTCTCTGTGTCTCTGTCTCTGTGTCTCTGTCTCTGTCTCTGTCCCTGTGTCTCTGTCTCTGTGTCCCTGTCTCTGTGTCTGTGTCTCTGTGCCTCTGTCTCTGTGTCTCTGTGTCTGTGAATCTGTCTCTGTGTCTCTGTCTCTGTGTCTCTGTCTCTGTGTCTCTGTCTCTGTGTCCCTGTCTCTGTGTCTCTGTCTCTGTGTCTCTGTCTCTGTGTCTCTGTCTCTGTGTCTCTGTCTCTGTGTCTCTGTCTCTGTGTCTCTGTCTCTTTGTCTCTGTCTCTGTGTCTCTGTCTCTGTGTCTCTGTCTCTGTGTCTCTGTCTCTGTGTCTCTGTCTCTGTGTCTCTGTCTCTGTGTCTCTGTCTCAGTGTCTCTGTCTCTGTGTCTCTGTCTCTGTGTCTCTGTCTCTGTGTCTCTGTCTCTGTGTCTCTGTCTCTGTGTCTCTGTCTCTGTGTCTCTGTCTCTGTGTCTCTGTCTCTGTGTCTCTGTCTCTGTGTCTCTGTCTCTGTGTCTCTGTCTCTGTGTCTCTGTCTCTGTGTCTCTGTCTCTGTGTCTCTGTCTCTGTGTCTCTGTCTCTGTGTCTCTGTCTCTGTGTCTCTGTCTCTGCGTCTATTTCTCTGTGTCTCTGTCTCTTTGTCTCTGCCTCTGTGTCTCTGTCTCTGTGTCTCTGCCTCCGTGGGTCTCTCTCCGTGTCGCTGTCTCTGTGAATCTGTCCCTGTGTCTCTGCCTCTGTGTCAATGTCTCTGTGTCTCTGTCCCTGTGTCTCCGTCTCTGTGTCTCTGCATCTGTATCTCTGTCTCTGTGTCTCTGTCTCTGTGTCTCTGTCTCTGTGTCTCTGTCTCTGTGTCTCTGTCTCTGTGTCTCTGTCTCTGTGTCTCTGTCTCTGTGTCTCTGTCTCTTTGTCTATGTCTCTGTGTCTCTGTCTCTTTGTCTCTGTCTCTGTGTCTCTGTCTCTGTGTCTCTGTCTCCGTGTCGCTGTCTCTGTGAATCTGTCCCAGTGTCTCTGTCTCCGTGTCCATGTCTCTGTGTCTCTGTCCCTGTGTCTCCGTCTCTGTGTCTCTGCATCTGAATCTCTGTCTCTGTGTCTCTGTCTCTGTGTCTCTGTCTCTGTGTCTCTGTCTCTGTGTCTCTGTCTCTGTGTCTCTGTCTCTGTGTCTCTGTCTCTGTGTCTCTGTCTCTGTGTCTCTGTCTCTGTGTCTCTGTCTCTGTGTCTCTGTCTCTGTGTCTCTGTCTCTGTGTCTCTGTCTCTGTGTCTCTGTCTCTGTGTCTCTGTCTCTGTGTCTCTGTCTCTGTGTCTCTGTCTCTGTGTCTCTGTCTCTGTGTCTCTGTCTCTGTGTCTCTGTCTCTGTGTCTCTGTCTCTGTGTCTCTGTCTCTGTGTCTCTGTCTCTGTGTCTCTGTCTCTGTGTCTCTGTCTCTGTGTCTCTGTCTCTGTGTCTCTGTCTCTGTGTCTCTGTCTCTGTGTCTCTGTCTCTGTGTCTCTGTCTCTGTGTCTCTGTCTCTGTGTCTCTGTCTCTGTGTCTCTGTCTCTGTGTCTCTGTCTCCGTGTCTCTGTCTCCGTGTCTCTGTCTCCGTGTCTCTGTCTCTGTGTCTCTGTCTCTGTGTCTCTGTCTCTGTGTCTCTGTCTCTGTGTCTCTGTCTCTGTGTCTCTGTCTCTGTGTCTATGTCTCTGTGTCTCTGTCTCTTTGTCTCTGTCCCTGTGCCACTGTCTCTGTGTCTCTGTCTCTGTGTCTCTGTCTCTGTGTCTCTGTCTCTGTGTCTCTGTCTCTGTGTCTCTGTCTCTGTGTCTCTGTCTCTGTGTCTCTGTCTCTGTGTCTCTGTCTCTGTGTCTCTGTCTCTGTGTCTCTGTCTCTGTGTCTCTGTCTCTGTGTCTCTGTCTCTGTGTCTCTGTCTCTGTGTCTCTGTCTCTGTGTCTCTGTCTCTGTGTCTCTGTCTCTGTGTCTCCGCCTCCGTGGGTCTCTCTCCGTGTCGCTGTCTCTGTGAATCTGTCCCTGTGTCTCTGCCTCTATTTCAATGTCTCTGTGTCTCTGTCCCTGTGTCTCCGTCTCTGTGTCTCTGCGTCTGTATCTCTGTCTCTGTGTCTCTGTCGCTGTGTCTCTGTCTCTGTGTCTCTGTCTCTGTGTCTCTGTCTCTGTGTCTCTGTCTCTGTGTCTCTGTCTCTGTGTCTCTGTCTCTGTGTCTCTGTCTCTGTGTCTCTGTCTCTGTGTCTCTGTCTCTGTGTCTCTGTCTCTGCGTCTATGTCTCTGTGTCTCTGTCTCTTTGTCTCTGTCTCTGTGTCTATGTCTCTGTGTCTCTGTCTCTTTGTCTCTGTCCCTGTGTCACTGTCTCTGTGTCTCTGTCTCTGTGTCTCTGTCTCTGTGTCTCTGTCTCTGTGTCTCTGTCTCTGTGTCTCTGTCTCTGTGTCTCTGTCTCTGTGTCTCTGTCTCTGTGTCTCTGTCTCTGTGTCCCTGTCTCTGTGTCTCTGTCTCTGTGTCTCTGCCTCCGTGGGTCTCTCTCCGTGTCGCTGTCTCTGTGAATCTGTCCCTGTGTCTCTGTCTCTGTGTCTCTGTCTCTGTGTCTCTGTCTCTGTGTCTCTGTCTCTGTGTCTCTGTCTCTGTGTCTCTGTCTCTGCGTCTATGTCTCTGTGTCTCTGTCTCTTTGTCTCTGCCTCTGTGTCTCTGTCTCTGTGTCTCTGCCTCCGTGGGTCTCTCTCCGTGTCGCTGTCTCTGAGAATCTGTCCCTGTGTCTCTGCCTCTGTGTCAATGTCTCTGTGTCTCTGTCCCTGTGTCTCCGTCTCTGTGTCTCTGCATCTGTATCTCTGTCTCTGTGTCTCTGTCTCTGTGTCTCTGTCTCTGTGTCTCTGTCTCTGTGTCTCTGTCTCTTTGTCTATGTCTCTGTGTCTCTGTCTCTTTGTCTCTGTGTCTGTGTCTCTGTCTCTGTGTCTCTGTCTCCGTGTCGCTGTCTCTGTGAATCTGTCCCAGTGTCTCTGTCTCCGTGTCCATGTCTCTGTGTCTCTGTCCCTGTGTCTCCGTCTCTGTGTCTCTGCATCTGAATCTCTGTCTCTGTGTCTCTGTCTCACAGTCTCTGTCTCTGTGTCTCTGTCTCTGTGTCTCTGTCTCTGTCTCTGTGTCTCTGTCTCTGTCTCTGTCCCTGTGTCTCTGTCTCTGTGTCCCTGTCTCTGTGTCTGTGTCTCTGTGCCTCTGTCTCTGTGTCTCTGTGTCTGTGAATCTGTCTCTGTGTCTCTGTCTCTGTGTCTCTGTCTCTGTGTCTCTGTCTCTGTGTCCCTGTCTCTGTGTCTCTGTCTCTGTGTCTCTGTCTCTGTGTCTCTGTCTCTGTGTCTCTGTCTCTGTGTCTCTGTCTCTGTGTCTCTGTCTCTGTCTCTGTCTCTGTCTCTGTCTCTGACTCTGTCTCTGTCTCTGTCTCTGTCTCTGTCTCTGTCTCTGTCTCTGTCTCTCCCTCTGTCTCTGTCTCTGTCTCTGTCTCTGCCTCTGTCTCCGTCTCTGTCTTTGTCTCTGTCTCTGTCTCTGCCTCCGTCTCTGTGTCTGCCTCTGCCTCTGTCTCCGTCTCTGTCTCTGTCTCTGTGTCTCTGTCTCTGCATCTCTGTCTCTGTGTCTCCGTCTCTGTGTCTCTGCCTCTGTCATTGTGTCTCGGTCTCTGTGAATCTCTCTGTCTCTGGCTCTGTGTCTCTGTCTCTGGGTCTCTGTATCAGTTTCTCTGCATCCGTGCCTATGTCTCTGTGTCTCTGTCTCTGTCTCTGTCTCTGTCTCTGTCGCTGTCTCTCCCTCTGTCTCCGTCTCTGTCTCTGTCTCTGTCTCTGTCTCTGTCTCTGTCTCTGTCTCTGTCTCTGTCTCTGTCTCTGTCTCTGTCTCTGTCTCTGTCTCTGTCTCTGTCTCTGTCTCTGTCTCTCTCTCTGTCTCTGTCTGTGTCTCTGTCTCTGTCTCGGTCTTTGTCTCCGTCTCCGTCTCTGTCTCTGTCTCTGTCTCTGTCTCTGTCTCTGCCCCTGTCCCTCTCCCTGTCACTGTGGCTGTCTCTGTCCCTGTCTCTTTTTATGCCTCTGTCTCTGTCTCTGTCTCCGTCTCTGTCTCTGTCTCTGTCTCCGTCTCTGTCTCTGTCTCTGTCTGTTTCTCTGTCTCTGTCTCTGTCTCTGTCTCTGTCTCTGTCTCTATCTCTGTCTCTGCCTCTGTCGCTGTCTCTTCCTCTGTCTCTGTCTCTGTCTCTGTCTCTGTCTCTGTCTCTGCCTCTGTCTCGGTCTCTGTCTCTGTCTCTGTCTCTGTCTCTGTCTCTGTCTCTGTCGCTGTCTCTGCCTCTGTCTCAGTCCCTGCGTCTGTCTCCATCTTTGTCTCCGTCTCTGTCTCTGTCTCTGTCTCTGTCTCTGCCTCTGTCGCTGTCTCTCCCTTTGTCTCTGTCTCTGTCTCTGTCTCTGTATCTGCCTCTGTCTCTGTCTCTGTCTCTGTCTCTGTCTCTACCTCTGTCTCTGTCTCTGTCTCTGTCTGTGTCTCTGACTCTGTCTCGGTCTTTGTCTCCGTCTCTGTCTCTGTCTCTGTCTCTGTCTCTGTCCCTGTCACTGTCGCTGTCTCTGTCCCTGTCTCTTTCTATGTCTCTGTCTCTGTCTCTGTCTCTGTCTCTGTCTCTGCCTCCGTCTCTGGCTCCGTCTGTGTCTCTCTCTCTGTCTCTGGGTCTCTGTCTGTGTGTCTCTGTCTCTGCATCCCTGTCTCTGTGTCTCCGTCTCTGTGTCTCTGCCTCTGTCATTGTGTCTCGGTCTCTGTGAATCTCTCTGTCTCTGTCTCTGTGTCCCTGTCTCTGGGTCTCTGTCTGAGTGTCTCTGCCTCTGTCTCTTTGTCTCTCTATCAGTTTCTCTGCCTCCGTGCCTATGTCTTTGTGTCTCTGCCTCTGTCTCTGTCTCTGTCTCTGTCTCTGTCTCTGTCTCTGTCGCTGTCTCTCCCTCTGTCTCTGTCTCTGTCTCCGTCCCTGGCTCTGTCTCTGCCTCTGTCTCCGTCTCTGTCTCTGTCTCTGCCTCTATCTCCGTCTCCGTCTCTGTCTCTGTCTCTGTCTCTGTCTCTGTCTCTGTCTCCGTCTCTGTCTCTGTCTCTGTCTCTGTCTCTGTCTCTGTCTCTGTCTCTGTCTCTGTCTGTGTCTCTGTCTCTGTCTCGGTCTTTGTCTCCGTCTCCGTCTCTGTCTCTGTCTCTGTCTCTGTCTCTGTCTCGGCCCCTGTCCCTCTCCCTGTCACTGTGGCTGTCTCTGTCCCTGTCTCTTTTTATGCCTCTGTCTCTGTCTCTGTCTCCGTCTCTGTCTCTGTCTCTGTCTCCGTCTCTGTCTCTGTCTCTGTCTGTTTCTCTGTCTCTGTCTCTGTCTCTGTCTCTGTCTCTGTCTCTGTCTCTGTCTCTGTCTCTGTCTCTGTCTCTGTCTCTGTCTCTGTCTCTGTCTCTGTCTCTATCTCTGTCTCTGCCTCTGTCGCTGTCTCTTCCTCTGTCTCTGTCTCTCTCTCTGTCTCTGTCTCTGCCTCTGTCTCTGTCTCTGTCTCTGTCTCTGTCTCTGTCGCTGTCTCTGCCTCTGTCTCAGTCCCTGCGTCTGTCTCCATCTTTGTCTCCGTCTCTGTCTCTGTCTCTGTCTCTGTCTCTGCCTCTGTCGCTGTCTCTCCCTTTGTCTCTGTCTCTGTCTCTGTCTCTTTCTCTGTCTCTGCCTCCGTCTCTGTCTCCGTCTGTGTCTCTGTCTCTGTCTCTGGGTCTCTGTCTGTGTGTCTCTGTCTCTGCATCCCTGTCTCTGTGTCTCCGTCGATGTGTCTCTGCCTCTGTCATTGTGTCTCGGTCTCTGTGAATCTCTCTGTCTCTGTCTCTGTGTCCCTGTCTCTGGGTCTCTGTCTGAGTGTCTCTGCCTCTGTCTCTTTGTCTCTCTATCAGTTTCTCTGCCTCCGTGCCTATGTCTCTGTGTCTCTGCCTCTGTCTCTGTCTCTGTCTCTGTCTCTGTCTCTGTCGCTGTCTCTCCCTCTGTCTCTGTCTCTGTCTCCGTCCCTGGCTCTGTCTCTGCCTCTGTCTCCGTCTCTGTCTCTGTCTCTGCCTCTATCTCCGTCTCCGTCTCTGTCTCTGTCTCTGTCTCTGTCTCTGTCTCTGTCTCTGTCTCCGTCTCTGTCTCTGTCTCTGTCTCTGTCTCTGTCTCTGTGTCTGTCTCTGTCTCTGTCTCTGTCTCCGTCTCTGTCTCTGTCTCTGTCTCGGTCTCTGTCTCTGTCTCTGTCTCTGTCTCTGTCTCTGCCTCTGTCTCTGCCCTGTCTCTATCTCTGTCTCTGTCGCTGTCTCTGCCTCTGTCTCTGTTTCTGTATCTGCCTCTGTCTCTGTCTCTGTCTCTGTCTCTGTCTCTACCTCTGTCTCTGTCTCTGTCTCTGTCTGTGTCTCTGTCTCTGTCTCTGCCTCTGTCGCTGTCTCTCCCTCTGTCTCTGTCTCTATCTCTGTCTCTGTCTCTGTCTCTGTCTCTGTCTCTGTCTCTGTCTCTGCCTCTGTCTCTGCCCTGTCTCTATCTCTGTCTCTGTCGCTGTCTCTGCATCTGTCTCAGTCCATGCGTCTGTCTCCATCTTTGTCTCCGTCTCTGTCTCTGTCTCTGTCTCTGTCTCTGTCTCTGCCTCTGTCGCTGTCTCTCCCTCTGCCTCTGTTTCTGTCTCTGTCTCTGTCTCTATCTCTGTCTCTGTCTCTGTCTCTGTCTGTGTCTCTGAATCTGTCTCGGTCTTTGT
>CAMAOD020000260.1:880000-1020000 GCA_945859595.2 Megachile willughbiella
TCTCTGTCTGAGTGTCTCTGCCTCTGTCTCTTTGTCTCTCTATCAGTTTCTCTGCCTCCGTGCCTATGTCTCTGTGTCTCTGCCTCTGTCTCTGTCTCTGTCTCTGTCTCTGTCTCTGTCGCTGTCTCTCCCTCTGTCTCTGTCTCTGTCTCCGTCCCTGGCTCTGTCTCTGCCTCTGTCTCCGTCTCTGTCTCTGTCTCTGCCTCTATCTCCGTCTCCGTCTCTGTCTCTGTCTCTGTCTCTGTCTCTGTCTCTGTCTCCGTCTCTGTCTCTGTCTCTGTCTCTGTCTCTGTCTCTGTCTCTGTCTCTGTCTCCGTCTCTGTCTCTGTCTCTGTCTCTGCCTCTGTCTCTGCCCTGTCTCTATCTCTGTCTCTGTCGCTGTCTCTGCCTCTGTCTCTGTCTCTGTCTCTGTCCCTGTCACTGTCTCTGCATCTCTGCCTCCGTGCTTATGTCTCTATGTCTCTGCCTCTGTCTCTGACTCTGTCTCAGTCTCTGTCTCTGTCTCTGTCTCTGTCTCTGCCTCCGTCTCTGTGTCTGTCTCTGCCTCTGTCTCCGTCTCCGTCTCCATCTCTGTCTCTGTGTCTGTCTCTCTTTCTATCTCTGTCTCTGTGTCTGCCTCCGTATCTGTCTCCGTCTCTGTCTCTGTCTCTGTCTCTGTCTCTGTCTGTGTCTCTGCCTCTGTCTCTGCCCTGTCTCTATCTCTGTCTCTGTCGCTGTCTCTGCCTCTGTCTCAGTCCCTGCGTCTGTCTCCATCATTGTCTCCGTCTCTGCCTCTGTCTCTGTCTCTGTCTCTGCCTCTGTCGCTGTCTCTCCCTCTGTCTCTGTCTCTGTCTCTGTCTCTGTTTCTGTATCTGCCTCTGTCTCTGTCTCTGTCTCTGTCTCTGTCTCTACCTCTGTCTCTGTCTCTGTCTCTGTCTGTGTCTCTGTCTCTGTCTCTGCCTCTGTCGCTGTCTCTCCCTCTGTCTCTGTCTCTATCTCTGTCTCTGTCTCTGTCTCTGTCTCTGTCTCTGTCTCTGTCTCTGTCTCTGTCTCTGTCTCTGTCTCTGCCTCTGTCTCTGCCCTGTCTCTATCTCTGTCTCTGTCGCTGTCTCTGCCTCTGTCTCAGTCCCTGCGTCTGTCTCCATCTTTGTCTCCGTCTCTGTCTCTGTCTCTGTCTCTGTCTCTGTCTCTGCCTCTGTCGCTGTCTCTCCCTCTGCCTCTGTTTCTGTCTCTGTCTCTGTCTCTATCTCTGTCTCTGTCTCTGTCTCTGTCTGTGTCTCTGAATCTGTCTCGGTCTTTGTCTCCGTCTCTATCTCTGTCTCTGTCTCTGTCTCTGTCTCTGTCTCTGTCTCTGTCTCGGCCCCTGTCCCTCTCCCTGTCACTGTGGCTGTCTCTGTCCCTGTCTCTTTTTATGCCTCTGTCTCTGTCTCTGTCTCCGTCTCTGTCTCTGTCTCTGTCTCCGTCTCTGTCTCTGTCTCTGTCTGTTTCTCTGTCTCTGTCTCTGTCTCTGTCTCTGTCACTGTCTCTGTCTCTGTCTCTGTCTCTGTCTCTGTCTCTGTCTCTGTCTCTGTCTCTATCTCTGTCTCTGCCTCTGTCGCTGTCTCTTCCTCTGTCTCTGTCTCTGTCTCTGTCTCTGTCTCTGTCTCTGCCTCTGTCTCTGTCTCTGTCTCTGTCTCTGTCTCTGTCTCTGTCTCTGTCTCTGTCGCTGTCTCTGCCTCTGTCTCAGTCCCTGCGTCTGTCTCCATCTTTGTCTCCGTCTCTGTCTCTGTCTCTGTCTCTGTCTCTGCCTCTGTCGCTGTCTCTCCCTTTGTCTCTGTCTCTGTCTCTGTCTCTGTCTCTGTCTCTGTCTCTGCCTCCGTCTCTGTCTCCGTCTGTGTCTCTGTCTCTGTCTCTGGGTCTCTGTCTGTGTGTCTCGGTCTCTGCATCCCTGTCTCTGTGTCTCCGTCTCTGTGTCTCTGCCTCTGTCATTGTGTCTCGGTCTCTGTGAATCTCTCTGTCTCTGTCTCTGTGTCCCTGTCTCTGGGTCTCTGTCTGAGTGTCTCTGCCTCTGTCTCTTTGTCTCTCTATCAGTTTCTCTGCCTCCGTGCCTATGTCTCTGTGTCTCTGCCTCTGTCTCTGTCTCTGTCTCTGTCTCTGTCTCTGTCGCTGTCTCTCCCTCTGTCTCTGTCTCTGTCTCCGTCCCTGGCTCTGTCTCTGCCTCTGTCTCCGTCTCTGTCTCTGTCTCTGCCTCTATCTCCGTCTCCGTCTCTGTCTCTGTCTCTGTCTCTGTCTCTGTCTCTGTCTCTGTCTCTGTCTCCGTCTCTGTCTCTGTCTCTGTCTCTGTCTCTGTCTCTGTGTCTGTCTCTGTCTCTGTCTCTGTCTCCGTCTCTGTCTCTGTCTCTGTCTCTGTCTCTGTCTCTGTCTCTGTCTCTGTCTCTGTCTCTGTCTCTGCCTCTGTCTCTGCCCTGTCTCTATCTCTGTCTCTGTCGCTGTCTCTGCCTCTGTCTCTGTCTCTGTCTCTGTCCCTGTCACTGTCTCTGCATCTCTGCCTCCGTGCATATGTCTCTATGTCTCTGCCTCTGTCTCTGACTCTGTCTCAGTCTCTGTCTCTGTCTCTGTCTCTGTCTCTGCCTCCGTCTCTGTGTCTGTCTCTGCCTCTGTCTCCGTCTCCGTCTCCATCTCTGTCTCTGTGTCTGTCTCTCTTTCTATCTCTGTCTCTGTGTCTGCCTCCGTATCTGTCTCCGTCTCTGTCTCTGTCTCTGTCTCTGTCTCTGTCTGTGTCTCTGCCTCTGTCTCTGCCCTGTCTCTATCTCTGTCTCTGTCGCTGTCTCTGCCTCTGTCTCAGTCCCTGCGTCTGTCTCCATCATTGTCTCCGTCTCTGCCTCTGTCTCTGTCTCTGTCTCTGCCTCTGTCGCTGTCTCTCCCTCTGTCTCTGTCTCTGTCTCTGTTTCTGTATCTGCCTCTGTCTCTGTCTCTGTCTCTGTCTCTGTCTCTACCTCTGTCTCTGTCTCTGTCTCTGTCTGTGTCTCTGTCTCTGTCTCTGCCTCTGTCGCTGTCTCTCCCTCTGTCTCTGTCTCTGTCTCTGCCTCTGTCGCTGTCTCTCCCTCTGTCTCTGTCTCTGTCTCTGTTTCTGTATCTGCCTCTGTCTCTGTCTCTGTCTCTGTCTCTGTCTCTGTCTCTGTCTCTGTCTCTGTCTCTGTCTCTGTGTCTGTCTCTGTCTCTGTCTCTGTCTCGGTCTTTGTCTCCGTCTCCGTCTCTGTCTCTGTCTCTGTCTCTGTCTCTGTCTCTGTCTCTGTCTCTGTCTCGGCCCCTGTCCCTCTTCCTGTCACTGTGGCTGTCTCTGTCCCTGTCTCTTTTTATGCCTCTGTCTCTGTCTCTGTCTCCGTCTCTGTCTCTGTCTCTGTCTCCGTCTCTGTCTCTGTCTCTGTCTGTTTCTCTGTCTCTGTCTCTGTCTCTGTCTCTGTCTCTGTCTCTGTCTCTGTCTCTGTCTCTGCCTCTATCTCCGTCTCCGTCTCTGTCTCTGTCTCTGTCTCTGTCTCTGTCTCTGTCTCCGTCTCTGTCTCTGTCTCTGTCTCTGTCTCTGTCTCTGTCTCTGTCTCTGTCTCTGTCTCTGTCTCTGTCTCTGTCTCTGTCTCTGTCTCTGTCTCTGTCTCTGTCGCTGTCTCTGCCTCTGTCTCAGTCCCTGCGTCTGTCTCCATCTTTGTCTCCGTCTCTGTCTCTGTCTCTGTCTCTGTCTCTGCCTCTGTCGCTGTCTCTCCCTTTGTCTCTGTCTCTGTATCTGCCTCTGTCTCTGTCTCTGTCTCTGTCTCTGTCTCTACCTCTGTCTCTGTCTCTGTCTCTGTCTGTGTCTCTGACTCTGTCTCGGTCTTTGTCTCCGTCTCTGTCTCTGTCTCTGTCTCTGTCTCTGTCGCTGTCACTGTCGCTGTCTCTGTCCCTGTCTCTTTCTATGTCTCTGTCTCTGTCTCTGTCTCTGTCTCTGTCTCTGCCTCCGTCTCTGTCTCCGTCTGTGTCTCTGTCTCTGTCTCTGGGTCTCTGTCTGTGTGTCTCTGTCTCTGCATCCCTGTCTCTGTGTCTCCGTCTCCGTGTCTCTGCCTCTGTCATTGTGTCTCGGTCTCTGTGAATCTCTCTGTCTCTGTCTCTGTGTCCCTGTCTCTGGGTCTCTGTCTGAGTGTCTCTGCCTCTGTCTCTTTGTCTCTCTATCAGTTTCTCTGCCTCCGTGCCTATGTCTCTGTGTCTCTGCCTCTGTCTCTGTCTCTGTCTCTGTCTCTGTCTCTGTCTCTGTCGCTGTCTCTCCCTCTGTCTCTGTCTCTGTCTCCGTCCCTGGCTCTGTCTCTGCCTCTGTCTCCGTCTCTGTCTCTGTCTCTGCCTCTATCTCCGTCTCCGTCTCTGTCTCTGTCTCTGTCTCTGTCTCTGTCTCTGTCTCCGTCTCTGTCTCTGTCTCTGTCTCTGTCTCTGTCTCTGTCTCTGTCTCTGTCTCTGTCTCTGTCTCTGTCTCTGTCTCTGTCTCCGTCTCTGTCTCTGTCTCTGTCTCTGCCTCTGTCTCTGCCCTGTCTCTATCTCTGTCTCTGTCGCTGTCTCTGCCTCTGTCTCTGTCTCTGTCTCTGTCCCTGTCACTGTCTCTGCATCTCTGCCTCCGTGCTTATGTCTCTATGTCTCTGCCTCTGTCTCTGACTCTGTCTCAGTCTCTGTCTCTGTCTCTGTCTCTGTCTCTGCCTCCGTCTCTGTGTCTGTCTCTGCCTCTGTCTCCGTCTCCGTCTCCATCTCTGTCTCTGTGTCTGTCTCTCTTTCTATCTCTGTCTCTGTGTCTGCCTCCGTATCTGTCTCCGTCTCTGTCTCTGTCTCTGTCTCTGTCTCTGTCTGTGTCTCTGCCTCTGTCTCTGCCCTGTCTCTATCTCTGTCTCTGTCGCTGTCTCTGCCTCTGTCTCAGTCCCTGCGTCTGTCTCCATCATTGTCTCCGTCTCTGCCTCTGTCTCTGTCTCTGTCTCTGCCTCTGTCGCTGTCTCTCCCTCTGTCTCTGTCTCTGTCTCTGTTTCTGTATCTGCCTCTGTCTCTGTCTCTGTCTCTGTCTCTGTCTCTACCTCTGTCTCTGTCTCTGTCTCTGTCTGTGTCTCTGTCTCTGTCTCTGCCTCTGTCGCTGTCTCTCCCTCTGTCTCTGTCTCTATCTCTGTCTCTGTCTCTGTCTCTGTCTCTGTCTCTGTCTCTGTCTCTGTCTCTGTCTCTGCCTCTGTCTCTGCCCTGTCTCTATCTCTGTCTCTGTCGCTGTCTCTGCCTCTGTCTCAGTCCCTGCGTCTGTCTCCATCTTTGTCTCCGTCTCTGTCTCTGTCTCTGTCTCTGTCTCTGTCTCTGCCTCTGTCGCTGTCTCTCCCTCTGCCTCTGTTTCTGTCTCTGTCTCTGTCTCTATCTCTGTCTCTGTCTCTGTCTCTGTCTGTGTCTCTGAATCTGTCTCGGTCTTTGTCTCCGTCTCTATCTCTGTCTCTGTCTCTGTCTCTGTCTCTGTCTCTGTCTCTGTCTCGGCCCCTGTCCCTCTCCCTGTCACTGTGGCTGTCTCTGTCCCTGTCTCTTTTTATGCCTCTGTCTCTGTCTCTGTCTCCGTCTCTGTCTCTGTCTCTGTCTCCGTCTCTGTCTCTGTCTCTGTCTGTTTCTCTGTCTCTGTCTCTGTCTCTGTCTCTGTCACGGTCTCTGTCTCTGTCTCTGTCTCTGTCTCTGTCTCTGTCTCTGTCTCTGTCTCTGTCTCTATCTCTGTCTCTGCCTCTGTCGCTGTCTCTTCCTCTGTCTCTGTCTCTGTCTCTGTCTCTGCCTCTGTCTCTGTCTCTGTCTCTGTCTCTGTCTCTGTCTCTGTCTCTGTCTCTGTCGCTGTCTCTGCCTCTGTCTCAGTCCCTGCGTCTGTCTCCATCTTTGTCTCCGTCTCTGTCTCTGTCTCTGTCTCTGTCTCTGCCTCTGTCGCTGTCTCTCCCTTTGTCTCTGTCTCTGTCTCTGTCTCTGTCTCTGTCTCTGCCTCCGTCTCTGTCTCCGTCTGTGTCTCTGTCTCTGTCTCTGGGTCTCTGTCTGTGTGTCTCGGTCTCTGCATCCCTGTCTCTGTGTCTCCGTCTCTGTGTCTCTGCCTCTGTCATTGTGTCTCGGTCTCTGTGAATCTCTCTGTCTCTGTCTCTGTGTCCCTGTCTCTGGGTCTCTGTCTGAGTGTCTCTGCCTCTGTCTCTTTGTCTCTCTATCAGTTTCTCTGCCTCCGTGCCTATGTCTCTGTGTCTCTGCCTCTGTCTCTGTCTCTGTCTCTGTCTCTGTCTCTGTCGCTGTCTCTCCCTCTGTCTCTGTCTCTGTCTCCGTCCCTGGCTCTGTCTCTGCCTCTGTCTCCGTCTCTGTCTCTGTCTCTGCCTCTATCTCCGTCTCCGTCTCTGTCTCTGTCTCTGTCTCTGTCTCTGTCTCTGTCTCTGTCTCTGTCTCCGTCTCTGTCTCTGTCTCTGTCTCTGTCTCTGTGTCTGTCTCTGTCTCTGTCTCTGTCTCCGTCTCTGTCTCTGTCTCTGTCTCTGTCTCTGTCTCTGTCTCTGTCTCTGTCTCTGTCTCTGTCTCTGCCTCTGTCTCTGCCCTGTCTCTATCTCTGTCTCTGTCGCTGTCTCTGCCTCTGTCTCTGTCTCTGTCTCTGTCCCTGTCACTGTCTCTGCATCTCTGCCTCCGTGCATATGTCTCTATGTCTCTGCCTCTGTCTCTGACTCTGTCTCAGTCTCTGTCTCTGTCTCTGTCTCTGTCTCTGCCTCCGTCTCTGTGTCTGTCTCTGCCTCTGTCTCCGTCTCCGTCTCCATCTCTGTCTCTGTGTCTGTCTCTCTTTCTATCTCTGTCTCTGTGTCTGCCTCCGTATCTGTCTCCGTCTCTGTCTCTGTCTCTGTCTCTGTCTCTGTCTCTGTCTGTGTCTCTGCCTCTGTCTCTGCCCTGTCTCTATCTCTGTCTCTGTCGCTGTCTCTGCCTCTGTCTCAGTCCCTGCGTCTGTCTCCATCATTGTCTCCGTCTCTGCCTCTGTCTCTGTCTCTGTCTCTGCATCTGTCGCTGTCTCTCCCTCTGTCTCTGTCTCTGTCTCTGTTTCTGTATCTGCCTCTGTCTCTGCCTCTGTCTCTGTCTCTGTCTCTGTCTCTGTCTCTACCTCTGTCTCTGTCTCTGTCTCTGTCTGTGTCTCTGTCTCTGTCTCTGCCTCTGTCGCTGTCTCTCCCTCTGTCTCTGTCTCTGTCTCTGTCTCTGTCTCTGTCTCTGTCTCTGTCTCTGTCTCTGTCTCTGTCTCTGCCTCTGTCTCTGCCCTGTCTCTATCTCTGTCTCTGTCGCTGTCTCTGCCTCTGTCTCAGTCCCTGCGTCTGTCTCCATCTTTGTCTCCGTCTCTGTCTCTGTCTCTGTCTCTGTCTGTGTCTCTGACTCTGTCTCGGTCTTTGTCTCCGTCTCTGTCTCTGTCTCTACCTCTGTCTCTGTCTCTGTCTCTGTCTCTGTCTCTGTCTCTGTCTCTGTCTCTGTCTCTGTCTCTGTCTCTGTCTCTGTCTCTGTCTCTGTCTCTGTCTCTGTCTCTGTCTCTGTCTCTGTATCTGTCTCTGTCTCTGTCTCTGTCTCTGTCTCTGTCTCTGTCTCTGTCTCTGTCTCGGTCTTTGTCTCCGTCTCCGTCTCTGTCTCTGTCTCTGTCTCTGTCTCTGTATCTGTCTCTGTCTCGGCCCCTGTCCCTCTCCCTGTCACTGTGGCTGTCTCTGTCCCTGTCTCTTTTTATGCCTCTGTCTCTGTCTCTGTCTCCGTCTCTGTCTCTGTCTCTGTCTCCGTCTCTGTCTCTGTCTCTGTCTGTTTCTCTGTCTCTGTCTCTGTCTCTGTCTCTGTCTCTGTCTCTGTCTCTGTCTCTGTCTCTGTCTCTGTCTCTGTCTCTGTCTCTGTCTCTGTCTCTGTCTCTGTCTCTGTCTCTGTCTCTATCTCTGTCTCTGCCTCTGTCGCTGTCTCTTCCTCTGTCTCTGTCTCTGTCTCTGTCTCTGTCTCTGCCTCTGTCTCTGTCTCTGTCTCTGTCTCTGTCTCTGTCTCTGTCTCCGTCTCTGTCTCTGTCTCTGTCTGCGTCTCTGTCTCTGTGTATCTGTCTCTGCACCGCTGTCTCTGTGTCTATGTCTCTGTGCATCTGTCTTTGTGTCCCTGTCTCTGTCCCTGTCTCTATCTCTGTCTCTGTCGCTGTCTCTGCCTCTGTCTCAGCCCCTGCGTCTGTCTCCGTCTTTGTCTCCGTCGCTGTCTCTGTCTCTGCCTCTGCCTCCGTCTCTGTCTCTGTCTGTGTCCCTGTCTCTGTCTCTGGGTCTCTGTCTGTGTGTCTCTGCCTCTGTCTCTTTGTCTCTGTCTCTGCATCTCTGCCTCCGTGCATATGTCTCTATGTCTCTGTCTCTGTCTCTGACTCTGCCTCAGTCTCTGTCTCTGTCTCTGTCTCTGTCTCTGCCTCAGTCTCTGTGTCTGTCTCTGCCTCTGTCTCCGTCTCCGTCTCCATCTCTGTCTCTGTGTCTGTCTCTCTTTCTATCTCTGTCTCTGTGTCTGCCGCCGTATCTGTCTCCGTCTGTGTCTCTGTCTCTGTCTCTGGGTCTCTGTCTGTGTGTCTCTGCTTCTGTCTCCTTGTCTCTGTCGCTGCATCTCTGCCTCCGTGCCTATGTCTCTATATCTCTGTCTCTGTCTCTGTCTCTGTCTCTGTCTCTGTCTCTGTCTCTGTCTCCGTCTCCGTCTCTGTCTCTGTCTCTGTCTCTGTCTCTGTCTCTGTCTCTGTCTCTGTCTCTTTCTCTGTCTCTGTCTCTGTCTCTGTCTCTGTCTCTGTCTCTGTCTCTGTCTCTGTCTCTGTCTCTGTCTCTGTCTCTGTCTCTGTCTCTGTCTCTGTCTGTGTCTCTGTCTCTGTCTCGGTCTTTGTCTCCGTCTCCGTCTCTGTCTCTGTCTCTGTCTCTGTCTCTGTCTCTGTCTCTGTCTCTGCCCCTGTCCCTCTCCCTGTCACTGTGGCTGTCTCTGTCCCTGTCTCTTTTTATGCCTCTGTCTCTGTCTCTGTCTCCGTCTCTGTCTCTGTCTCTGTCTCCGTCTCTGTCTCTGTCTCTGTCTGTTTCTCTGTCTCTGTCTCTGTCTCTGTCTCTGTCTATGTCTCTGTCTCTGTCTCTGTCTCTATCTCTGTCTCTGCCTCTGTCGCTGTCTCTTCCTCTGTCTCTGTCTCTGTCTCTGTCTCTGTCTCTGCCTCTGTCTCTGTCTCTGTCTCTGTCTCTGTCTCTGTCTCTCTCTCTGTCGCTGTCTCTGCCTCTGTCTCAGTCCCTGCGTCTGTCTCCATCTTTGTCTCCGTCTCCGTCTCTGTCTCTGTCTCTGTCTCTGTCTCTGCCTCTGTCGCTGTCTCTCCCTTTGTCTCTGTCTCTGTCTCTGTCTCTGTATCTGCCTCTGTCTCTGTCTCTGTCTCTGTCTCTGTCTCTGTCTCTACCTCTGTCTCTGTCTCTGTCTCTGTCTGTGTCTCTGACTCTGTCTCGGTCTTTGTCTCCGTCTCTGTCTCTGTCTCTGTCTCTGTCTCTGTCCCTGTCACTGTCGCTGTCTCTGTCCCTGTCTCTTTCTATGTCTCTGTCTCTGTCTCTGTCTCTGTCTCTGTCTCTGCCTCCATCTCTGTCTCCGTCTGTGTCTCTGTCTCTGTCTCTGGGTCTCTGTCTGTGTGTCTCTGTCTCTGCATCCCTGTCTCTGTGTCTCCGTCTCTGTGTCTCTGCCTCTGTCATTGTGTCTCGGTCTCTGTGAATCTCTCTGTCTCTGTCTCTGTGTCCCTGTCTCTGGGTCTCTGTCTGAGTGTCTCTGCCTCTGTCTCTTTGTCTCTCTATCAGTTTCTCTGCCTCCGTGCCTATGTCTCTGTGTCTCTGCCTCTGTCTCTGTCTCTGTCTCTGTCTCTGTCTCTGTCGCTGTCTCTCCCTCTGTCTCTGTCTCTGTCTCCGTCCCTGGCTCTGTCTCTGCCTCTGTCGCCGTCTCTGTCTCTGTCTCTGCCTCTATCTCCGTCTCCGTCTCTGTCTCTGTCTCTGTCTCTGTCTCTGTCTCTGTCTCTGTCTCCGTCTCTGTCTCTGTCTCTGTCTCTGTCTCTGTCTCTGTCTCTGTCTCTGTCTCTGTCTGTGTCTCTGTCTCAGTCTCTGTCTCTGTCTCTGTCTCTGTCTCTGTCTCTGTCTCTGTCTCTGTCTCTGTCTCTGCCTCTGTCTCTGCCCTGTCTCTATCTCTGTCTCTGTCGCTGTCTCTGCCTCTGTCTCAGTCCCTGCGTCTGTCTCCATCTTTGTCTCCGTCTCTGTCTCTGTCTCTGTCTCTGTCTCTGCCTCTGTCGCTGTCTCTCCCTCTGTCTCTGCCTCTGTCTCTGCCTCTGTATCTGCCTCGGTCTCTGTCTCTGTCTCTGTCTCTGTCTCTACCTCTGTCTCTGTCTCTGTCTCTGTCTGTGTCTCTGACTCTGTCTCGGTCTTTGTCTCCGTCTCTATCTCTGTCTCTACCTCTGTCTCTGTCTCTGTCTCTGTCTCTGTCTCTGTCTCTGTCTCTGTCTCTGTCTCTGTCTCCGTCTCCGTCTCTGTCTCTGTCTCTGCCTCTATCTCCGTCTCCGTCTCTGTCTCTGTCTCTGTCTGTGTCTCTGTCTCCGTCTCTGTCTCTGTCACTTTCTCTGTCTCTGTCTCTGTCTCTGTCTCTGTCTCTGTCTCTGTCTCTGTCTCTGCCTCTGTCTCTGTCTCTGCTCCCGCCTCTGTCTCCGCCTCTGCCTCTGTCTCTGTCTTTGTCTCCATCTTCGTCTCCGTCTTTGTCTCCGTCTTTGTCACCGTCCTTGTCTCCGTCGTCGCCTTCCTCTTCGTCTGCGTCTTTTTCTCCGTCTTTGTCTACGTCTTTGTCTCCGTCTATGTCTCCGTCCACGTCTCCTGCCCTTCTGTCTCGGTCTTTGTCTCATGCGCCTCTGTCTCTGTGTCTGTCTCTGTCTCTGTCTCTGTCTCTGTCTCTGTCTCTGTCTCTGTCTCTGTCTCTGTCTCTGTCTCTGTCTCTGTCTCTGTCCCTATCTCTGTCTCTGTCTCTGTTCCCGTCTCTGTCTCCGCCTCTGCCTCTGTCTCTGTCTCCGTCTTTGTCTCAGTCTTTGTCTCCGTCGTCGTCTTCCTCTTCGTCTCCGTCTTTGTCTCCGTCTTTGTCTTCCTACTTGTCTCTGTTTTTGTCTCCATCTTTGTCTCTATCTCTGTCTCTGTCTCTGTCTCTGTCTCTGTCTCTGTTCCCGCCTCTGTCTCCGCCTCTGCCTCTGTCTCTGTCTTTGTCTCCATCTCTGTCTCCGTCTTTGTCTCCGTCTTTGTCACCATCTTTGTCTCCGTCTTTGTGTCCGTCTTTGTCTCCGTCTTTGTCTCCGTCTTCGCTTTCCTCTTCGCTTCCGACTTTGTCTCCGTCTTTGTCTCCTGCCCCAGGGTCACCGCCTTTGTCTCCTGCCCCTATGTTTCTGTCGCTCTCTCTGTCTCTGTCTGTGTCTCTGTCTCTGCCTCTGTTTCTGTCTCTGTCTCGGTCTCTGCCTCTGTCTCTGTCTCTGGCTCCATCTCTGTCTCTGTCTCTGTCTCTGTCTCTGTCTCTGCCTCGGTCTCTGTCTCTGTCTCCGTCTCTGTCTCTGTCCCTATCTCTGTCTCTGTCCCTGTTCCCGTCTCTGTCTCCGCCTCTGCCTCTGTCTGTGTCTCCGTCTTTGTCTCCGTCTTCGTCTCCATCGTCGTCTTCCTCTTCGTCTCCGTCTTTGTCTCCGTCTTTGTCACCGACTTTGTCTCCGTATTTGTCTCCGTCCGTGTCTCTGTCCCTTTGTCTCGGTCTCTGTCTCATGCGCGTCTCTCTCTGTCTCTGTCTCTGTCTGTGTCTCTGTCTCCGCCTCTGCCTCTGTCTCTGTCTCCGTCTTTGCATCCGTCTTTTTCTCCGTCCGTGTCTCCGTCTTTGTCTCCGTCCTCGTCTTCCTCTTCGTCTCCGCCTTTGTCTCCGTCATTGTCACCGTCTTTGTCTCCGTCTTTGTCTCCGTCTTTGTCTACGTCTTTGTCTCCGTCTTTGTCTCCGTCCATGTCTCCTGCCCCTCAGACTCGGTCTTTGTCTCATGCGCCTCTGTCTCTGTCTCTGCCTCTGTATCGGGCTCTGTCCCTGTCCCCGTCTCTGTCTCTGTCTCTGTCCCTGTCTCTGTCTCTGCCTTTGTCTCTGTCCCCGTCTCTGTCTCCGTCTCCGTCTCTGTCTCTGTCTCTGTCTCTGTCTCTGTCTCTGTCTCCATCTCTGTCTCTGTCTCTGTCTCTGTCTCTGTCTCTGTCTCTGTCTCTGTCTCTGTCTCTGCCTCTGTCACTGTCCCTGTCTCTGTCTCCGTCCCCGTCTCTGTCTCTGTCTCTGTCTCTGTCTCTGTCTCTGTCTCTGTCTCTGTCTCTGCCTCTGTCTCTGTCTCTGTCTTTTTCTCCGTCTCTGTCTCCGTCTCTGCCTCTGTCTCTGTCTCTGTCTCTGTCTCTGTCCCTGTCCCTGTCTCTGTCTCTGTCTCTGTCTCTGTCTCTGTCTCTGTCTCTGTCTCTGTCTCTGTCTCTGTCTCTGTCTCTGTCTCTGTCTGTCGCTCTGTCTCTGTCTTTGGCTCCGTCTCTGTCTCTGTCTCTGTCTCTGCCTCAGTCGCTGTCTCTGTCTCTGTCTCTGTCTCTGTCCCTGTCTCGGTCTCTGTCTCCGTCTTTGTCTCCGTCTTTGTGTCCGTCTTTGTCTCCGTCTTTGTCTCCGTCTTCGTTTTCCTCTTTGTTTCCGACTTTGTTTCCGACTTTGTCTCCGTCTTTGTCTCCTGCCCCAAAGGTCACCGCCTTTGTCTCCTGCCCCTCTGTTTCTGTCGCTCTCTCTGTCTCTGTCTGTGTCTCTGTCTCCGTCTCTGTCTCTGTCTCTGTCTCTGTCTCTGTCTCTGTCTCTGTCTCTGTCCCTGTCTCTGTCTCGGTCTCTGTCTCCGTCTTTGTCTCCGTCTTTGTGTCCGTCTTTGTCTCCGTCTTTGTCTCCGTCTTCGTTTTCCTCTTTGTTTCCGACTTTGTCTCCGTCTTTGTCTCCTGCCCCTCTGTTTCTGTCGCTCTCTCTGTCTCTGTCTGTGTCTCTGTCTCCGTCTCTGTCTCGGTCACTTTCTCTGTCTCTGTCTCTGTCTCTGTCTCTGTCTCTGTCTCTGTCTCTGTCTCTGTCTCTGTCTCTGACTCTGCCTCTGTCTCTGTCTCTGCTCCCGCCTCTGTCTCCGCCTCTGCCTCTGCCTCTGTCTTTGTCTCCATCTTCGTCTCCGTCTTTGTCTCCGTCTTTGTCACCGTCCTTGTCTCCGTCGTCGCCTTCCTCTTCGTCTGCGTCTTTTTCTCCGTCTTTGTCTACGTCTTTGTCTCCGTCTATGTCTCCCTCCATGTCTCCTGCCCTTCTGTCTCGGTCTTTGACTCATGCGCCTCTGTCTCTGTGTCTGTCTCTGTCTCTGTCTCTGTCTCTGTCTCTGTCTCTGTCTCGGTCTCTGTCTCCGTCTTTGTCTCCGTCTTTGTGTCCTTCTTTGTCTCCGTCTTTGTCTCCGTCTTCGCTTTCCTCTTCGCTTCCGACTTTGTCTCCGTCTTTGTCTCCTGCCCCAGGGTCACCGCCTTTGTCTCCTGCCCCTATGTTTCTGTCGCTCTCTCTGTCTCTGTCTGTGTCTCTGTCTCTGCCTCTGTTTCTGTCTCTGTCTCGGTCTCTGCCTCTGTCTCTGTCTCTGGCTCCATCTCTGTCTCTGTCTCTGTCTCTGTCTCTGCCTCTGTCTCTGTCTCTGTCTCCGTCTCTGTCTCTGTCCCTATCTCTGTGTCTGTCCCTGTTCCCGTCTCTGTCTCCGCCTCTGCCTCTGTCTCTGTCTCCGTCTTTGTCTCCGTCTTTGTCTCCATCGTCGTCTTCCTCTTCGTCTCCGTCTTTGTCCCCGTCTTTGTCTCCGTCTTTGTCTCCGTCTTTGCCTCCGTCTGTGTATCCATCCTTGTCTCAGCCTTTGTCTCCGTCTTTGTCTCCGTCGTCGTCTTCATCTTCGTCTCCGTCTTTGTCTCCGTCTTTGTCACCGACTTTGTCTCCGTATTTGTCTCCGTCCGTGTCTCTGTCTTTGTCTCCGTCCTCGTCTTCCTCTTCGTCTCCGTCTTTGTCTCCGCCTTTGTCACCGTCCTTGTCTCCGTTCGTGTCTCCGGCCCTTTGTCTCGGTCTCTGTCTCATGCGCGTCTCTCTCTGTCTCTGTCTCTGTCTCTGTCTCCGTCTCTGTCTCTGTCTCTGCCTCTGTCTCTGTCTCTGTCTCTGTCTCTGTCTCTGTCTGTGTCTCTGTCTCCGCCTCTGCCTCTGTCTCTGCCTCCGTCTTTGCCTCCGTCTTTTTCTCCGTCCGTGTCTCCGTCTTTGTCTCCGTCCTCGTCTTCCTCTTCGTCTCCGCCTTTGTCTCCGTCATTGTCACCGTCTTTGTCTCCGTCTTTGTCTCCGTTTTTGTCTCCGTCTTTGTCACCGTCTTTGTCTCCGTCTTTGTCTCCGTCGTCGTCTTCCTCTTCGTCTGCGTCTTTGTCTCCGTCTTTGTCTACGTCTTTGTCTACTTCTTTGTCTCCACCTTTGTCTCCGTTCATGTCTCCTGCTCCTCTGTGTCGGTCTTTGTCTCATGCGCCTCTGTCTCTGTCTATGTCTCTGTCTCTGTCTGTGTCTCTGTCTCTGTCTCTGCCTCTGCATCGGTATCTGTCTCAGTATTTGTCTTTGTCTTTGTCTCTGTCATTTCGCCGTCTTTGTCTCCTGCCCCTCTGTCTCCGTCTCTCTCTTTCCCTCTATCCCTGTCCCTTTCCCTGTCCCTGTCCCTGTCACTGTCTCTGTCTCTGTCTCTGTCTCTGTCTCTGTCTGTCGCTCTGTCTCTGTCTTTGGCTCCGCCTCTGTCTCTGTCTCTGCCTCAGTCGCTGTCTCTGTCTCTGTCTCTGTCTCTGTCTCTGTCTCTGTCTCTGTCTCTGTCTCTGTCTCTGTCTCTGTCTCTGTCTCTGTCTCTGTCTCTGTCTCTGTCTCTGTCTCTGTCTCTGTCCCTGTCTCTGTCTCGGTCTCTGTCTCCGTCTTTGTCTCCGTCTTTGTGTCCGTCTTTGTCTCCGTCTTTGTCTCCGTCTTCGTTTTCCTTTTTGTTTCCGACTTTGTCTCCGTCTTTGTCTCCTGCCCCAAAGGTCACCGCCTTTGTCTCCTGCCCCTCTGTTTCTGTCGCTCTCTCTGTCTCTGTCTGTGTCTCTGTCTCCGTCTCTGTCTCTGTCACTTTCTCTGTCTCTGTCTCTGTCTCTGTCTCTGTCTCTGTCTCTGTCTCTGTCTCTGTCTCTGTCTCTGTCTCTGTCTCTGTCTCTGTCTCTGTCTCTGTCTCTGTCTCTGTCTCTGTCTCTGTCTCTGTCTCTGTCTCGGTCTCTGTCTCGGTCTCTGTCTCCGTCTTTGTCTCCGTCTTTGTGTCCTTCTTTGTCTCCGTCTTTGTCTCCGTCTTCGCTTTCCTCTTTGCTTCCGACTTTGTCTCCGTCTTTGTCTCCTGCCCCAAGGTCACCGCCTTTGTCTCCTGCCCCTATGTTTCTGTCGCTCTCTCTGTCTCTGTCAGTGTCTCTGTCTCTGCCTCTGTTTCTGTCTCTGTCTCGGTCTCTGCCTCTGTCTCTGTCTCTGGCTCCATCTCTGTCTCTGTCTCTATCTCTGTCTCTGCCTCTGTCTCTGTCTCTGTCTCCGTCTCTGTCTCTGTCCCTATCTCTGTCTCTGTCTCTGTTCCCGTCTCTGTCTCCGCCTCTGCCTCTGTCTCTGTCTCCGTCTTTGTCTCAGTCTTTGTCTCCGTCGTCGTCTTCCTCTTCGTCTCCGTCTTTGTCTCCGTCTTTGTCTTCCTACTTGTCTTTGTTTTTGTCTCCATCTTTGTCTCTATCTCTGTCTCTGTCTCTGTCTCTGTCTCTGTCTCTGTTCCCGCCTCTGTCTCCGCCTCTGCCTCTGTCTCTGTCTTTGTCTCCATCTCTGTCTCCGTCTTTGTCTCCGTCTTTGTCACCATCTTTGTCTCCGTCTTTGTGTCCGTCTTTGTCTCCGTCTTTGTCTCCGTCTTCGCTTTCCTCTTCGCTTCCGACTTTGTCTCCGTCTTTGTCTCCTGCCCCAGGGTCACCGCCTTTGTCTCCTGCCCCTATGTTTCTGTCGCTCTCTCTGTCTCTGTCTGTGTCTCTGTCTCTGCCTCTGTTTCTGTCTCTGTCTCGGTCTCTGCCTCTGTCTCTGTCTCTGGCTCTATCTCTGTCTCTGTCTCTGTCTCTGTTCCCGTCTCTGTCTCCGCCTCTGCCTCTGTCTCTGTCTCCGTCTTTGTCTCAGTCTTTGTCTCCGTCGTCGTCTTCCTCTTCGTCTCCGTCTTTGTCTCCGTCTTTGTCTTCCTACTTGTCTTTGTTTTTGTCTCCATCTTTGTCTCTATCTCTGTCTCTGTCTCTGTCTGTGTCTCTGTCTCCGCCTCTGCCTCTGTCTCTGTCTCTGTCTCTGTCTCTGTCTCTGTCTCTGTCTCTGTCTCTGTCTCTGTCTCTGTCTCTGTCTCTGTCTCTGTCTCTGTCTCTGTCTCTGTCTCTGTCTCTGTCTCTGCCTTTGTCTCTGTCCCCGTCTCTGTCTCCGTCTCCGTCTCCGTCTCTGTCTCTGTCTCTGTCTCTGTCTCTGTCTCCATTTCTGTCTCTGTCTCTGTCTCTGTCTCTGTCTCTGTCTCTGTCTCTGTCTCTGTCTCTGCCTCTGTCACTGTCCCTGTCTCTGTCTCCGTCCCCGTCTCTGTCTCTGTCTCTGTCTCTGTCTCTGTCTCTGCCTCTGTCTCTGTCTCTGTCTTTTTCTCCGTCTCTGTCTCCGTCTCTGCCTCTGTCTCTGTCTCTGTCTCTGTCTCTGTCTCTGTCTCTGTCTCTGTCTCTGTCTCTGTCTCTGTCTCTGTCTCTGTCTCTGTCTCTGTCTCTGTCTCTGTCTCTGTCTCTGTCTCTGTCTCTGTCTCCGTCTCTGTCTCTGTCACTTTCTCTGTCTCTGTCTCTGTCTCTGTCTCTGTCTCTGTCTCTGTCTCTGTCTCTGTCTCTGTCTCTGTCTCTGTCTCTGTCTCTGTCTCTGTCTCTGTCTCTGTCTCTGCCTCTGTCTCTGTCTCTGCTCCCGCCTCTGTCTCCGCCTCTGCCTCTGTCTCTGTCTTTGTCTCCATCTTCGTCTCCGTCTTTGTCTCCGTCTTTGTCACCGTCCTTGTCTCCGTCGTCGCCTTCCTCTTCGTCTGCGTCTTTTTCTCCGTCTTTGTCTACGTCTTTGTCTCCGTCTATGTCTCCGTCCATGTCTCCTGCCCTTCTGTCTCGGTCTTTGTCTCATGCGCCTCTGTCTCTGTGTCTGTCTCTGCCTCTGTCTCTGTCTCTGTCTCTGTCTCTGTCTCTGTCTCGGTCTCTGTCTCCGTCTTTGTCTCCGTCTTTGTGTCCTTCTTTGTCTCCGTCTTTGTCTCCGTCTTCGCTTTCCTCTTCGCTTCCGACTTTGTCTCCGTCTTTGTCTCCTGCCCCAGGGTCACCGCCTTTGTCTCCTGCCCCTATGTTCCTGTCGCTCTCTCTGTCTCTGTCTGTGTCTCTGTCTCTGCCTCTGTTTCTGTCTCTGTCTCGGTCTCTGCCTCTGTCTCTGTCTCTGGCTCCATCTCTGTCTCTGTCTCTGTCTCTGTCTCTGCCTCTGTCTCTGTCTCTGTCTCCGTCTCTGTCTCTGTCCCTATCTCTGTCTCTGTCCCTGTTCCCGTCTCTGTCTCCGCCTCTGCCTCTGTCTCTGTCTCCGTCTTTGTCTCCGTCTTTGTCTCCATCGTCGTCTTCCTCTTCGTCTCCGTCTTTGTCCCCGTCTTTGTCTCCGTCTTTGTCTCCGTCTTTGCCTCCGTCTGTGTCTCCATCTTTGTCTCAGCCTGTGTCTCCGTCTTTGTCTCCGTCGTCGTCTTCATCTTCGTCTCCGTCTTTGTCTCCGTCTTTGTCACCGACTTTGTCTCCGTATTTGTCTCCGTCCGTGTCTCTGTCTTTGTCTCCGTCCTCGTCTTCCTCTTCGTCTCCGTCTTTGTCTCCGCCTTTGTCACCGTCCTTGTCTCCGTTCGTGTCTCCGGCCCTTTGTCTCGGTCTCTGTCTCATGCGCGTCTCTCTCTGTCTCTGTCTCTGTCTGTGTCTCTGTCTCCGCCTCTGCCTTTGTCTCTGTCTCCGTCTTTGCCTCCGTCTTTTTCTCCGTCCGTGTCTCCGTCTTTGTCTCCGTCCTCGTCTTCCTCTTCGTCTCCGCCTTTGTCTCCGTCTTTGTCACCGTCTTTGTCTCCGTCTTTGTCTCCGTCTTTGTCTACGTCTTTGTCTCCGTCTTTGTCTCCGTTCATGTCTCCTGCCCCTCAGACTCGGTCTTTGTCTCATGCGCCTCTGTCTCTGTCTGTGTCTATGTCTCTGTCTCTGCCTCTGTATCGGGCTCTGTCCCTGTCCCTGTCTCTGTCTCTGTCTCTGTCTCTGTCCCTGTCTCTGTCTCTGCCTTTGTCTCTGTCCCCGTCTCTGTCTCCGTCTCCGGCTCTGTCTCTGTCTCTGTCTCTGCCTCTGTCTCTGCCTCTGTCTCTGTCTCTGCCTTTTTCTCCGTCTCTGTCTCCGTCTCTGCCTCTGTCTCTGTCTCTGTCTCTGTCTCTGTCTCTGTCTCTGTCTCTGTCTCTGTCTCTGCCTCTGCCTCTGTCTCTGTCTCTGTCTCTGTCTCTGCCTCTGTCTGTGTCTCTGTCTCCGCCTCTGCCTCTGTCACTGTCTCCGTCTTTGCCTCCGTCTTTTTCTCCGTCCGTGTCTCCGTCCTCGTCTTCCTCTTCGTCTCCGCCTTTGTCTCCGTCTGTGTCACCGTCTTTGTCTCCGTCTTTGTCTCCGTCTTTGCCTCCGTCTTTGTCTTCGTCTTAGTCTCCGTGTTTGTCTCTGTCTTTGTCTCCGTCTTTGTGCCTGTCTTTGTCTCCATCTTTGCCACGGTCTTTGTCTCTGTATTTGTCTCCGTCTGTGTCTCCATATTTGTCTCCGTCTTTGTCTCCGTCTTTGCCTCCGTCTTTGTCTATGCCTTTCTCTCCGTCTTTGTCTCCGTCCATGTCTCCAGCCCCTCTGTCTCGGTCTTTGTCTCATGCGCGTCTCTCTCTGTCTCTGTCTCTGTCTGTGTCTCTGTCTCTATCTCAGTCCCTGACACTGTCTCTGTCTCTGTCTCTGTCTCTGTCTCTGTCTCTGTCTCTGCCTCTGTCTCTGTCTCTGTCTCTGTCTCTGTCTCTGTCTCTGTCTCTGTCTCTGCCTCTGTCTCTGTCTCCGTCTTTGTCACCGTCTTTGTCTCCGTCTTTGTCTCCGTCTTTGTCTACGTCTTTGTCTCCGTCTTTGTCTCCGTCCATGTCTCCTGCCCCTCAGACTCGGTCTTTGTCTCATGCGCCTCTGTCTCTGTCTGTGTCAATGTCTCTGTCTCTGCCTCTGTATCGGGCTCTGTCCCTGTCCCTGTCTCTGTCTCTGTCTCTATCTCTGTCCCCGTCTCTGTCTCCGTCTCCGCCTCTGGCTCTGTCTCTGTCTCTGTCTCTGTCTCCATCTCTGTCTCTGTCTCTGTCTCTGTCTCTGTCTCTGTCTCTGTCTCTGTCTCTGTCTCCATCTCTGTCTCTGTCTCTGTGGCTGTCTCTCTCTCTGCCTCTGTCTCTGTCTCTTTCCCTGTCTCAGTCTCCGTCTCCGTCTTTGTCTCTGTCTCTGTCTCTGGCTCCATCTCTGTCTCTGTCTCAGTCTCAGTCTCTGTCTCTGTCTCAGTCTCTGTCTCAGTCTCTGTCCCTGTCCCTGTCCCTGTCTCTGTCTCTGTCTCTGTCTCTGTCTCTGTCTCTGTCTCTGTCTCTGTCTCTGTCTCTGTCTCCGTCTCTGTCTCTGTCTCTGTCTCTGTCTCTGTCTCTGTCTCTGTCTCCGTCTCTGTCTCTGTCTCTGTCTCTGTCTCTGTCTCTGTCTCTGTCTCTGTCTCTGTCTCTGTCTCTGTCTCCGTCTTTGTCTCTGTCTTTGTCT
Organism: Megachile willughbiella; assembly: GCA_945859595.2. Taxonomy (NCBI): domain Eukaryota; kingdom Metazoa; phylum Arthropoda; class Insecta; order Hymenoptera; family Megachilidae; genus Megachile; species Megachile willughbiella. The sequence continues at coordinate 899,878 of CAMAOD020000260.1, forward strand.
CCATCTTTGTCTCCGTCTTTGTCTCCGTCTTTGTCGCCGTCTTTGTCTCCGTCGTCGTCTTCCTCTTCGTCAGCGTCATTGTCTCCGTCTTTGTCTACGTCTTTGGCTACGTCTTTGTCATCGTCTTTGTCTCCGTCCATGTCTCCTGCCACTTTGTCTCGGACTTTGTCTCATGCACCTGTGTCTCTGTCTCTGTCTCTGTCTCTGTCTCTGTCTGTGTCTCTGTCTCTGTCTCTATATTACACTCTGTCTCCGTCTTTGTCTTCGTCTTTGTCTCCGCCTTTGTGCCTGTCTTTGTCTCCGTATTTGTATCCGTCTGTGTAACCATCTTAGTCTCCGTCTTTGTCTCTGTCTTTGTCTCCGTCTTTGTGCCTGTCTTTGTCTCCACCTTTGTGACGGTCTTTGTCTCTGTATTTGTCTCTGTCTGTGTCTCCATATTTGTCTCCGTCTTTGTCTCCGCCTTTGCCTCCGTCTTTGTCTACGTCTTTGTCTCCGTCTTTGTCTCCGTCCATGTCTCCTGCCCCTCTGTCTCTGCCTCTGTCTCTGTCTCTGTCTCTGTCTCTGTCTCTGTCTCTGTCTCTGTCTCCGTCTCTGTCTCTGTCTCTGTCTCTGTCTCTGTCTCTGTCTCTGTCTCTGTCTCTGTCTCTGTCTCTGTCTCCGTGTTTGTCTCTGTCTTTGTCTCCATCTTTGTCTCCGTCTTTGTCTCCGTCTTTGTCGCCGTCTTTGTCTCCGTCGTCGTCTTCCTCTTCGTCAGCGTCATTGTCTCCGTCTTTGTCTACGTCTTTGGCTACGTCTTTGTCATCGTCGTTGTCTCCGTCCATGTCTCCTGCCACTTTGTCTCGGACTTTGTCTCATGCACCTGTGTCTCTGTCTCTGTCTCTGTCTCTGTCTGTGTCTCTGTCTCTGTCTCTATATTACACTCTGTCTCCGTCTTTGTCTTCGTCTTTGTCTCCGCCTTTGTGCCTGTCTTTGTCTCCGTATTTGTATCCGTCTGTGTAACCATCTTAGTCTCCGTCTTTGTCTCTGTCTTTGTCTCCGTCTTTGTGCCTGTCTTTGTCTCCATCTTTGTGACGGTCTTTGTCTCTGTATTTGTCTCTGTCTGTGTCTCCATATTTGTCTCCGTCTTTGTCTCCGCCTTTGCCTCCGTCTTTGTCTACGTCTTTGTCTCCGTCTTTGTCTCCGTCCATGTCTCCTGCCCCTCTGTCTCGGTCTTTGTCTCATGCGCGTCTCTCTCTGTCTCTGTCTCTGTCTGTGTCTCTGGCTCTGTCTCTGTTTCTGTCTCTGTCTCTGTCTCTGTCTCTGTCTCTGTCTCTGTCTCTGTCTCTGTCTCTGTCTCTGTCTCTGTCTCTGTCTCTGTCTCTGCCTCTGTCTCTGTCTCTGTCTCTGTCTCTGTCTCTGTCTCTGTCTCTGTCTCTGTCTCTGTCTCTGTCCCTGTCTCCGTCTCTGTCCCCGTCTCTGTCTCCGTCTCCGTCTCTGTCTCTGTCTCTGTCTCTGTCTCTGTCTCCATCTCTGTCTCTCTCTCTGTCTCTGTCTCTGTCTCTGTCTCTGTCTCTGTCTCTGTCTCCATCTCTGTCTCTCTCTCTGTCGCTGTCTCTGTCTCTGTCTCTGCCTCTGTCTCTGTCCCTGTCTCTGTCTCCGTCTCCGTCTTTGTCTCTGTCTCTGTCTCTGGCTCCATCTCTGTCTCTGTCTCAGTCTCAGTCTCTGTCTCTGTCTCTGTCTCTGTCTCTGTCTCTGTCTCTGTCTCTGTCTTTGTATCCGTCTTTGTCTCCGTCTTTGTCTCCGTCGTTGTCTTCCTCCTTGTCTCCGCCTTTGTCTCCGCTTATGTCTCCTGCCCCTCTGCCTCGGTCTTTGTCTCATGCACCTCTGTCTCTGTCTCTGTCTCTGTCTCTGTCTCTGTCTCTGTCTCTATCTCTGTCTCTGTCTCTGTCTCTGTCTCTGTCTCTGTCTCGGTCTCTGTCTCCGTCTTTGTCTCCGTCTTTGTGTCCGTCTTTGTCTCCGTCTTTGTCTCCGTCTTCGCTTTCCTCTTTGTTTCCGACTTTGTCTCCGTCTTTGTCTCCTGCCTCAGGGTCACCGCCTTTGTCTCCTGCCCCTATGTTTCTGTCGCTCTCTCTGTCTCTGTCTGTGTCTCTGTCTCAGTCTCTGTCTCTGTCTCTGTCTCTCTCTCTGTCCCTGTCCCTATCTCTGTCTCTGTCTCTGTCTCTGTCTCTGTCTCTGTCTCTGTCTCTGTCTCTGTCTCTGTCTCTGTCTCTGTCTCTGTCTCTGTCTCTGTCTCTGTCTCTGTCTCTGTCTCTGTCTCTGTCTCTGTCTCTGTCTCTGTCTCTGTCTCTGTCTCTGTCTCTGTCTCTGTCTCTGTCTCTGTCTCTGTCTCTGTCTCTGTCTCTGTCTCTGTCTCTGTCTCTGTCTCTGTCTCTGTCTCTGTCTCTGTCTCTGTCTCTGTCTCTGTCTCTGTCTCTGTCTCCGTCTATGTCTCTGTCTCTGTATCTGTCTCTGTCCCTGTCTCTGTCTCTGTCTCTGCCTCTGTCTCTGTCCCCGTCTCTGTCTCCGTCTCCGTCTCTGTCTCTGTCTCTGTCTCTGTCTCTGTCTCTGTCTCCATCTCTGTCTCTGTCTCCGTCCATGTCTCCTGCCCGTCAGTCTCGGTCTTTGTCTCATGCGCCTCTGTCTCTGTCTGTGTCTATGTCTCTGTCTCTGCCTCTGAATCGGGCTCTGTCCCTGTCCCTGTCTCTGTCTCTGTCTCTGTCTCTGTCCCTGTCTCTGTCTCTGTCCCCGTCTCTGTCTCCGTCTCTGTCTCTGTCTCTGTCTCTGTCCCTGTCTCTGTCTCTGTCCCCGTCTCTGTCTCCGTCTCCGTCTCTGTCCCTGTCTCTGTCTCTGTCTCTGTCTCTGTCTCCATCTCTGTCTCTGTCTCTGTCTCTGTCTCTGTCTCTGTCTCTGTCTCTGTCTCTGTCTCTGTCTCTGTCTCTGTCTCTGTCTCTGTCTCTGTCTCTGTCTCTGTCTCTGTCTCCATCTCTGTCTCTGTCTCTGTCGCTGTTTCTGTCTCTGTCTCTGTCTCTGCCTCTGTCTCTGTCCCTGTTTCTGTCTCCATCTCCGTCTTTGTCTCTGTCCCTGCCTCTGGCTCCATCTCTGTCTCTGTCTCAGTCTCTGTCTCAGTCTCTGTCCCTGTCCCTGTCTCTGTCTCTGTCTCTGTCTCTGTCTCTGTCTCTGTCTCTGTCTCTGTCTCTGTCTCTGTCTCTGTCTCTGTCTCTGTCTCTGTCTCCGTCTCTGTCTCCGTCTCTGTCTCTGTCTCTGTCTCTGTCTCTGTCTCTATCTCTGTCTCTGTCTCTGTCTCTGTCTCTGTCTCTGTCTCGGTCTCCGTCTCCGTCTTTGTCTCCGTCTTTGTGTCCGTCTTTGTCTCCGTCTTTGTCTCCGTCTTCGCTTTCCTCTTTGTTTCCGACTTTGTCTCCGTCTTTGTCTCCTGCCTCAGGGTCACCGCCTTTGTCTCCTGCCCCTATGTTTCTGTCGCTCTCTCTGTCTCTGTCTGTGTCTCTGTCTCAGTCTCTGTCTCTGTCTCTGTCTCTGTCTCTGTCCCTGTCCCTATCTCTGTCTCTGTCTCTGTCTCTGTCTCTGTCTCTGTCTCTGTCTCTGTCTCTGTCTCTGTCTCTGTCTCTGTCTCTGTCTCTGTCTCTGTCTCTGTCTCTGTCTCTGTCTCTGTCTCTGTCTCTGTCTCTGTCTCTGTCTCTGTCTCTGTCTCTGTCTCTGTCTCTGTCTCTGTCTCTGTCTCTGTCTCTGTCTCTGTCTCTGTCTCTGTCTCTGTCTCTGTCTCTGTCTCTGTCTCTGTCTCTGTCTCTGTCTCTGTCTCTGTCTCTGTCTCTGTCTCTGTCTCTGTCTCTGTCTCTGTCTCTGTCTCTGTCTCTGTCTCTGTCTCTGTCTCTGTCTCTGTCTCTGTCTCTGTCTCTGTCTCTGTCTCTGTCTCTGTCTCTGTCTCTGTCTCTGTCTCCGTCTATGTCTCTGTCTCTGTATCTGTCTCTGTCCCTGTCTCTGTCTCTGCCTCTGTCTCTGTCCCCGTCTCTGTCTCCGTCTCCGTCTCTGTCTCTGTCTCTGTCTCTGTCTCTGTCTCCATCTCTGTCTCTGTCTCCGTCCATGTCTCCTGCCCGTCAGTCTCGGTCTTTGTGTCATGCGCCTCTGTCTCTGTCTGTGTCTATGTCTCTGTCTCTGCCTCTGTATCGGGCTCTGTCCCTGTCCCTGTCTCTGTCTCTGTCTCTGTCTCTGTCCCTGTCTCTGTCTCTGTCCCCGTCTCTGTCTCCGTCTCCGTCTCTGTCCCTGTCTCCGTCTCTGTCTCTGTCTCTGTCTCCATCTCTGTCTCTGTCTCTGTCTCTGTCTCTGTCTCTGTCTCTGTCTCTGTCTCTGTCTCTGTCTCTGTCTCTGTCTCTGTCTCTGTCTCTGTCTCTGTCTCTGTCTCCATCTCTGTCTCTGTCTCTGTCGCTGTTTCTGTCTCTGTCTCTGCCTCTGTCTCTGTCCCTGTTTCTGTCTCCATCTCCGTCTTTGTCTCTGTCCCTGTCTCTGGCTCCATCTCTGTCTCTGTCTCAGCCTCTGTCTCAGTCTCTGTCCCTGTCCCTGTCTCTGTCTCTGTCTCTGTCTCTGTCTCTGTCTCTGTCTCTGTCTCTGTCTCTGTCTCTGTCTCTGTCTCTGTCTCTGTCTCTGTCTCTGTCTCTGTCTCTGTCTCTGTCTCTGTCTCTGTCTCTGTCTCTGTCTCTGTCTCTGTCTCTGTCTCTGTCTCCATCTCTGTATCTGTCTCCGTCCATGTCTCCTGCCCCTCAGTCTCGGTCTTTGTCTCATGCGCCTCTGTCTCTGTCTGTGTCTATGTCTCTGTCTCTGCCTCTGTATCGGGCTCTGTCCCTGTCCCTGTCTCTGTCTCTGTCTCTGTCCCCGTCTCTGTCTCCGTCTCCGCCTCTGTCTCTGTCTCGGTCTCTGTCTCCGTCTTTGTCTCCGTCTTTGTGTCCGTCTTTGTCTCCGTCTTTGTCTCCGTCTTCGCTTTCCTCTTTGTTTCCGACTTTGTCTCCGTCTTTGTCTCCTGCCTCAGGGTCACCGCCTTTGTCTCCTGCCCCTATGTTTCTGTCGCTCTCTCTGTCTCTGTCTGTGTCTCTGTCTCAGTCTCTGTCTCTGTCTCTGTCTCTGTCTCTGTCCCTGTCCCTATCTCTGTCTCTGTCTCTGTCTCTGTCTCTGTCTCTGTCTCTGTCTCTGTCTCTGTCTCTGTCTCTGTCTCTGTCTCTGTCTCTGTCTCTGTCTCTGTCTCTGTCTCTGTCTCTGTCTCTGTCTCTGTCTCTGTCTCTGTCTCTGTCTCTGTCTCTGTCTCTGTCTCTGTCTCTGTCTCTGTCTCTGTCTCTGTCTCTGTCTCTGTCTCTGTCTCTGTCTCTGTCTCTGTCTCTGTCTCTGTCTCTGTCTCTGTCTCTGTCTCTGTCTCTGTCTCTGTCTCCGTCTATGTCTCTGTCTCTGTATCTGTCTCTGTCCCTGTCTCTGTCTCTGCCTCTGTCTCTGTCCCCGTCTCTGTCTCCGTCTCCGTCTCTGTCTCTGTCTCTGTCTCTGTCTCTGTCTCCATCTCTGTCTCTGTCTCCGTCCATGTCTCCTGCCCGTCAGTCTCGGTCTTTGTCTCATGCGCCTCTGTCTCTGTCTGTGTCTATGTCTCTGTCTCTGCCTCTGTATCGGGCTCTGTCCCTGTCCCTGTCTCTGTCTCTGTCTCTGTCTCTGTCTCTGTCTCTGTCCCTGTCTCTGTCTCTGTCCCCGTCTCTGTCTCCGTCTCCGTCTCTGTCCCTGTCTCTGTCTCTGTCTCTGTCTCTGTCTCCATCTCTGTCTCTGTCTCTGTCTCTGTCTCTGTCTCTGTCTCTGTCTCTGTCTCTGTCTCTGTCTCTGTCTCTGTCTCTGTCTCTGTCTCTGTCTCTGTCTCTGTCTCCATCTCTGTCTCTGTCTCTGTCGCTGTTTCTGTCTCTGTCTCTGCCTCTGTCTCTGTCCCTGTTTCTGTCTCCATCTCCGTCTTTGTCTCTGTCCCTGTCTCTGGCTCCATCTCTGTCTCTGTCTCAGTCTCTGTCTCAGTCTCTGTCCCTGTCCCTGTCTCTGTCTCTGTCTCTGTCTCTGTCTCTGTCTCTGTCTCTGTCTCTGTCTCTGTCTCTGTCTCTGTCTCTGTCTCCATCTCTGTCTCTGTCTCTGTCTCTGTCTCTGTCTCTGTCTCTGTCTCTGTCTCTGTCTCTGTCTCTGTCTCTGTCTCTGTCTCCATCTCTGTATCTGTCTCCGTCCATGTCTCCTGCCCCTCAGTCTCGGTCTTTGTCTCATGCGCCTCTGTCTCTGTCTGTGTCTATGTCTCTGTCTCTGCCTCTGTATCGGGCTCTGTCCCTGTCCCTGTCTCTGTCTCTGTCTCTGTCCCCGTCTCTGTCTCCGTCTCCGCCTCTGGCTCTGTCTCTGTCTCTGTCTCTGTCTCCATCTCTGTCTCTGTCTCTGTCTCTGTCTCTGTCTCTGTCTCTGTCTCTGTCTCTGTCTCTGTCTCTGTCTCTGTCTCTGTCTCTGTCTCCGTCTCTGTCTGTGTCTCTGTCTCTGTCTCTATATTACACTCTGTCTCCGTCTTTGTCTTCGTCTTTGTCTCCGTCTTTGTGCCTGTCTTTGTCTCCGTATTTGTATCCGTCTGTGTAACCATCTTTGTCTCCGTCTTTGTCTCCGTCTTTGCCTCCGTCTTTGTCTCTGTCTTTGTCTCCGTCTTTGTGCCTGTCTTTGTCTCCATCTTTGTGACGGTCTTTGTCTCTGTATTTGTCTCTGTCTGTGTCTCCATATTTGTCTCCGTCTTTGTCTCCGTCTTTGCCTCCGTCTTTGTCTACGTCTTTGTCTCCGTCTTTGTCTCCGTCCATGTCTCCTGCCCCTCTGTCTCGGTCTTTGTCTCATGCGCGTCTCTCCCTGTCTCTGTCTCTGTCTGTGTCTCTATCTCTGTCTCTGTTTCTGTCTCTGTCTCTGTCTCTGTCTCTGTCTCTGTCTCTGTCTCTGTCCCTGTCTCTGTCTCTGTCCCCGTCTCTGTCTCCGTCTCCGTCTCTGTCTCTGTCTCTGTCTCTGTCTCTGTCTCCATCTCTGTCTCTCTCTCTGTCTCTGTCTCTGTCTCTGTCTCTGTCTCCATCTCTGTCTCTGTCTCTGTCGCTGTCTCTGTCTCTGTCTCTGCCTCTGTCTCTGTCCCTGCCTCTGTCTCCGTCTCCGTCTTTGTCTCTGTCTCTGTCTCTGGCTCCATCTCTGTCTCTGTCTCAGTCTCAGTCTCTGTCTCTGTCTCTGTCTCTGTCTCTGTCTCTGTCTCTGTCTCTGTCTCTGTCTTTGTATCCGTCTTTGTCTCCGTCTTTGTCCCCGTCGTTGTCTTCCTCTTTGTCTCCGCCTTTGTCTCCGCTTATGTCTCCTGCCCCTCTGTCTCGGTCTTTGTCTCATGCACCTCCGTCTCTGTCTCTGTCTCTGTCTGTGTCTGTGTCTTCGTCTTTGTCTCCGTCTTTGTGCCCGTCTTTGTCTCCGTATTTGTATCAGTCTGTGTAACCATCTTTGTCTCCGTCTTTGTCTCCGTCTTTGCCTCCGTCTTTGTCTTCGTCTTAGTCTCCGTGTTTGTCTCTGTCTTTGTCTCCGTCTTTGTGCCTGTCTTTGTCTCCATCTTTGTCACGGTCTTTGTCTCTGTATTTGTCTCCGTCTGTGTCTACATATTTGTCTCCGTCTTTGTCTCCGTCTTTGCCTCCGTCTTTGTCTATGCCTTTCTCTCCGTCTTTGTCTCCGTCCATGTCTCCAGCCCCTCTGTCTCGGTCTTTGTCTCATGCGCGTCTCTCTCTGTCTCTGTCTCTGTCTGTGTCTCTGTCTCTGTCTCAGTCTCTGTCTCTGTCTCAGTCTCTGTCTCTGTCCCTGTCTCTGTCTCTGTCTCTGTCTCTGTCTCTGTCTCTGTCTCCGTCTCTGTCTCCGTCTCTGTCTCTGTCTCTGTCTCTGTCTCGGTCTCTGTCTCCGTCTTTGTCTCCGTCTTTGTGTCCGTCTTTGTCTCCGTCTTTGTCTCCGTCTTCGCTTTCCTCTTTGTTTCCGACTTTGTCTCCGTCTTTGTCTCCTGCCTCAGGGTCATCGCCTTTGTCTCCTGCCCCTATGTTTCTGTCGCTCCCTCTGTCTCTGTCTGTGTCTCTGTCTCAGTCTCTGTCTCTGTCTCTGTCCCTGTCCCTATCTCTGTCTCTGTCTCTGTCTCTGTCTCTGTCTCTGTCTCTGTCTCTGTCTCTGTCTCTGTCTCTGTCTCTGTCTCTGTCTCTGTCTCTGTCTCTGTCTCTGTCTCTGTCTCTGTCTCTGTATCTGTCTCTGTCTCTGTCTCTGTCTCTGTCTCTGTCTCTGTCTCTGTCTTTGTCTCTGTCTCTGTCTCTGTCTCTGTCTCTGTCTCTGTCTCTGTCTCTGTCTCTGTCTCTGTCTCCGTCTATGTCTCTGTCTCTGTATCTGTCTCTGTCCCTGTCTCTGTCTCTGCCTCTGTCTCTGTCCCCGTCTCTGTCTCCGTCTCCGTCTCTGTCTCTGTCTCTGTCTCTGTCTCTGTCTCCATCTCTGTCTCTGTCTCCGTCCATGTCTCCTGCCCGTCAGTCTCGGTCTTTGTCTCATGCGCCTCTGTCTCTGTCTGTGTCTATGTCTCTGTCTCTGCCTCTGTATCGGGCTCTGTCCCTGTCCCTGTCTCTGTCTCTGTCTCTGTCTCTGTCGCTGTCTCTGTCTCTGTCCCCGTCTCTGTCTCCGTCTCCGTCTCTGTCCCTGTCTCTGTCTCTGTCTCTGTCTCTGTCTCCATCTCTGTCTCTGTCTCTGTCTCTGTCTCTGTCTCTGTCTCTGTCTCTGTCTTTGTCTCTGTCTCTGTCTCTGTCTCTGTCTCTGTCTCTGTCTCTGTCTCTGTCTCCGTCTATGTCTCTGTCTCTGTATCTGTCTCTGTCCCTGTCTCTGTCTCTGCCTCTGTCTCTGTCCCCGTCTCCGTCTCTGTCTCTGCCTCTGTCTCTGTCTCTGTCTCCATCTCTGTCTCTGTCTCCGTCCATGTCTCCTGCCCGTCAGTCTCGGTCTTTGTCTCATGCGCCTCTGTCTCTGTCTGTGTCTATGTCTGTGTCTCTGCCTCTGTATCGGGCTCTGTCCCTGTCCCTGTCTCTGTCGCTGTTTCTGTCTCTGTCTCTGCCTCTGTCTCTGTCCCTGTTTCTGTCTCCATCTCCGTCTTTGTCTCTGTCCCTGTCTCTGTCTCTGTCTCTGTCTCTGTCTCTGTCTCCATCTCTGTATCTGTCTCCGTCCATGTCTCCTGCCCCTCAGTCTCGGTCTTTGTCTCATGCGCCTCTGTCTCTGTCTGTGTCTATGTCTCTGTCTCTGCCTCTGTATCGGGCTCTGTCCCTGTCCCTGTCTCTGTCTCTGTCTCTGTCCCCGTCTCTGTCTCCGTCTCCGCCTCTGGCTCTGTCTCTGTCTCTGTCTCTGTCTCCATCTCTGTCTCTGTCTCTGTCTCTGTCTCTGTGGCTGTTTCTGTCTCTGTCTCTGTCTCTCTCTCTTTCCCTGTCTCTGTCTCCGTCTCCGTCTTTGTCTCTGTCTCTGTCTCTGGCTCCATCTCTGTCTCTGTCTCAGTCTCTGTCTCAGTCTCTGTCCCTGTCCCTGTCTCTGTCTCTGTCTCCGTCTCTGTGTCTGTCTCTGTCTCTGTCTCTGTCTCTGTCTCTGTCTCTGTCTCTGTCTCTGTCTCTGTCTCTGTCTCTGTCTCTGTCTCTGTCTCTGTCTCTGTCTCTGTCTCTGTCTCTGTCTCTGTCTCTGTCTCTGTCTCTGTCTCTGTCTCTGTCTCTGTCTCTGTCTCTGTCTCTGTCTCTGTCTCTGTCTCTGTCTCTGTCTCTGTCTCTGTCTCTGTCTCTGTCTCTGTCTTTGTATCCGTCTTTGTCTCCGTCTTTGTCCCCGTCGTTGTCTTCCTCTTTGTCTCCGCCTTTGTCTCCGCTTATGTCTCCTGCCCCTCTGTCTCGGTCTTTGTCTCATGCACCTCTGTCTCTGTCTCTGTCTCTGTCTGTGTCTGTGTCTTCGTCTTTGTCTCCGTCTTTGTGCCCGTCTTTGTCTCCGTATTTGTATCCGTCTGTGTAACCATCTTTGTCTCCGTCTTTGTCTCCGTCTTTGCCTCCGTCTTTGTCTTCGTCTTAGTCTCCGTGTTTGTCTCTGTCTTTGTCTCCGTCTTTGTGCCTGTCTTTGTCTCCATCTTTGTCACGGTCTTTGTCTCTGTATTTGTCTCCGTCTGTGTCTACATATTTGTCTCCGTCTTTGTCTCCGTCTTTGCCTCCGTCTTTTTCTATGCCTTTCTCTCCGTCTTTGTCTCCGTCCATGTCTCCAGCCCCTCTGTCTCGGTCTTTGTCTCATGCGCGTCTCTCTCTGTCTCTGTCTCTGTCTGTGTCTCTGTCTCTGTTTCTGTCTCTGTCTCTGTCTCTGTCTCAGTCTCTGCCTCTGTCTCAGTCTCTGTCTCTGTCCCTGTCTCTGTCTCTGTCTCTGTCTCTGTCTCTGTCTCTGTCTCTGTCTCCGTCTCTGTCTCCGTCTCTGTCTCTGTCTCTGTCTCTGTCTCTGTCTATATCTCTGTCTCTGTCTCTGTCTCTGTCTCTGTCTCGGTCTCTGTCTCCGTCTTTGTCTCCGTCTTTGTGTCCGTCTTTGTCTCCGTCTTTGTCTCCGTCTTCGCTTTCCTCTTTGTTTCCGACTTTGTCTCCGTCTTTGTCTCCTGCCTCAGGGTCATCGCCTTTGTCTCCTGCCCCTATGTTTCTGTCGCTCCCTCTGTCTCTGTCTGTGTCTCTGTCTCAGTCTCTGTCTCTGTCTCTGTCTCTGTCTCTGTCCCTGTCCCTATCTCTGTCTCTGTCTCTGTCTCTGTCTCTGTCTCTGTCTCTGTCTCTGTCCCTGTCCCTATCTCTGTCCCTGTCTCTGTCTCTGTCTCTGTCTCTGTCCCTGTCTCTGTCTCTGTCCCTGTCTCTGTCTCCGTCTCTGTCTCTGTCTCTGTCTCCATCTCTGTCTCTGTCTCTGTCTCTGTCTCTGTCTCTGTCTCTGTCTCTGTCTCTGTCTCCATCTCTGTCTCTGTCTCTGTCGCTGTTTCTGTCTCTGTCTCTGTCTCTGTCTCTGTCCCTGTCTCTGTCTCTGTCTCTGTCTCTGTCTCCATCTCTGTCTCTGTATCAGTCTCTGTCCCTGTCCCTGTCCCTGTCTCTGTCTCTGTCTCTGTCTCTGTCTCTGTCTCTGTCTCTGTCTCTGTCTCTGTCTCTGTCTCTGTCTCTGTCTCCGTCTCTGTCTGTGTCTCTGTCTCTGTCTCTATATTACACTCTGTCTCCGTCTTTGTCTTCGTCTTTGTCTCCGTCTTTGTGCCTGTCTTTGTCTCCGTATTTGTATCCGTCTGTGTAACCATCTTTGTCTCCGTCTTTGTCTCCGTCTTTGCCTCCGTCTTTGTCTTCGTCTTAGTCTCCGTCTTTGTCTCTGTCTTTGTCTCCGTCTTTGTGCCTGTCTTTGTCTCCATCTTTGTGACGGTCTTTGTCTCTGTATTTGTCTCTGTCTGTGTCTCCATATTTGTCTCCGTCTTTGTCTCCGTCTTTGCCTCCGTCTTTGTCTACGTCTTTGTCTCCGTCTTTGTCTCCGTCCATGTCTCCTGCCCCTCTGTCTCGGTCTTTGTCTCATGCGCGTCTCTCCCTGTCTCTGTCTCTGTCTGTGTCTCTGTCTCTGTCTCTGTCTCTGTCTCCATCTCTGTCTCTGTCTCTGTCGCTGTCTCTGTCTCTGTCTCTGCCTCTGTCTCTGTCCCTGTCTCTGTCTCCGTCTCCGTCTTTGTCTCTGTCTCTGTCTCTGGCTCCATCTCTGTCTCTGTCTCAGTCTCTGTCTCTGTCTCTGTCTCTGTCTCTGTCTCTGTCTCTGTCTCTGTCTCTGTCTCTGTCTCTATATTACACTCTGTCTCCGTCTTTGTCTCCGTCTTTGCCTCCGTCTTTGTCTTCGTCTTAGTCTCCGTCTTTGTCTCTGTCTTTGTCTCCGTCTTTGTCTCTGTCTGTGTCTCCATATTTGTCTCCGTCTTTGTCTCCGTCTTTGCCTCCGTCTTTGTCTACGTCTTTGTCTCCGTCTTTGTCTCCGTCCATGTCTCCTGCCCCTCTGTCTCGGTCTTTGTCTCATGCGCGTCTCTCTCTGTCTCTGTCTCTGTCTGTGTCTCTGTCTCTGTCTCTGTTTCTGTCTCTGTCCCTGTCTCTGTCTCCGTCTCCGTCTCTGTCTCTGTTTCTGTCTCTGTCTCTGTCTCTGTCTCAGTCTCTGTCTCTGTCTCTGTCTCTGTCTCTGTCTCTGTCTCTGTCTCTGTCTCTGTCTCTGTCTCTGTCTCCGTCTCTGTCTCCGTCTCTGTCTCTGTCTCTGTCTCTGTCTCTGTCTCTGTCTCTGTCTCTGTCTCGGTCTCTGTCTCCGTCTTTGTCTCCGTCTTTGTGTCCGTCTTTGTCTCCGTCTTTGTCTCCGTCTTCGCTTTCCTCTTTGTTTCCGACTTTGTCTCCGTCTTTGTCTCCTGCCTCAGGGTCACCGCCTTTGTCTCCTGCCCCTATGTTTCTGTCGCTCTCTCTGTCTCTGTCTGTGTCTCTGTCTCAGTCTCTGTCTCTGTCTCTGTCTCTGTCTCTGTCCCTGTCCCTATCTCTGTCTCTGTCTCTGTCTCTGTCTCTGTCTCTGCCTCTGTCTCCGTCTCCGTCTCTGTCTCTGTCTCTGTCTCTGTCTCTGTCTCTGTCTCCATCTCTGTCTCTGTCTCTGTCTCTGTCTCTGTCTCTGTCTCTGTCTCTGTCTCTGTCTCTGTCTCTGTCTCTGTCTCTGTCTCCATCTCTGTCTCTGTCTCTGTCGCTGTTTCTGTCTCTGTCTCTGCCTCTGTCTCTGTCCCTGTTTCTGTCTCCATCTCCGTCTTTGTCTCTGTCCCTGTCTCTGACTCCATCTCTGTCTCTGTCTCAGTCTCTGTCTCAGTCTCTGTCCCTGTCCCTGTCTCTGTCTCTGTCTCTGTCTCTGTCTCTGTCTCTGTCTCTGTCTCTGTCTCTGTCTCTGTCTCTGTCTCTGTCTCTGTCTCTGTCTCTGTCTCTGTCTCTGTCTCTGTCTCTGTCTCTGTCTCTGTCTCTGTCTCTGTCTCCGTCTTTGTCTCTGTCTTTGTCTCCATCTTTGTCTCCGTCTTTGTCTCCGTCTTTGTCGCCGTCTTTGTCTCCGTCGTCGTCTTCCTCTTCGTCAGCGTCATTGTCTCCGTCTTTGTCTACGTCTTTGGCTACGTCTTTGTCATCGTCTTTGTCTCCGTCCATGTCTCCTGCCCCTTTGTCTCGGACTTTGTCTCATGCACCTGTGTCTCTGTCTCTGTCTCTGTCTGTGTCTCTGTCTCTGTCTCTATATTACACTCTGTCTCCGTCTTTGTCTTCGTCTTTGTCTCCGCCTTTGTGCCTGTCTTTGTCTCCGTATTTGTATCCGTCTGTGTAACCATCTTTGTCTCCGTCTTTGTCTCCGTCTTTGCCTCCGTCTTTGTCTTCGTCTTAGTCTCCGTCTTTGTCTCTGTCTTTGTCTCCGTCTTTGTGCCTGTCTTTGTCTCCATCTTTGTGACGGTCATTGTCTCTGTATTTGTCTCTGTCTGTGTCTCCATATTTGTCTCCGTCTTTGTCTCCGTCTTTGCCTCCGTCTTTGTCTACGTCTTTGTCTCCGTCTTTGTCTCCGTCCATGTCTCCTGCCCCTCTGTCTCGGTCTTTGTCTCATGCGCGTCTCTCTCTGTCTCTGTCTCTGTCTGTGTCTCTGTCTCTGTCTCTGTTTCTGTCTCTGTCTCTGTCTCTGTCTCTGTCTCTGTCTCTGTCTCTGTCTCTGTCTCTGTCTCTGTCTCTGTCTCTGTCTCTGTCTCTGTCTCTGTCTCTGTCTCTGTCTCTGTCTCTGTCTCTGTCTCTGTCTCTGTCTCTGTCTCTGTCTCTGTCTCTGTCTCTGTCTCTGTCTCTGTCCCTGTCTCTGTCTCTGTCCCCGTATCTGTCTCTCTCTCTGTCGCTGTCTCTGTCTCTGTCTCTGCCTCTGTCTCTGTCCCTGTCTCTGTCTCCGTCTCCGTCTTTGTCTCTGTCTCTGTCTCTGGCTCCATCTCTGTCTCTGTCTCAGTCTCAGTCTCTGTCTCTGTCTCTGTCTCTGTCTCTGTCTCTGTCTCTGTCTTTGTATCCGTCTTTGTCTCCGTCTTTGTCTCCGTCGTTGTCTTCCTCTTTGTCTCCGCCTTTGTCTCCGCTTATGTCTCCTGCCCCTCTGTCTCGGTCTTTGTCTCATGCACCTCTGTCTCTGTCTCTGTCTCTGTCTGTGTCTGTGTCTTCGTCTTTGTCTCCGTCTTTGTGCCCGTCTTTGTCTCCGTATTTGTATCCGTCTGTGTAACCATCTTTGTCTCCGTCTTTGTCTCCGTCTTTGCCTCCGTCTTTGTCTTCGTCTTAGTCTCCGTGTTTGTCTCTGTCTTTGTCTCCGTCTTTGTGCCTGTCTTTGTCTCCATCTTTGTCACGGTCTTTGTCTCTGTATTTGTCTCCGTCTGTGTCTCCATATTTGTCTCCGTCTTTGTCTCCGTCTTTGTCTCCGTCGTCGTCTTCCTCTTTGTTTCCGTCTTTGTCTCCGCTTATGTCTCCTGCCCATCTGTCTCCGTCTCTCTCTTTCCCTCTGTCTCTGTCTCTGTCCCTGTCCCTGTCTCTGTCTCTGTCTCTGTCTCTGTCTCTGTCTTTGTCTCCGTCTCTGTCTCTGTCTCTGCCTCTGTCTCTGTCTCTGTCTCTGTCTCTGTCCCTGTCTTTGTATCAGTCTTTATCTCCGTCTTTGTCTCCGTCTTCGCTTTCCTCTTTGTTTCCGACTTTGTCTCCGTCTTTGTCTCCTGCCTCAGGGTCATCGCCTTTGTCTCCTGCCCCTATGTTTCTGTCGCTCCCTCTGTCTCTGTCTGTGTCTCAGTCTCTGTCTCTGTCTCTGTCTCTGTCCCTGTCCCTATCTCTGTCTCTGTCTCTGTCTCTGTCTCTGTCTCTGTCTCTGTCTCTGTCTCTGTCTCTGTCTCTGTCTCTGTCTCTGTCTCTGTCTCTGTCTCTGTCTCTGTCTCTGTCTCTGTCTCTGTCTCTGTCTCTGTCTCTGTCTCTGTCTCTGTCTCTGTCTCTGTCTCTGTCTCTGTCTCTGTCTCTGTCTCTGTCTCTGTCTCTGTCTCTGTCTCTGTCTCTGTCTCTGTCTCTGTCTCTGTCTCTGTCTCTGTCTCTGTCTCTGTCTCTGTCTCTGTCTCTGTCTCTGTCTCTGTCTCCATCTCTGTCTCTGTCTCTGTCTCTGTCTCTGTCTCTGTCTCTGTCTCTGTCTCTGTCTCTGTCTCTGTCTCTGTCTCTGTCTCTGTCTCCATCTCTGTCTCTGTCTCTGTCGCTGTTTCTGTCTCTGTCTCTGCCTCTGTCTCTGTCCCTGTTTCTGTCTCCATCTCCGTCTTTGTCTCTGTCCCTGTCTCTGTCTCTGTCTCTGTCTCTGTCTCTGTCTCCATCTCTGTATCTGTCTCCGTCCATGTCTCCTGCCCCTCAGTCTCGGTCTTTGTCTCATGCGCCTCTGTCTCTGTCTGTGTCTATGTCTCTGTCTCTGCCTCTGTATCGGGCTCTGTCCCTGTCCCTGTCTCTGTCTCTGTCTCTGTCCCCGTCTCTGTCTCCGTCTCCGCCTCTGGCTCTGTCTCTGTCTCTGTCTCTGTCTCCATCTCTGTCTCTGTCTCTGTCTCTGTCTCTGTGGCTGTTTCTGTCTCTGTCTCTGTCTCTCTCTCTTTCCCTGTCTCTGTCTCCGTCTCCGTCTTTGTCTCTGTCTCTGTCTCTGGCTCCATCTCTGTCTCTGTCTCAGTCTCTGTCTCAGTCTCTGTCCCTGTCCCTGTCTCTGTCTCTGTCTCCGTCTCTGTGTCTGTCTCTGTCTCTGTCTCTGTCTCTGTCTCTGTCTCTGTCTCTGTCTCTGTCTCTGTCCCTGTCTCTGTCTCTGTCCCCGTATCTGTCTCTCTCTCTGTCGCTGTCTCTGTCTCTGTCTCTGCCTCTGTCTCTGTCCCTGTCTCTGTCTCCGTCTCCGTCTTTGTCTCTGTCTCTGTCTCTGGCTCCATCTCTGTCTCTGTCTCAGTCTCAGTCTCTGTCTCTGTCTCTGTCTCTGTCTCTGTCTCTGTCTCTGTCTTTGTATCCGTCTTTGTCTCCGTCTTTGTCTCCGTCGTTGTCTTCCTCTTTGTCTCCGCCTTTGTCTCCGCTTATGTCTCCTGCCCCTCTGTCTCGGTCTTTGTCTCATGCACCTCTGTCTCTGTCTCTGTCTCTGTCTGTGTCTGTGTCTTCGTCTTTGTCTCCGTCTTTGTGCCCGTCTTTGTCTCCGTATTTGTATCCGTCTGTGTAACCATCTTTGTCTCCGTCTTTGTCCCCGTCTTTGCCTCCGTCTTTGTCTTCGTCTTAGTCTCCGTGTTTGTCTCTGTCTTTGTCTCCGTCTTTGTGCCTGTCTTTGTCTCCATCTTTGTCACGGTCTTTGTCTCTGTATTTGTCTCCGTCTGTGTCTCCATATTTGTCTCCGTCTTTGTCTCCGTCTTTGTCTCCGTCGTCGTCTTCCTCTTTGTTTCCGTCTTTGTCTCCGCTTATGTCTCCTGCCCATCTGTCTCCGTCTCTCTCTTTCCCTCTGTCTCTGTCTCTGTCCCTGTCCCTGTCTCTGTCTCTGTCTCTGTCTCTGTCTCTGTCTTTGTCTCCGTCTCTGTCTCTGTCTCTGCCTCTGTCTCTGTCTCTGTCTCTGTCTCTGTCCCTGTCTTTGTATCAGTCTTTATCTCCGTCTTTGTCTCCGTCTTCGCTTTCCTCTTTGTTTCCGACTTTGTCTCCGTCTTTGTCTCCTGCCTCAGGGTCATCGCCTTTGTCTCCTGCCCCTATGTTTCTGTCGCTCCCTCTGTCTCTGTCTGTGTCTCAGTCTCTGTCTCTGTCTCTGTCTCTGTCCCTGTCCCTATCTCTGTCTCTGTCTCTGTCTCTGTCTCTGTCTCTGTCTCTGTCTCTGTCTCTGTCTCTGTCTCTGTCTCTGTCTCTGTCTCTGTCTCTGTCTCTGTCTCTGTCTCTGTCTCTGTCTCTGTCTCTGTCTCTGTCTCTGTCTCTGTCTCTGTCTCTGTCTCTGTCTCTGTCTCTGTCTCTGTCTCTGTCTCTGTCTCTGTCTCTGTCTCTGTCTCTGTCTCTGTCTCTGTCTCTGTCTCTGTCTCTGTCTCTGTCTCTGTCTCTGTCTCTGTCTCTGTCTCTGTCTCTGTCTCCATCTCTGTCTCTGTCTCTGTCTCTGTCTCTGTCTCTGTCTCTGTCTCTGTCTCTGTCTCTGTCTCTGTCTCTGTCTCTGTCTCTGTCTCCATCTCTGTCTCTGTCTCTGTCGCTGTTTCTGTCTCTGTCTCTGCCTCTGTCTCTGTCCCTGTTTCTGTCTCCATCTCCGTCTTTGTCTCTGTCCCTGTCTCTGTCTCTGTCTCTGTCTCTGTCTCTGTCTCCATCTCTGTATCTGTCTCCGTCCATGTCTCCTGCCCCTCAGTCTCGGTCTTTGTCTCATGCGCCTCTGTCTCTGTCTGTGTCTATGTCTCTGTCTCTGCCTCTGTATCGGGCTCTGTCCCTGTCCCTGTCTCTGTCTCTGTCTCTGTCCCCGTCTCTGTCTCCGTCTCCGCCTCTGGCTCTGTCTCTGTCTCTGTCTCTGTCTCCATCTCTGTCTCTGTCTCTGTCTCTGTCTCTGTGGCTGTTTCTGTCTCTGTCTCTGTCTCTCTCTCTTTCCCTGTCTCTGTCTCCGTCTCCGTCTTTGTCTCTGTCTCTGTCTCTGGCTCCATCTCTGTCTCTGTCTCAGTCTCTGTCTCAGTCTCTGTCCCTGTCCCTGTCTCTGTCTCTGTCTCCGTCTCTGTGTCTGTCTCTGTCTCTGTCTCTGTCTCTGTCTCTGTCTCTGTCTCTGTCTCTGTCTCTGTCCCTGTCTCTGTCTCTGTCCCCGTATCTGTCTCTCTCTCTGTCGCTGTCTCTGTCTCTGTCTCTGCCTCTGTCTCTGTCCCTGTCTCTGTCTCCGTCTCCGTCTTTGTCTCTGTCTCTGTCTCTGGCTCCATCTCTGTCTCTGTCTCAGTCTCAGTCTCTGTCTCTGTCTCTGTCTCTGTCTCTGTCTCTGTCTCTGTCTTTGTATCCGTCTTTGTCTCCGTCTTTGTCTCCGTCGTTGTCTTCCTCTTTGTCTCCGCCTTTGTCTCCGCTTATGTCTCCTGCCCCTCTGTCTCGGTCTTTGTCTCATGCACCTCTGTCTCTGTCTCTGTCTCTGTCTGTGTCTGTGTCTTCGTCTTTGTCTCCGTCTTTGTGCCCGTCTTTGTCTCCGTATTTGTATCCGTCTGTGTAACCATCTTTGTCTCCGTCTTTGTCCCCGTCTTTGCCTCCGTCTTTGTCTTCGTCTTAGTCTCCGTGTTTGTCTCTGTCTTTGTCTCCGTCTTTGTGCCTGTCTTTGTCTCCATCTTTGTCACGGTCTTTGTCTCTGTATTTGTCTCCGTCTGTGTCTCCATATTTGTCTCCGTCTTTGTCTCCGTCTTTGTCTCCGTCGTCGTCTTCCTCTTTGTTTCCGTCTTTGTCTCCGCTTATGTCTCCTGCCCATCTGTCTCCGTCTCTCTCTTTCCCTCTGTCTCTGTCTCTGTCCCTGTCCCTGTCTCTGTCTCTGTCTCTGTCTCTGTCTCTGTCTTTGTCTCCGTCTCTGTCTCTGTCTCTGCCTCTGTCTCTGTCTCTGTCTCTGTCTCTGTCCCTGTCTTTGTATCAGTCTTTATCTCCGTCTTTGTCTCCGTCTTCGCTTTCCTCTTTGTTTCCGACTTTGTCTCCGTCTTTGTCTCCTGCCTCAGGGTCATCGCCTTTGTCTCCTGCCCCTATGTTTCTGTCGCTCCCTCTGTCTCTGTCTGTGTCTCAGTCTCTGTCTCTGTCTCTGTCTCTGTCCCTGTCCCTATCTCTGTCTCTGTCTCTGTCTCTGTCTCTGTCTCTGTCTCTGTCTCTGTCTCTGTCTCTGTCTCTGTCTCTGTCTCTGTCTCTGTCTCTGTCTCTGTCTCTGTCTCTGTCTCTGTCTCTGTCTCTGTCTCTGTCTCTGTCTCTGTCTCTGTCTCTGTCTCTGTCTCTGTCTCTGTCTCTGTCTCTGTCTCTGTCTCTGTCTCTGTCTCTGTCTCTGTCTCTGTCTCTGTCTCTGTCTCTGTCTCTGTCTCTGTCTCTGTCTCTGTCTCTGTCTCTGTCTCTGTCTCTGTCTCTGTCTCTGTCTCCATCTCTGTCTCTGTCTCTGTCTCTGTCTCTGTCTCTGTCTCTGTCTCTGTCTCTGTCTCTGTCTCTGTCTCTGTCTCTGTCTCTGTCTCTGTCTCTGTCTCCATCTCTGTCTCTGTCTCTGTCGCTGTTTCTGTCTCTGTCTCTGCCTCTGTCTCTGTCCCTGTTTCTGTCTCCATCTCCGTCTTTGTCTCTGTCCCTGTCTCTGTCTCTGTCTCTGTCTCTGTCTCTGTCTCCATCTCTGTATCTGTCTCCGTCCATGTCTCCTGCCCCTCAGTCTCGGTCTTTGTCTCATGCGCCTCTGTCTCTGTCTGTGTCTATGTCTCTGTCTCTGCCTCTGTATCGGGCTCTGTCCCTGTCCCTGTCTCTGTCTCTGTCTCTGTCCCCGTCTCTGTCTCCGTCTCCGCCTCTGGCTCTGTCTCTGTCTCTGTCTCTGTCTCCATCTCTGTCTCTGTCTCTGTCTCTGTCTCTGTGGCTGTTTCTGTCTCTGTCTCTGTCTCTCTCTCTTTCCCTGTCTCTGTCTCCGTCTCCGTCTTTGTCTCTGTCTCTGTCTCTGGCTCCATCTCTGTCTCTGTCTCAGTCTCTGTCTCAGTCTCTGTCCCTGTCCCTGTCTCTGTCTCTGTCTCCGTCTCTGTGTCTGTCTCTGTCTCTGTCTCTGTCTCTGTCTCTGTCTCTGTCTCTGTCTCTGTCTCTGTCTCTGTCTCTGTCTCTGTCTCTGTCTCTGTCTCTGTCTCTGTCTCTGTCTCTGTCTCTGTCTCTGTCTCTGTCTCTGTCTCTGTCTCTGTCTCTGTCTCTGTCTCTGTCTCTGTCTCTGTCTCTGTCTCTGTCTCTGTCTCTGTCTCTGTCTCTGTCTCTGTCTCTGTCTTTGTATCCGTCTTTGTCTCCGTCTTTGTCCCCGTCGTTGTCTTCCTCTTTGTCTCCGCCTTTGTCTCCGCTTATGTCTCCTGCCCCTCTGTCTCGGTCTTTGTCTCATGCACCTCTGTCTCTGTCTCTGTCTCTGTCTGTGTCTGTGTCTTCGTCTTTGTCTCCGTCTTTGTCTCCGTCTTTGTGCCCGTCTTTGTCTCCGTATTTGTATCCGTCTGTGTAACCATCTTTGTCTCCGTCTTTGTCTCCGTCTTTGCCTCCGTCTTTGTCTTCGTCTTAGTCTCCGTGTTTGTCTCTGTCTTTGTCTCCGTCTTTGTGCCTGTCTTTGTCTCCATCTTTGTCACGGTCTTTGTCTCTGTATTTGTCTCCGTCTGTGTCTACATATTTGTCTCCGTCTTTGTCTCCGTCTTTGCCTCCGTCTTTTTCTATGCCTTTCTCTCCGTCTTTGTCTCCGTCCATGTCTCCAGCCCCTCTGTCTCGGTCTTTGTCTCATGCGCGTCTCTCTCTGTCTCTGTCTCTGTCTGTGTCTCTGTCTCTGTTTCTGTCTCTGTCTCTGTCTCTGTCTCAGTCTCTGCCTCTGTCTCAGTCTCTGTCTCTGTCCCTGTCTCTGTCTCTGTCTCTGTCTCTGTCTCTGTCTCTGTCTCTGTCTCTGTCTCCGTCTCTGTCTCCGTCTCTGTCTCTGTCTCTGTCTCTGTCTCTGTCTATATCTCTGTCTCTGTCTCTGTCTCTGTCTCTGTCTCGGTCTCTGTCTCCGTCTTTGTCTCCGTCTTTGTGTCCGTCTTTGTCTCCGTCTTTGTCTCCGTCTTCGCTTTCCTCTTTGTTTCCGACTTTGTCTCCGTCTTTGTCTCCTGCCTCAGGGTCATCGCCTTTGTCTCCTGCCCCTATGTTTCTGTCGCTCCCTCTGTCTCTGTCTGTGTCTCTGTCTCAGTCTCTGTCTCTGTCTCTGTCTCTGTCTCTGTCCCTGTCCCTATCTCTGTCTCTGTCTCTGTCTCTGTCTCTGTCTCTGTCTCTGTCTCTGTCTCTGTCTCTGTCTCTGTCCCTGTCTCTGTCTCTGTCTCTGTCTCTGTCCCTGTCTCTGTCTCTGTCCCCGTCTCTGTCTCCGTCTCCGTCTCTGTCCCTGTCTCTGTCTCTGTCTCTGTCTCTGTCTCCATCTCTGTCTCTGTATCAGTCTCTGTCCCTGTCCCTGTCCCTGTCTCTGTCTCTGTCTCTGTCTCTGTCTCTGTCTCTGTCTCTGTCTCTGTCTCTGTCTCTGTCTCTGTCTCTGTCTCCGTCTCTGTCTGTGTCTCTGTCTCTGTCTCTATATTACACTCTGTCTCCGTCTTTGTCTTCGTCTTTGTCTCCGTCTTTGTGCCTGTCTTTGTCTCCGTATTTGTATCCGTCTGTGTAACCATCTTTGTCTCCGTCTTTGTCTCCGTCTTTGCCTCCGTCTTTGTCTTCGTCTTAGTCTCCGTCTTTGTCTCTGTCTTTGTCTCCGTCTTTGTGCCTGTCTTTGTCTCCATCTTTGTGACGGTCTTTGTCTCTGTATTTGTCTCTGTCTGTGTCTCCATATTTGTCTCCGTCTTTGTCTCCGTCTTTGCCTCCGTCTTTGTCTACGTCTTTGTCTCCGTCTTTGTCTCCGTCCATGTCTCCTGCCCCTCTGTCTCGGTCTTTGTCTCATGCGCGTCTCTCCCTGTCTCTGTCTCTGTCTGTGTCTCTGTCTCTGTCTCTGTCTCTGTCTCCATCTCTGTCTCTGTCTCTGTCGCTGTCTCTGTCTCTGTCTCTGCCTCTGTCTCTGTCCCTGTCTCTGTCTCCGTCTCCGTCTTTGTCTCTGTCTCTGTCTCTGGCTCCATCTCTGTCTCTGTCTCAGTCTCTGTCTCTGTCTCTGTCTCTGTCTCTGTCTCTGTCTCTGTCTCTGTCTCTGTCTCTGTCTCTATATTACACTCTGTCTCCGTCTTTGTCTCCGTCTTTGCCTCCGTCTTTGTCTTCGTCTTAGTCTCCGTCTTTGTCTCTGTCTTTGTCTCCGTCTTTGTCTCTGTCTGTGTCTCCATATTTGTCTCCGTCTTTGTCTCCGTCTTTGCCTCCGTCTTTGTCTACGTCTTTGTCTCCGTCTTTGTCTCCGTCCATGTCTCCTGCCCCTCTGTCTCGGTCTTTGTCTCATGCGCGTCTCTCTCTGTCTCTGTCTCTGTCTGTGTCTCTGTCTCTGTCTCTGTTTCTGTCTCTGTCCCTGTCTCTGTCTCCGTCTCCGTCTCTGTCTCTGTTTCTGTCTCTGTCTCTGTCTCTGTCTCAGTCTCTGTCTCTGTCTCTGTCTCTGTCTCTGTCTCTGTCTCTGTCTCTGTCTCTGTCTCTGTCTCTGTCTCCGTCTCTGTCTCCGTCTCTGTCTCTGTCTCTGTCTCTGTCTCTGTCTCTGTCTCTGTCTCGGTCTCTGTCTCCGTCTTTGTCTCCGTCTTTGTGTCCGTCTTTGTCTCCGTCTTTGTCTCCGTCTTCGCTTTCCTCTTTGTTTCCGACTTTGTCTCCGTCTTTGTCTCCTGCCTCAGGGTCACCGCCTTTGTCTCCTGCCCCTATGTTTCTGTCGCTCTCTCTGTCTCTGTCTGTGTCTCTGTCTCAGTCTCTGTCTCTGTCTCTGTCTCTGTCTCTGTCCCTGTCCCTATCTCTGTCTCTGTCTCTGTCTCTGTCTCTGTCTCTGCCTCTGTCTCCGTCTCCGTCTCTGTCTCTGTCTCTGTCTCTGTCTCTGTCTCTGTCTCCATCTCTGTCTCTGTCTCTGTCTCTGTCTCTGTCTCTGTCTCTGTCTCTGTCTCTGTCTCTGTCTCTGTCTCTGTCTCTGTCTCCATCTCTGTCTCTGTCTCTGTCGCTGTTTCTGTCTCTGTCTCTGCCTCTGTCTCTGTCCCTGTTTCTGTCTCCATCTCCGTCTTTGTCTCTGTCCCTGTCTCTGACTCCATCTCTGTCTCTGTCTCAGTCTCTGTCTCAGTCTCTGTCCCTGTCCCTGTCTCTGTCTCTGTCTCTGTCTCTGTCTCTGTCTCTGTCTCTGTCTCTGTCTCTGTCTCTGTCTCTGTCTCTGTCTCTGTCTCTGTCTCTGTCTCTGTCTCTGTCTCTGTCTCTGTCTCTGTCTCTGTCTCCGTCTTTGTCTCTGTCTTTGTCTCCATCTTTGTCTCCGTCTTTGTCTCCGTCTTTGTCGCCGTCTTTGTCTCCGTCGTCGTCTTCCTCTTCGTCAGCGTCATTGTCTCCGTCTTTGTCTACGTCTTTGGCTACGTCTTTGTCATCGTCTTTGTCTCCGTCCATGTCTCCTGCCCCTTTGTCTCGGACTTTGTCTCATGCACCTGTGTCTCTGTCTCTGTCTCTGTCTGTGTCTCTGTCTCTGTCTCTATATTACACTCTGTCTCCGTCTTTGTCTTCGTCTTTGTCTCCGCCTTTGTGCCTGTCTTTGTCTCCGTATTTGTATCCGTCTGTGTAACCATCTTTGTCTCCGTCTTTGTCTCCATCTTTGCCTCCGTCTTTGTCTTCGTCTTAGTCTCCGTCTTTGTCTCTGTCTTTGTCTCCGTCTTTGTGCCTGTCTTTGTCTCCATCTTTGTGACGGTCATTGTCTCTGTATTTGTCTCTGTCTGTGTCTCCATATTTGTCTCCGTCTTTGTCTCCGTCTTTGCCTCCGTCTTTGTCTACGTCTTTGTCTCCGTCTTTGTCTCCGTCCATGTCTCCTGCCCCTCTGTCTCGGTCTTTGTCTCATGCGCGTCTCTCTCTGTCTCTGTCTCTGTCTGTGTCTCTGTCTCTGTCTCTGTTTCTGTCTCTGTCTCTGTCTCTGTCTCTGTCTCTGTCTCTGTCTCTGTCTCTGTCTCTGTCTCTGTCTCTGTCTCTGTCTCTGTCTCTGTCTCTGTCTCTGTCTCTGTCTCTGTCTCTGTCTCTGTCTCTGTCTCTGTCTCTGTCTCTGTCTCTGTCTCTGTCTCTGTCTCTGTCTCTGTCTCTGTCTCTGTCCCTGTCTCTGTCTCTGTCCCCGTATCTGTCTCTCTCTCTGTCGCTGTCTCTGTCTCTGTCTCTGCCTCTGTCTCTGTCCCTGTCTCTGTCTCCGTCTCCGTCTTTGTCTCTGTCTCTGTCTCTGGCTCCATCTCTGTCTCTGTCTCAGTCTCAGTCTCTGTCTCTGTCTCTGTCTCTGTCTCTGTCTCTGTCTCTGTCTTTGTATCCGTCTTTGTCTCCGTCTTTGTCTCCGTCGTTGTCTTCCTCTTTGTCTCCGCCTTTGTCTCCGCTTATGTCTCCTGCCCCTCTGTCTCGGTCTTTGTCTCATGCACCTCTGTCTCTGTCTCTGTCTCTGTCTGTGTCTGTGTCTTCGTCTTTGTCTCCGTCTTTGTGCCCGTCTTTGTCTCCGTATTTGTATCCGTCTGTGTAACCATCTTTGTCTCCGTCTTTGTCTCCGTCTTTGCCTCCGTCTTTGTCTTCGTCTTAGTCTCCGTGTTTGTCTCTGTCTTTGTCTCCGTCTTTGTGCCTGTCTTTGTCTCCATCTTTGTCACGGTCTTTGTCTCTGTATTTGTCTCCGTCTGTGTCTCCATATTTGTCTCCGTCTTTGTCTCCGTCTTTGTCTCCGTCGTCGTCTTCCTCTTTGTTTCCGTCTTTGTCTCCGCTTATGTCTCCTGCCCATCTGTCTCCGTCTCTCTCTTTCCCTCTGTCTCTGTCTCTGTCCCTGTCCCTGTCTCTGTCTCTGTCTCTGTCTCTGTCTCTGTCTTTGTCTCCGTCTCTGTCTCTGTCTCTGCCTCTGTCTCTGTCTCTGTCTCTGTCTCTGTCCCTGTCTTTGTATCAGTCTTTATCTCCGTCTTTGTCTCCGTCTTCGCTTTCCTCTTTGTTTCCGACTTTGTCTCCGTCTTTGTCTCCTGCCTCAGGGTCATCGCCTTTGTCTCCTGCCCCTATGTTTCTGTCGCTCCCTCTGTCTCTGTCTGTGTCTCAGTCTCTGTCTCTGTCTCTGTCTCTGTCCCTGTCCCTATCTCTGTCTCTGTCTCTGTCTCTGTCTCTGTCTCTGTCTCTGTCTCTGTCTCTGTCTCTGTCTCTGTCTCTGTCTCTGTCTCTGTCTCTGTCTCTGTCTCTGTCTCTGTCTCTGTCTCTGTCTCTGTCTCTGTCTCTGTCTCTGTCTCTGTCTCTGTCTTTGTCTCTGTCTCTGTCTCTGTCTCTGTCTCTGTCTCTGTCTCTGTCTCTGTCTCCGTCTATGTCTCTGTCTCTGTATCTGTCTCTGTCCCTGTCTCTGTCTCTGCCTCTGTCTCTTTCCCCGTCTCTGTCTCCGTCTCCGTCTCTGTCTCTGTCTCTGTCTCTGTCTCCATCTCTGTCTCTGTCTCCGTCCATGTCTCCTGCCCGTCAGTCTCGGTCTTTGTCTCATGCGCCTCTGTCTCTGTCTGTGTCTATGTCTCTGTCTCTGCCTCTGTATCGGGCTCTGTCCCTGTCCCTGTCTCTGTCTCTGTCTCTGTCTCTGTCCCTGTCTCTGTCTCTGTCCCCGTCTCGGTCTCCGTCTCCGTCTCTGTCCCTGTCTCTGTCTCTGTCTTTGTCTCCGTCTCTGTCTCTGTCTCTGTCTCTGTCTTTGTCTCTGTCTCTGTCTCTGTCTCCGTCTCTGTCTGTGTCTCTGTCTCTGTCTCTATATTACACTCTGTCTCCGTCTTTGTCTTCGTCTTTGTCTCCGTCTTTGTGCCTGTCTTTGTCTCCGTATTTGTATCCGTCTGTGTAACCATCTTTGTCTCCGTCTTTGTCTCCGTCTTTGCCTCCGTCTTTGTCTTCGTCTTAGTCTCCGTCTTTGTCTCTGTCTTTGTCTCCGTCTTTGTGCCTGTCTTTGTCTCCATCTTTGTGACGGTCTTTGTCTCTGTATTTGTCTCTGTCTGTGTCTCCATATTTGTCTCCGTCTTTGTCTCCGTCTTTGCCTCCGTCTTTGTCTACGTCTTTGTCTCCGTCTTTGTCTCCGTCCATGTCTCCTGCCCCTCTGTCTCGGTCTTTGTCTCATGCGCGTCTCTCCCTGTCTCTGTCTCTGTCTGTGTCTCTGTCTCTGTCTCTGTTTCTGTCTCTGTCTCTGTCTCTGTCTCTGTCTCTGTCTCTGTCTCTGTCCCTGTCTCTGTCTCTGTCCCCGTCTCTGTCTCCGTCTCCGTCTCTGTCTCTGTCTCTGTCTCTGTCTCTGTCTCTGTCTCTGTCTCCATCCCTGTCTCTCTCTCTGTCTCTGTCTCTGTCTCTGTCTCTGTCTCCATCTCTGTCTCTGTCTCTGTCGCTGTCTCTGTCTCTGCCTCTGCCTCTGTCTCTGTCCCTGTCTCTGTCTCCGTCTCCGTCTTTGTCTCTGTCTCTGTCTCTGGCTCCATCTCTGTCTCTGTCTCAGTCTCTGTCTCTGTCTCTGTCTCTGTCTCTGTCTCTGTCTCTGTCTCTGTCTCTGTCTCTGTCTCTGCCTCTGTCTCTGTCTCTGTCTCTGTCTCTGTCTCTGTCTCTGTCTCTGTCTCTGTCTCTGTCTCTGTCTTTGTCTCTGTCTCTGTCTCTGTCTCTGTCTCTGTCTCTGTCTCTGTCTCTGTCTCTGTCTCTGTCTCCGTCTATGTCTCTGTCTCTGTATCTGTCTCTGTCCCTGTCTCTGTCTCTGCCTCTGTCTCTGTCCCCGTCTCTGTCTCCGTCTCCGTCTCTGTCTCTGTCCCCGTCTCTGTCTCCGTCTCCTTATCTGTCTCTGTCTCTGTCTCTGTCTCTGTCTCCATCTCTGTCTCTGTCTCCGTCCATGTCTCCTGCCCGTCAGTCTCGGTCTTTGTCTCATGCGCCTCTGTCTCTGTCTGTGTCTATGTCTCTGTCTCTGCCTCTGTATCGGGCTCTGTCCCTGTCCCTGTCTCTGTCTCTGTCTCTGTCTCTGTCCCTGTCTCTGTCTCTGTCTCTGTCCCCGTCTCTGTCCCCGTCTCTGTCTCCGTCTCCGTCTCTGTCCCTGTCTCTGTCTCTGTCTTTGTCTCTGTCTCCATCTCTGTCTCTGTCTCTGTCTCTGTCTCTGTCTCTGTCTCTGTCTCTGTCTCTGTCTCTGTCTCTGTCTCTGTCTCTGTCTCTGTCTCTGTCTCTGTCTCTGTCTCCATCTCTGTCTCTGTCTCTGTCGCTGTTTCTGTCTCTGTCTCTGCCTCTGTCTCTGTCCCTGTTTCTGTCTCCATCTCCGTCTTTGTCTCTGTCCCTGTCTCTGGCTCCATCTCTGTCTCTGTCTCAGTCTCTGTCTCAGTCTCTGTCCCTGTCCCTGTCTCTGTCTCTGTCTCTGTCTCTGTCTCTGTCTCCGTCTCTGTCTGTGTCTCTGTCTCTGTCTCTATATTACACTCTGTCTCCGTCTTTGTCTCCGTCTTTGCCTCCGTCTTTGTCTTCGTCTTAGTCTCCGTCTTTGTCTCTGTCTTTGTCTCCGTCTTTGTCTCTGTCTGTGTCTCCATATTTGTCTCCGCCTTTGTCTCCGTCTTTGCCTCCGTCTTTGTCTCCGTCCATGTCTCCTGCCCCTCTGTCTCGGTCTTTGTCTCATGCGCGTCTCTCTCTGTCTCTGTCTCTGTCTGTGTCTCTGTCTCTGTCTCTGTCTCTGTCTCTGTCTCTGTCTCTGTCTCTGTCTCTGTCTCTGTCTCTGTCTCTGTCTCTGTCTCTGTCTTTGTATCCGTCTTTGTCTCCGTCTTTGTCCCCGTCGTTGTCTTCCTCTTTGTCTCCGCCTTTGTCTCCGCTTATGTCTCCTGCCCCTCTGTCTCGGTCTTTGTCTCATGCACCTCTGTCTCTGTCTCTGTCTCTGTCTGTGTCTGTGTCTTCGTCTTTGTCTCCGTCTTTGTGCCCGTCTTTGTCTCCGTATTTGTATCCGTCTGTGTAACCATCTTTGTCTCCGTCTTTGTCTCCGTCTTTGCCTCCGTCTTTGTCTTCGTCTTAGTCTCCGTGTTTGTCTCTGTCTTTGTCTCCGTCTTTGTGCCTGTCTTTGTCTCCATCTTTGTCACGGTCTTTGTCTCTGTATTTGTCTCCGTCTGTGTCTACATATTTGTCTCCGTCTTTGTCTCCGTCTTTGCCTCCGTCTTTTTCTATGCCTTTCTCTCCGTCTTTGTCTCCGTCCATGTCTCCAGCCCCTCTGTCTCGGTCTTTGTCTCATGCGCGTCTCTCTCTGTCTCTGTCTCTGTCTGTGTCTCTGTCTCTGTTTCTGTCTCTGTCTCTGTCTCTGTCTCAGTCTCTGCCTCTGTCTCAGTCTCTGTCTCTGTCCCTGTCTCTGTCTCTGTCTCTGTCTCTGTCTCTGTCTCTGTCTCTGTCTCCGTCTCTGTCTCCGTCTCTGTCTCTGTCTCTGTCTCTGTCTCTGTCTATATCTCTGTCTCTGTCTCTGTCTCTGTCTCTGTCTCGGTCTCTGTCTCCGTCTTTGTCTCCGTCTTTGTGTCCGTCTTTGTCTCCGTCTTTGTCTCCGTCTTCGCTTTCCTCTTTGTTTCCGACTTTGTCTCCGTCTTTGTCTCCTGCCTCAGGGTCATCGCCTTTGTCTCCTGCCCCTATGTTTCTGTCGCTCCCTCTGTCTCTGTCTGTGTCTCTGTCTCAGTCTCTGTCTCTGTCTCTGTCTCTGTCTCTGTCCCTGTCCCTATCTCTGTCTCTGTCTCTGTCTCTGTCTCTGTCTCTGTCTCTGTCTCTGTCTCTGTCTCTGTCTCTGTCACTGTCTCTGTCTCTGTCTCTGTCTCTGTCCCTGTCTCTGTCTCTGTCCCCGTCTCTGTCTCCGTCTCCGTCTCTGTCCCTGTCTCTGTCTCTGTCTCTGTCTCTGTCTCCATCTCTGTCTCTGTATCAGTCTCTGTCCCTGTCCCTGTCCCTGTCTCTGTCTCTGTCTCTGTCTCTGTCTCTGTCTCTGTCTCTGTCTCTGTCTCAGTCTCTGTCTCTGTCTCTGTCTCCGTCTCTGTCTGTGTCTCTGTCTCTGTCTCTATATTACACTCTGTCTCCGTCTTTGTCTTCGTCTTTGTCTCCGTCTTTGTGCCTGTCTTTGTCTCCGTATTTGTATCCGTCTGTGTAACCATCTTTGTCTCCGTCTTTGTCTCCGTCTTTGCCTCCGTCTTTGTCTTCGTCTTAGTCTCCGTCTTTGTCTCTGTCTTTGTCTCCGTCTTTGTGCCTGTCTTTGTCTCCATCTTTGTGACGGTCTTTGTCTCTGTATTTGTCTCTGTCTGTGTCTCCATATTTGTCTCCGTCTTTGTCTCCGTCTTTGCCTCCGTCTTTGTCTACGTCTTTGTCTCCGTCTTTGTCTCCGTCCATGTCTCCTGCCCCTCTGTCTCGGTCTTTGTCTCATGCGCGTCTCTCCCTGTCTCTGTCTCTGTCTGTGTCTCTGTCTCTGTCTCTGTCTCTGTCTCCATCTCTGTCTCTGTCTCTGTCGCTGTCTCTGTCTCTGTCTCTGCCTCTGTCTCTGTCCCTGTCTCTGTCTCCGTCTCCGTCTTTGTCTCTGTCTCTGTCTCTGGCTCCATCTCTGTCTCTGTCTCAGTCTCTGTCTCTGTCTCTGTCTCTGTCTCTGTCTCTGTCTCTGTCTCTGTCTCTGTCTCTGTCTCTATATTACACTCTGTCTCCGTCTTTGTCTCCGTCTTTGCCTCCGTCTTTGTCTTCGTCTTAGTCTCCGTCTTTGTCTCTGCCTTTGTCTCCGTCTTTGTCTCTGTCTGTGTCTCCATATTTGTCTCCGTCTTTGTCTCCGTCTTTGCCTCCGTCTTTGTCTACGTCTTTGTCTCCGTCTTTGTCTCCGTCCATGTCTCCTGCCCCTCTGTCTCGGTCTTTGTCTCATGCGCGTCTCTCTCTGTCTCTGTCTCTGTCTGTGTCTCTGTCTCTGTCTCTGTTTCTGTCTCTGTCCCTGTCTCTGTCTCCGTCTCCGTCTCTGTCTCTGTTTCTGTCTCTGTCTCTGTCTCTGTCTCAGTCTCTGTCTCTGTCTCTGTCTCTGTCTCTGTCTCTGTCTCTGTCTCTGTCTCTGTCTCTGTCTCTGTCTCTGTCTCCGTCTCTGTCTCCGTCTCTGTCTCTGTCTCTGTCTCTGTCTCTGTCTCTGTCTCTGTCTCGGTCTCTGTCTCCGTCTTTGTCTCCGTCTTTGTGTCCGTCTTTGTCTCCGTCTTCGCTTTCCTCTTTGTTTCCGACTTTGTCTCCGTCTTTGTCTCCTGCCTCAGGGTCACCGCCTTTGTCTCCTGCCCCTATGTTTCTGTCGCTCTCTCTGTCTCTGTCTGTGTCTCTGTCTCAGTCTCTGTCTCTGTCTCTGTCTCTGTCTCTGTCCCTGTCCCTATCTCTGTCTCTGTCTCTGTCTCTGTCTCTGTCTCTGCCTCTGTCTCCGTCTCCGTCTCTGTCTCTGTCTCTGTCTCTGTCTCTGTCTCTGTCTCCATCTCTGTCTCTGTCTCTGTCTCTGTCTCTGTCTCTGTCTCTGTCTCTGTCTCTGTCTCTGTCTCTGTCTCTGTCTCTGTCTCTGTCTCCATCTCTGTCTCTGTCTCTGTCGCTGTTTCTGTCTCTGTCTCTGCCTCTGTCTCTGTCCCTGTTTCTGTCTCCATCTCCGTCTTTGTCTCTGTCCCTGTCTCTGACTCCATCTCTGTCTCTGTCTCAGTCTCTGTCTCAGTCTCTGTCCCTGTCCCTGTCTCTGTCTCTGTCTCTGTCTCTGTCTCTGTCTCTGTCTCTGTCTCTGTCTCTGTCTCTGTCTCTGTCTCTGTCTCTGTCTCTGTCTCTGTCTCTGTCTCTGTCTCTGTCTCTGTCTCTGTCTCTGTCTCTGTCTCCGTCTTTGTCTCTGTCTTTGTCTCCATCTTTGTCTCCGTCTTTGTCTCCGTCTTTGTCGCCGTCTTTGTCTCCGTCGTCGTCTTCCTCTTCGTCAGCGTCATTGTCTCCGTCTTTGTCTACGTCTTTGGCTACGTCTTTGTCATCGTCTTTGTCTCCGTCCATGTCTCCTGCCCCTTTGTCTCGGACTTTGTCTCATGCACCTGTGTCTCTGTCTCTGTCTCTGTCTGTGTCTCTGTCTCTGTCTCTATATTACACTCTGTCTCCGTCTTTGTCTTCGTCTTTGTCTCCGCCTTTGTGCCTGTCTTTGTCTCCGTATTTGTATCCGTCTGTGTAACCATCTTTGTCTCCGTCTTTGTCTCCGTCTTTGCCTCCGTCTTTGTCTTCGTCTTAGTCTCCGTCTTTGTCTCTGTCTTTGTCTCCGTCTTTGTGCCTGTCTTTGTCTCCATCTTTGTGACGGTCATTGTCTCTGTATTTGTCTCTGTCTGTGTCTCCATATTTGTCTCCGTCTTTGTCTCCGTCTTTGCCTCCGTCTTTGTCTACGTCTTTGTCTCCGTCTTTGTCTCCGTCCATGTCTCCTGCCCCTCTGTCTCGGTCTTTGTCTCATGCGCGTCTCTCTCTGTCTCTGTCTCTGTCTGTGTCTCTGTCTCTGTCTCTGTTTCTGTCTCTGTCTCTGTCTCTGTCTCTGTCTCTGTCTCTGTCTCTGTCTCTGTCTCTGTCTCTGTCTCTGTCTCTGTCTCTGTCTCTGTCTCTGTCTCTGTCTCTGTCTCTGTCTCTGTCTCTGTCTCTGTCTCTGTCTCTGTCTCTGTCTCTGTCTCTGTCTCTGTCTCTGTCTCTGTCTCTGTCTCTGTCTCTGTCTCTGTCCCTGTCTCTGTCTCTGTCCCCGTATCTGTCTCTCTCTCTGTCGCTGTCTCTGTCTCTGTCTCTGCCTCTGTCTCTGTCCCTGTCTCTGTCTCCGTCTCCGTCTTTGTCTCTGTCTCTGTCTCTGGCTCCATCTCTGTCTCTGTCTCAGTCTCAGTCTCTGTCTCTGTCTCTGTCTCTGTCTCTGTCTCTGTCTCTGTCTTTGTATCCGTCTTTGTCTCCGTCTTTGTCTCCGTCGTTGTCTTCCTCTTTGTCTCCGCCTTTGTCTCCGCTTATGTCTCCTGCCCCTCTGTCTCGGTCTTTGTCTCATGCACCTCTGTCTCTGTCTCTGTCTCTGTCTGTGTCTGTGTCTTCGTCTTTGTCTCCGTCTTTGTGCCCGTCTTTGTCTCCGTATTTGTATCCGTCTGTGTAACCATCTTTGTCTCCGTCTTTGTCTCCGTCTTTGCCTCCGTCTTTGTCTTCGTCTTAGTCTCCGTGTTTGTCTCTGTCTTTGTCTCCGTCTTTGTGCCTGTCTTTGTCTCCATCTTTGTCACGGTCTTTGTCTCTGTATTTGTCTCCGTCTGTGTCTCCATATTTGTCTCCGTCTTTGTCTCCGTCTTTGTCTCCGTCGTCGTCTTCCTCTTTGTTTCCGTCTTTGTCTCCGCTTATGTCTCCTGCCCATCTGTCTCCGTCTCTCTCTTTCCCTCTGTCTCTGTCTCTGTCCCTGTCCCTGTCTCTGTCTCTGTCTCTGTCTCTGTCTCTGTCTTTGTCTCCGTCTCTGTCTCTGTCTCTGCCTCTGTCTCTGTCTCTGTCTCTGTCTCTGTCCCTGTCTTTGTATCAGTCTTTATCTCCGTCTTTGTCTCCGTCTTCGCTTTCCTCTTTGTTTCCGACTTTGTCTCCGTCTTTGTCTCCTGCCTCAGGGTCATCGCCTTTGTCTCCTGCCCCTATGTTTCTGTCGCTCCCTCTGTCTCTGTCTGTGTCTCAGTCTCTGTCTCTGTCTCTGTCTCTGTCCCTGTCCCTATCTCTGTCTCTGTCTCTGTCTCTGTCTCTGTCTCTGTCTCTGTCTCTGTCTCTGTCTCTGTCTCTGTCTCTGTCTCTGTCTCTGTCTCTGTCTCTGTCTCTGTCTCTGTCTCTGTCTCTGTCTCTGTCTCTGTCTCTGTCTCTGTCTCTGTCTCTGTCTCTGTCTCTGTCTCTGTCTCTGTCTCTGTCTCTGTCTCTGTCTCTGTCTCTGTCTCTGTCTCTGTCTTTGTCTCTGTCTCTGTCTCTGTCTCTGTCTCTGTCTCTGTCTCTGTCTCTGTCTCCGTCTATGTCTCTGTCTTTGTATCTGTCTCTGTCCCTGTCTCTGTCTCTGCCTCTGTCTCTTTCCCCGTCTCTGTCTCCGTCTCCGTCTCTGTCTCTGTCTCTGTCTCTGTCTCCATCTCTGTCTCTGTCTCCGTCCATGTCTCCTGCCCGTCAGTCTCGGTCTTTGTCTCATGCGCCTCTGTCTCTGTCTGTGTCTATGTCTCTGTCTCTGCCTCTGTATCGGGCTCTGTCCCTGTCCCTGTCTCTGTCTCTGTCTCTGTCTCTGTCCCTGTCTCTGTCTCTGTCCCCGTCTCGGTCTCCGTCTCCGTCTCTGTCCCTGTCTCTGTCTCTGTCTCTGTCTTTGTCTCCGTCTCTGTCTCTGTCTCTGTCTCTGTCTTTGTCTCTGTCTCTGTCTCTGTCTCCGTCTCTGTCTGTGTCTCTGTCTCTGTCTCTATATTACACTCTGTCTCCGTCTTTGTCTTCGTCTTTGTCTCCGTCTTTGTGCCTGTCTTTGTCTCCGTATTTGTATCCGTCTGTGTAACCATCTTTGTCTCCGTCTTTGTCTCCGTCTTTGCCTCCGTCTTTGTCTTCGTCTTAGTCTCCGTCTTTGTCTCTGTCTTTGTCTCCGTCTTTGTGCCTGTCTTTGTCTCCATCTTTGTGACGGTCTTTGTCTCTGTATTTGTCTCTGTCTGTGTCTCCATATTTGTCTCCGTCTTTGTCTCCGTCTTTGCCTCCGTCTTTGTCTACGTCTTTGTCTCCGTCTTTGTCTCCGTCCATGTCTCCTGCCCCTCTGTCTCGGTCTTTGTCTCATGCGCGTCTCTCCCTGTCTCTGTCTCTGTCTGTGTCTCTGTCTCTGTCTCTGTTTCTGTCTCTGTCTCTGTCTCTGTCTCTGTCTCTGTCTCTGTCTCTGTCCCTGTCTCTGTCTCTGTCCCCGTCTCTGTCTCCGTCTCCGTCTCTGTCTCTGTCTCTGTCTCTGTCTCTGTCTCTGTCTCTGTCTCCATCCCTGTCTCTCTCTCTGTCTCTGTCTCTGTCTCTGTCTCTGTCTCCATCTCTGTCTCTGTCTCTGTCGCTGTCTCTGTCTCTGCCTCTGCCTCTGTCTCTGTCCCTGTCTCTGTCTCCGTCTCCGTCTTTGTCTCTGTCTCTGTCTCTGGCTCCATCTCTGTCTCTGTCTCAGTCTCTGTCTCTGTCTCTGTCTCTGTCTCTGTCTCTGTCTCTGTCTCTGTCTCTGTCTCTGTCTCTGCCTCTGTCTCTGTCTCTGTCTCTGTCTCTGTCTCTGTCTCTGTCTCTGTCTCTGTCTCTGTCTCTGTCTTTGTCTCTGTCTCTGTCTCTGTCTCTGTCTCTGTCTCTGTCTCTGTCTCTGTCTCTGTCTCTGTCTCTGTCTCCGTCTATGTCTCTGTCTCTGTATCTGTCTCTGTCCCTGTCTCTGTCTCTGCCTCTGTCTCTGTCCCCGTCTCTGTCTCCGTCTCCGTCTCTGTCTCTGTCCCCGTCTCTGTCTCCGTCTCCGTCTCTGTCTCTGTCTCTGTCTCTGTCTCTGTCTCCATCTCTGTCTCTGTCTCCGTCCATGTCTCCTGCCCGTCAGTCTCGGTCTTTGTCTCATGCGCCTCTGTCTCTGTCTGTGTCTATGTCTCTGTCTCTGCCTCTGTATCGGGCTCTGTCCCTGTCCCTGTCTCTGTCTCTGTCTCTGTCTCTGTCCCTGTCTCTGTCTCTGTCTCTGTCCCCGTCTCTGTCTCCGTCTCCGTCTCTGTCCCTGTCTCTGTCTCTGTCTTTGTCTCTGTCTCCATCTCTGTCTCTGTCTCTGTCTCTGTCTCTGTCTCTGTCTCTGTCTCTGTCTCTGTCTCTGTCTTTGTCTCTGTCTCTGTCTCTGTCTCTGTCTCTGTCTCCATCTCTGTCTCTGTCTCTGTCGCTGTTTCTGTCTCTGTCTCTGCCTCTGTCTCTGTCCCTGTTTCTGTCTCCATCTCCGTCTTTGTCTCTGTCCCTGTCTCTGGCTCCATCTCTGTCTCTGTCTCAGTCTCTGTCTCAGTCTCTGTCCCTGTCCCTGTCTCTGTCTCTGTCTCTGTCTCTGTCTCTGTCTCCGTCTCTGTCTGTGTCTCTGTCTCTGTCTCTATATTACACTCTGTCTCCGTCTTTGTCTCCGTCTTTGCCTCCGTCTTTGTCTTCGTCTTTGTCTCCGTCCATGTCTCCTGCCCCTCTGTCTCGGTCTTTGTCTCATGCGCGTCTCTCTCTGTCTCTGTCTCTGTCTGTGTCTGTGTCTCTGTCTCTGTTTCTGTCTCTGTCTCTGTCTCTGTCTCTGTCTCTGTCTCTGTCTCTGTCTCTGTCTCTGTCTCTGTCTCTGTCTCTGTCTCTGTCTATGTCTCTGTCTCTGTCTCCGTCTCTGTCTCCATCTCTGTCTCTGTCTCTGTCTCTGTCTCTGTCTCTGTCTCTGTCTCTGTCTCTGTCTCCATCTCTGTCTCTGTCTCTGTCTCTGTCTCTGTCTCTGTCTCTGTCTCTGTCTCTGTCTCTGTCTCTGTCTCTGTCTCTGTCTCTGTCTCCGTCTATGTCCCTGTCTCTGTCTCTGTCCCCGTCTCTGTCTCCGTCTCCGTCTCTGTCCCTGTCTCTGTCTCTGTCTCTGTCTCTGTCTCTGTCTCTGTCTCCATCTCTGTCTCTGTCTCTGTCTCTGTCTCTGTCTCTGTCTCTGTCTCTGTCTCTGTCTCTGTCTCTGTCTCTGTCTCTGTCTCTGTCTCCATCTCTGTCTCTGTCTCTGTCGCTGTTTCTGTCTCTGTCTCTGCCTCTGTCTCTGTCCCTGTTTCTGTCTCCATCTCCGTCTTTGTCTCTGTCCCTGTCTCTGTCTCTGTCTCTGTCTCTGTCTCTGTCTCCATCTCTGTATCTGTCTCCGTCCATGTCTCCTGCCCCTCAGTCTCGGTCTTTGTCTCATGCGCCTCTGTCTCTGTCTGTGTCTATGTCTCTGTCTCTGCCTCTGTATCGGGCTCTGTCCCTGTCCCTGTCTCTGTCTCTGTCTCTGTCCCCGTCTCTGTCTCCGTCTCCGCCTCTGGCTCTGTCTCTGTCTCTGTCTCTGTCTCTGTCTCCATCTCTGTCTCTGTCTCTGTCTCTGTCTCTGTGGCTGTTTCTGTCTCTGTCTCTGTCTCTCTCTCTTTCCCTGTCTCTGTCTCCGTCTCCGTCTTTGTCTCTGTCTCTGTCTCTGGCTCCATCTCTGTCTCTGTCTCAGTCTCTGTCTCAGTCTCTGTCCCTGTCCCTGTCCCTGTCTCTGTCTCTGTCTCTGTCTCTGTCTCTGTCTCTGTCTCTGTCTCTGTCTCTGTCTCTGTCTCTGTCTCTGTCTCTGTCTCTGTCTCTGTCTCTGTCTCTGTCTCTGTCTCTGTCTCTGTCTCTGTCTCTGTCTCTGTCTCTGTCTCTGTCTCTGTCTCTGTCTCTGTCTCTGTCTTTGTATCCGTCTTTGTCTCCGTCTTTGTCCCCGTCGTTGTCTTCCTCTTTGTCTCCGCCTTTGTCTCCGCTTATGTCTCCTGCCCCTCTGTCTCGGTCTTTGTCTCATGCACCTCTGTCTCTGTCTCTGTCTCTGTCTGTGTCTGTGTCTTCGTCTTTGTCTCCGTCTTTGTGCCCGTCTTTGTCTCCGTATTTGTATCCGTCTGTGTAACCATCTTTGTCTCCGTCTTTGTCCCCGTCTTTGCCTCCGTCTTTGTCTTCGTCTTAGTCTCCGTGTTTGTCTCTGTCTTTGTCTCCGTCTTTGTGCCTGTCTTTGTCTCCATCTTTGTCACGGTCTTTGTCTCTGTATTTGTCTCCGTCTGTGTCTACATATTTGTCTCCGTCTTTGTCTCCGTCTTTGCCTCCGTCTTTTTCTATGCCTTTCTCTCCGTCTTTGTCTCCGTCCATGTCTCCAGCCCCTCTGTCTCGGTCTTTGTCTCATGCGCGTCTCTCTCTGTCTCTGTCTCTGTCTGTGTCTCTGTCTCTGTTTCTGTCTCTGTCTCTGTCTCTGTCTCAGTCTCTGCCTCTGTCTCAGTCTCTGTCTCTGTCCCTGTCTCTGTCTCTGTCTCTGTCTCTGTCTCTGTCTCTGTCTCTGTCTCCGTCTCTGTCTCCGTCTCTGTCTCTGTCTCTGTCTCTGTCTCTGTCTATATCTCTGTCTCTGTCTCTGTCTCTGTCTCTGTCTCGGTCTCTGTCTCCGTCTTTGTCTCCGTCTTTGTGTCCGTCTTTGTCTCCGTCTTTGTCTCCGTCTTCGCTTTCCTCTTTGTTTCCGACTTTGTCTCCGTCTTTGTCTCCTGCCTCAGGGTCATCGCCTTTGTCTCCTGCCCCTATGTTTCTGTCGCTCCCTCTGTCTCTGTCTGTGTCTCTGTCTCAGTCTCTGTCTCTGTCTCTGTCTCTGTCTCTGTCCCTGTCCCTATCTCTGTCTCTGTCTCTGTCTCTGTCTCTGTCTCTGTCTCTGTCTCTGTCTCTGTCTCTGTCTCTGTCCCTGTCTCTGTCTCTGTCTCTGTCTCTGTCCCTGTCTCTGTCTCTGTCCCCGTCTCTGTCTCCGTCTCCGTCTCTGTCCCTGTCTCTGTCTCTGTCTCTGTCTCTGTCTCCATCTCTGTCTCTGTATCAGTCTCTGTCCCTGTCCCTGTCTCTGTCTCTGTCTCTGTCTCTGTCTCTGTCTCTGTCTCTGTCTCTGTCTCTGTCTCTGTCTCTGTCTCTGTCTCTGTCTCCGTCTCTGTCTGTGTCTCTGTCTCTGTCTCTATATTACACTCTGTCTCCGTCTTTGTCTTCGTCTTTGTCTCCGTCTTTGTGCCTGTCTTTGTCTCCGTATTTGTATCCGTCTGTGTAACCATCTTTGTCTCCGTCTTTGTCTCCGTCTTTGCCTCCGTCTTTGTCTTCGTCTTAGTCTCCGTCTTTGTCTCTGTCTTTGTCTCCGTCTTTGTGCCTGTCTTTGTCTCCATCTTTGTGACGGTCTTTGTCTCTGTATTTGTCTCTGTCTGTGTCTCCATATTTGTCTCCGTCTTTGTCTCCGTCTTTGCCTCCGTCTTTGTCTACGTCTTTGTCTCCGTCTTTGTCTCCGTCCATGTCTCCTGCCCCTCTGTCTCGGTCTTTGTCTCATGCGCGTCTCTCCCTGTCTCTGTCTCTGTCTGTGTCTCTGTCTCTGTCTCTGTTTCTGTCTCTGTCTCTGTCTCTGTCTCTGTCTCTGTCTCTGTCTCTGTCCCTGTCTCTGTCTCTGTCCCCGTCTCTGTCTCCGTCTCCGTCTCTGTCTCTGTCTCTGTCTCTGTCTCTGTCTCTGTCTCTGTCTCCATCCCTGTCTCTCTCTCTGTCTCTGTCTCTGTCTCTGTCTCTGTCTCCATCTCTGTCTCTGTCTCTGTCGCTGTCTCTGTCTCTGTCTCTGCCTCTGTCTCTGTCCCTGTCTCTGTCTCCGTCTCCGTCTTTGTCTCTGTCTCTGTCTCTGGCTCCATCTCTGTCTCTGTCTCAGTCTCTGTCTCTGTCTCTGTCTCTGTCTCTGTCTCTGTCTCTGTCTCTGTCTCTGTCTCTGTCTCTGTCTCTGTCTCTATATTACACTCTGTCTCCGTCTTTGTCTCCGTCTTTGCCTCCGTCTTTGTCTTCGTCTTAGTCTCCGTCTTTGTCTCTGTCTTTGTCTCCGTCTTTGTCTCTGTCTGTGTCTCCATATTTGTCTCCGTCTTTGTCTCCGTCTTTGCCTCCGTCTTTGTCTACGTCTTTGTCTCCGTCTTTGTCTCCGTCCATGTCTCCTGCCCCTCTGTCTCGGTCTTTGTCTCATGCGCGTCTCTCTCTGTCTCTGTCTCTGTCTGTGTCTCTGTCTCTGTCTCTGTTTCTGTCTCTGTCCCTGTCTCTGTCTCCGTCTCCGTCTCTGTCTCTGTTTCTGTCTCTGTCTCTGTCTCTGTCTCAGTCTCTGTCTCTGTCTCTGTCTCTGTCTCTGTCTCTGTCTCTGTCTCTGTCTCTGTCTCTGTCTCTGTCTCCGTCTCTGTCTCCGTCTCTGTCTCTGTCTCTGTCTCTGTCTCTGTCTCTGTCTCTGTCTCGGTCTCTGTCTCCGTCTTTGTCTCCGTCTTTGTGTCCGTCTTTGTCTCCGTCTTTGTCTCCGTCTTCGCTTTCCTCTTTGTTTCCGACTTTGTCTCCGTCTTTGTCTCCTGCCTCAGGGTCACCGCCTTTGTCTCCTGCCCCTATGTTTCTGTCGCTCTCTCTGTCTCTGTCTGTGTCTCTGTCTCAGTCTCTGTCTCTGTCTCTGTCTCTGTCTCTGTCTCTGTCCCTGTCCCTATCTCTGTCTCTGTCTCTGTCTCTGTCTCTGTCTCTGCCTCTGTCTCCGTCTCCGTCTCTGTCTCTGTCTCTGTCTCTGTCTCTGTCTCTGTCTCCATCTCTGTCTCTGTCTCTGTCTCTGTCTCTGTCTCTGTCTCTGTCTCTGTCTCTGTCTCTGTCTCTGTCTCTGTCTCCATCTCTGTCTCTGTCTCTGTCGCTGTTTCTGTCTCTGTCTCTGCCTCTGTCTCTGTCCCTGTTTCTGTCTCCATCTCCGTCTTTGTCTCTGTCCCTGTCTCTGACTCCATCTCTGTCTCTGTCTCAGTCTCTGTCTCAGTCTCTGTCCCTGTCCCTGTCTCTGTCTCTGTCTCTGTCTCTGTCTCTGTCTCTGTCTCTGTCTCTGTCTCTGTCTCTGTCTCTGTCTCTGTCTCTGTCTCTGTCTCTGTCTCTGTCTCTGTCTCTGTCTCCGTCTTTGTCTCTGTCTTTGTCTCCATCTTTGTCTCCGTCTTTGTCTCCGTCTTTGTCGCCGTCTTTGTCTCCGTCGTCGTCTTCCTCTTCGTCAGCGTCATTGTCTCCGTCTTTGTCTACGTCTTTGGCTACGTCTTTGTCATCGTCTTTGTCTCCGTCCATGTCTCCTGCCCCTTTGTCTCGGACTTTGTCTCATGCACCTGTGTCTCTGTCTCTGTCTCTGTCTGTGTCTCTGTCTCTGTCTCTATATTACACTCTGTCTCCGTCTTTGTCTTCGTCTTTGTCTCCGCCTTTGTGCCTGTCTTTGTCTCCGTATTTGTATCCGTCTGTGTAACCATCTTTGTCTCCGTCTTTGTCTCCGTCTTTGCCTCCGTCTTTGTCTTCGTCTTAGTCTCCGTCTTTGTCTCTGTCTTTGTCTCCGTCTTTGTGCCTGTCTTTGTCTCCATCTTTGTGACGGTCATTGTCTCTGTATTTGTCTCTGTCTGTGTCTCCATATTTGTCTCCGTCTTTGTCTCCGTCTTTGCCTCCGTCTTTGTCTACGTCTTTGTCTCCGTCTTTGTCTCCGTCCATGTCTCCTGCCCCTCTGTCTCGGTCTTTGTCTCATGCGCGTCTCTCTCTGTCTCTGTCTCTGTCTGTGTCTCTGTCTCTGTCTCTGTTTCTGTCTCTGTCTCTGTCTCTGTCTCTGTCTCTGTCTCTGTCTCTGTCTCTGTCTCTGTCTCTGTCTCTGTCTCTGTCTCTGTCTCTGTCTCTGTCTCTGTCTCTGTCTCTGTCTCTGTCTCTGTCTCTGTCTCTGTCTCTGTCTCTGTCTCTGTCTCTGTCTCTGTCTCTGTCTCTGTCTCTGTCTCTGTCCCTGTCTCTGTCTCTGTCCCCGTATCTGTCTCTCTCTC
Source organism: Megachile willughbiella (assembly GCA_945859595.2). Taxonomy (NCBI): domain Eukaryota; kingdom Metazoa; phylum Arthropoda; class Insecta; order Hymenoptera; family Megachilidae; genus Megachile; species Megachile willughbiella. The sequence goes on from CAMAOD020000260.1 coordinate 940,211, forward strand.
TGTCGCTGTCTCTGTCTCTGTCTCTGCCTCTGTCTCTGTCCCTGTCTCTGTCTCCGTCTCCGTCTTTGTCTCTGTCTCTGTCTCTGGCTCCATCTCTGTCTCTGTCTCAGTCTCAGTCTCTGTCTCTGTCTCTGTCTCTGTCTCTGTCTCTGTCTCTGTCTTTGTATCCGTCTTTGTCTCCGTCTTTGTCTCCGTCGTTGTCTTCCTCTTTGTCTCCGCCTTTGTCTCCGCTTATGTCTCCTGCCCCTCTGTCTCGGTCTTTGTCTCATGCACCTCTGTCTCTGTCTCTGTCTCTGTCTGTGTCTGTGTCTTCGTCTTTGTCTCCGTCTTTGTGCCCGTCTTTGTCTCCGTATTTGTATCCGTCTGTGTAACCATCTTTGTCTCCGTCTTTGTCTCCGTCTTTGCCTCCGTCTTTGTCTTCGTCTTAGTCTCCGTGTTTGTCTCTGTCTTTGTCTCCGTCTTTGTGCCTGTCTTTGTCTCCATCTTTGTCACGGTCTTTGGCTCTGTATTTGTCTCCGTCTGTGTCTCCATATTTGTCTCCGTCTTTGTCTCCGTCTTTGTCTCCGTCGTCGTCTTCCTCTTTGTTTCCGTCTTTGTCTCCGCTTATGTCTCCTGCCCATCTGTCTCCGTCTCTCTCTTTCCCTCTGTCTCTGTCTCTGTCCCTGTCCCTGTCTCTGTCTCTGTCTCTGTCTCTGTCTCTGTCTTTGTCTCCGTCTCTGTCTCTGTCTCTGCCTCTGTCTCTGTCTCTGTCTCTGTCTCTGTCCCTGTCTTTGTATCAGTCTTTATCTCCGTCTTTGTCTCCGTCTTCGCTTTCCTCTTTGTTTCCGACTTTGTCTCCGTCTTTGTCTCCTGCCTCAGGGTCATCGCCTTTGTCTCCTGCCCCTATGTTTCTGTCGCTCCCTCTGTCTCTGTCTGTGTCTCAGTCTCTGTCTCTGTCTCTGTCTCTGTCCCTGTCCCTATCTCTGTCTCTGTCTCTGTCTCTGTCTCTGTCTCTGTCTCTGTCTCTGTCTCTGTCTCTGTCTCTGTCTCTGTCTCTGTCTCTGTCTCTGTCTCTGTCTCTGTCTCTGTCTCTGTCTCTGTCTCTGTCTCTGTCTCTGTCTCTGTCTCTGTCTCTGTCTCTGTCTCTGTCTCTGTCTCTGTCTCTGTCTCTGTCTCTGTCTCTGTCTCTGTCTTTGTCTCTGTCTCTGTCTCTGTCTCTGTCTCTGTCTCTGTCTCTGTCTCTGTCTCTGTCTCTGTCTCCGTCTATGTCTCTGTCTCTGTATCTGTCTCTGTCCCTGTCTCTGTCTCTGCCTCTGTCTCTGTCCCCGTCTCTGTCTCCGTCTCCGTCTCTGTCTCTGTCTCTGTCTCTGTCTCCATCTCTGTCTCTGTCTCCGTCCATGTCTCCTGCCCGTCAGTCTCGGTCTTTGTCTCATGCGCCTCTGTCTCTGTCTGTGTCTATGTCTCTGTCTCTGCCTCTGTATCGGGCTCTGTCCCTGTCCCTGTCTCTGTCTCTGTCTCTGTCTCTGTCCCTGTCTCTGTCTCTGTCCCCGTCTCGGTCTCCGTCTCCGTCTCTGTCCCTGTCTCTGTCTCTGTCTCTGTCTCTGTCTCCATCTCTGTCTCTGTCTCAGTCTCTGTCCCTGTCCCTGTCTCTGTCTCTGTCTCTGTCTCTGTCTCTGTCTCTGTCTCTGTCTCTGTCTTTGTCTCTGTCTCTGTCTCTGTCTCCGTCTCTGTCTGTGTCTCTGTCTCTGTCTCTATATTACACTCTGTCTCCGTCTTTGTCTTCGTCTTTGTCTCCGTCTTTGTGCCTGTCTTTGTCTCCGTATTTGTATCCGTCTGTGTAACCATCTTTGTCTCCGTCTTTGTCTCCGTCTTTGCCTCCGTCTTTGTCTTCGTCTTAGTCTCCGTCTTTGTCTCTGTCTTTGTCTCCGTCTTTGTGCCTGTCTTTGTCTCCATCTTTGTGACGGTCTTTGTCTCTGTATTTGTCTCTGTCTGTGTCTCCATATTTGTCTCCGTCTTTGTCTCCGTCTTTGCCTCCGTCTTTGTCTACGTCTTTGTCTCCGTCTTTGTCTCCGTCCATGTCTCCTGCCCCTCTGTCTCGGTCTTTGTCTCATGCGCGTCTCTCCCTGTCTCTGTCTCTGTCTGTGTCTCTGTCTCTGTCTCTGTTTCTGTCTCTGTCTCTGTCTCTGTCTCTGTCTCTGTCTCTGTCTCTGTCTCTGTCCCTGTCTCTGTCTCTGTCCCCGTCTCTGTCTCCGTCTCCGTCTCTGTCTCTGTCTCTGTCTCTGTCTCTGTCTCTGTCTCTGTCTCCATCCCTGTCTCTCTCTCTGTCTCTGTCTCTGTCTCTGTCTCTGTCTCCATCTCTGTCTCTGTCTCTGTCGCTGTCGCTGTCTCTGTCTCTGCCTCTGTCTCTGTCCCTGTCTCTGTCTCCGTCTCCGTCTTTGTCTCTGTCTCTGTCTCTGGCTCCATCTCTGTCTCTGTCTCAGTCTCTGTCTCTGTCTCTGTCTCTGTCTCTGTCTCTGTCTCTGTCTTTGTCTCTGTCTCTGTCTCTGTCTCTGTCTCTGTCTCTGTCTCTGTCTCTGTCTCTGTCTCTGTCTCTGTCTCTGTCTCCGTCTATGTCTCTGTCTCTGTATCTGTCTCTGTCCCTGTCTCTGTCTCTGCCTCTGTCTCTGTCCCCGTCTCTGTCTCCGTCTCCGTCTCTGTCTCTGTCCCCGTCTCTGTCTCCGTCTCCGTCTCTGTCTCTGTCTCTGTCTCTGTCTCTGTCTCCATCTCTGTCTCTGTCTCCGTCCATGTCTCCTGCCCGTCAGTCTCGGTCTTTGTCTCATGCGCCTCTGTCTCTGTCTGTGTCTATGTCTCTGTCTCTGCCTCTGTATCGGGCTCTGTCCCTGTCCCTGTCTCTGTCTCTGTCTCTGTCTCTGTCCCTGTCTCTGTCTCTGTCTCTGTCCCCGTCTCTGTCTCCGTCTCCGTCTCTGTCCCTGTCTCTGTCTCTGTCTCTGTCTCTGTCTCCATCTCTGTCTCTGTCTCTGTCTCTGTCTCTGTCTCTGTCTCTGTCTCTGTCTCTGTCTCTGTCTCTGTCTCTGTCTCTGTCTCTGTCTCTGTCTCTGTCTCCATCTCTGTCTCTGTCTCTGTCGCTGTTTCTGTCTCTGTCTCTGCCTCTGTCTCTGTCCCTGTTTCTGTCTCCATCTCCGTCTTTGTCTCTGTCCCTGTCTCTGGCTCCATCTCTGTCTCTGTCTCAGTCTCTGTCTCAGTCTCTGTCCCTGTCCCTGTCTCTGTCTCTGTCTCTGTCTCTGTCTCTGTCTCTGTCTCTGTCTCTGTCTCTGTCTCTGTCTCTGTCTCTGTCTCTGTCTCTGTCTCTGTCTCTGTCTCTGTCTCTGTCTCTGTCTCTGTCTCTGTCTCTGTCTCTGTCTCTGTCTCTGTCTCTGTCTCTGTCTCTGTCTCTGTCTCTGTCTCTGTCTCTGTCTCTGTCTTTGTCTCTGTCTCTGTCTCTGTCTCTGTCTCTGTCTCTGTCTCTGTCTCTGTCTCTGTCTCTGTCTCCGTCTATGTCTCTGTCTCTGTATCTGTCTCTGTCCCTGTCTCTGTCTCTGCCTCTGTCTCTGTCCCCGTCTCTGTCTCCGTCTCCGTCTCTGTCTCTGTCTCTGTCTCTGTCTCCATCTCTGTCTCTGTCTCCGTCCATGTCTCCTGCCCGTCAGTCTCGGTCTTTGTCTCATGCGCCTCTGTCTCTGTCTGTGTCTATGTCTCTGTCTCTGCCTCTGTATCGGGCTCTGTCCCTGTCCCTGTCTCTGTCTCTGTCTCTGTCTCTGTCCCTGTCTCTGTCTCTGTCCCCGTCTCGGTCTCCGTCTCCGTCTCTGTCCCTGTCTCTGTCTCTGTCTCTGTCTCTGTCTCCATCTCTGTCTCTGTCTCAGTCTCTGTCCCTGTCCCTGTCTCTGTCTCTGTCTCTGTCTCTGTCTCTGTCTCTGTCTCTGTCTCTGTCTTTGTCTCTGTCTCTGTCTCTGTCTCCGTCTCTGTCTGTGTCTCTGTCTCTGTCTCTATATTACACTCTGTCTCCGTCTTTGTCTTCGTCTTTGTCTCCGTCTTTGTGCCTGTCTTTGTCTCCGTATTTGTATCCGTCTGTGTAACCATCTTTGTCTCCGTCTTTGTCTCCGTCTTTGCCTCCGTCTTTGTCTTCGTCTTAGTCTCCGTCTTTGTCTCTGTCTTTGTCTCCGTCTTTGTGCCTGTCTTTGTCTCCATCTTTGTGACGGTCTTTGTCTCTGTATTTGTCTCTGTCTGTGTCTCCATATTTGTCTCCGTCTTTGTCTCCGTCTTTGCCTCCGTCTTTGTCTACGTCTTTGTCTCCGTCTTTGTCTCCGTCCATGTCTCCTGCCCCTCTGTCTCGGTCTTTGTCTCATGCGCGTCTCTCCCTGTCTCTGTCTCTGTCTGTGTCTCTGTCTCTGTCTCTGTTTCTGTCTCTGTCTCTGTCTCTGTCTCTGTCTCTGTCTCTGTCTCTGTCTCTGTCCCTGTCTCTGTCTCTGTCCCCGTCTCTGTCTCCGTCTCCGTCTCTGTCTCTGTCTCTGTCTCTGTCTCTGTCTCTGTCTCTGTCTCCATCCCTGTCTCTCTCTCTGTCTCTGTCTCTGTCTCTGTCTCTGTCTCCATCTCTGTCTCTGTCTCTGTCGCTGTCGCTGTCTCTGTCTCTGCCTCTGTCTCTGTCCCTGTCTCTGTCTCCGTCTCCGTCTTTGTCTCTGTCTCTGTCTCTGGCTCCATCTCTGTCTCTGTCTCAGTCTCTGTCTCTGTCTCTGTCTCTGTCTCTGTCTCTGTCTCTGTCTTTGTCTCTGTCTCTGTCTCTGTCTCTGTCTCTGTCTCTGTCTCTGTCTCTGTCTCTGTCTCTGTCTCTGTCTCTGTCTCCGTCTATGTCTCTGTCTCTGTATCTGTCTCTGTCCCTGTCTCTGTCTCTGCCTCTGTCTCTGTCCCCGTCTCTGTCTCCGTCTCCGTCTCTGTCTCTGTCCCCGTCTCTGTCTCCGTCTCCGTCTCTGTCTCTGTCTCTGTCTCTGTCTCTGTCTCCATCTCTGTCTCTGTCTCCGTCCATGTCTCCTGCCCGTCAGTCTCGGTCTTTGTCTCATGCGCCTCTGTCTCTGTCTGTGTCTATGTCTCTGTCTCTGCCTCTGTATCGGGCTCTGTCCCTGTCCCTGTCTCTGTCTCTGTCTCTGTCTCTGTCCCTGTCTCTGTCTCTGTCTCTGTCCCCGTCTCTGTCTCCGTCTCCGTCTCTGTCCCTGTCTCTGTCTCTGTCTCTGTCTCTGTCTCCATCTCTGTCTCTGTCTCTGTCTCTGTCTCTGTCTCTGTCTCTGTCTCTGTCTCTGTCTCTGTCTCTGTCTCTGTCTCTGTCTCTGTCTCTGTCTCTGTCTCCATCTCTGTCTCTGTCTCTGTCGCTGTTTCTGTCTCTGTCTCTGCCTCTGTCTCTGTCCCTGTTTCTGTCTCCATCTCCGTCTTTGTCTCTGTCCCTGTCTCTGGCTCCATCTCTGTCTCTGTCTCAGTCTCTGTCTCAGTCTCTGTCCCTGTCCCTGTCTCTGTCTCTGTCTCTGTCTCTGTCTCCGTCTCTGTCTGTGTCTCTGTCTCTGTCTCTATATTACACTCTGTCTCCGTCTTTGTCTCCGTCTTTGCCTCCGTCTTTGTCTTCGTCTTAGTCTCCGTCTTTGTCTCTGTCTTTGTCTCCGTCTTTGTCTCTGTCTGTGTCTCCATATTTGTCTCCGTCTTTGTCTCCGTCTTTGCCTCCGTCTTTGTCTCCGTCCATGTCTCCTGCCCCTCTGTCTCGGTCTTTGTCTCATGCGCGTCTCTCTCTGTCTCTGTCTCTGTCTCTGTCTCTGTCCCTGTCCCTATCTCTGTCTCTGTCTCTGTCTCTGTCTCTGTCTCTGTCTCTGCCTCTGTCTCCGTCTCCGTCTCTGTCTCTGTCTCTGTCTCTGTCTCTGTCTCTGTCTCTGTCTCCATCTCTGTCTCTGTCTCTGTCTCTGTCTCTGTCTCTGTCTCTGTCTCTGTCTCTGTCTCTGTCTCTGTCTCTGTCTCTGTCTCCATCTCTGTCTCTGTCTCTGTCGCTGTTTCTGTCTCTGTCTCTGCCTCTGTCTCTGTCCCTGTTTCTGTCTCCATCTCCGTCTTTGTCTCTGTCCCTGTCTCTGACTCCATCTCTGACTCCATCTCTGTCTCTGTCTCAGTCTCTGTCTCAGTCTCTGTCCCTGTCCCTGTCTCTGTCTCTGTCTCTGTCTCTGTCTCTGTCTCTGTCTCTGTCTCTGTCTCTGTCTCTGTCTCTGTCTCTGTCTCTGTCTCTGTCTCTGTCTCTGTCTCTGTCTCTGTCTCTGTCTCTGTCTCTGTCTCTGTCTCTGTCTCTGTCTCTGTCTCTGTCTCCGTCTTTGTCTCTGTCTTTGTCTCCATCTTTGTCTCCGTCTTTGTCTCCGTCTTTGTCGCCGTCTTTGTCTCCGTCGTCGTCTTCCTCTTCGTCAGCGTCATTGTCTCCGTCTTTGTCTACGTCTTTGGCTACGTCTTTGTCATCGTCTTTGTCTCCGTCCATGTCTCCTGCCCCTTTGTCTCGGACTTTGTCTCATGCACCTGTGTCTCTGTCTCTGTCTCTGTCTGTGTCTCTGTCTCTGTCTCTATATTACACTCTGTCTCCGTCTTTGTCTTCGTCTTTGTCTCCGCCTTTGTGCCTGTCTTTGTCTCCGTATTTGTATCCGTCTGTGTAACCATCTTTGTCTCCGTCTTTGTCTCCGTCTTTGCCTCCGTCTTTGTCTTCGTCTTAGTCTCCGTCTTTGTCTCTGTCTTTGTCTCCGTCTTTGTGCCTGTCTTTGTCTCCATCTTTGTGACGGTCATTGTCTCTGTATTTGTCTCTGTCTGTGTCTCCATATTTGTCTCCGTCTTTGTCTCCGTCTTTGCCTCCGTCTTTGTCTACGTCTTTGTCTCCGTCTTTGTCTCCGTCCATGTCTCCTGCCCCTCTGTCTCGGTCTTTGTCTCATGCGCGTCTCTCTCTGTCTCTGTCTCTGTCTGTGTCTCTGTCTCTGTCTCTGTTTCTGTCTCTGTCTCTGTCTCTGTCTCTGTCTCTGTCTCTGTCTCTGTCTCTGTCTCTGTCTCTGTCTCTGTCTCTGTCTCTGTCTCTGTCTCTGTCTCTGTCTCTGTCTCTGTCTCTGTCTCTGTCTCTGTCTCTGTATCTGTCTCTGTCCCTGTCTCTGTCTCTGTCCCCGTATCTGTCTCTCTCTCTGTCGCTGTCTCTGTCTCTGTCTCTGCCTCTGTCTCTGTCCCTGTCTCTGTCTCCGTCTCCGTCTTTGTCTCTGTCTCTGTCTCTGGCTCCATCTCTGTCTCTGTCTCAGTCTCAGTCTCTGTCTCTGTCTCTGTCTCTGTCTCTGTCTCTGTCTCTGTCTCTGTCTTTGTATCCGTCTTTGTCTCCGTCTTTGTCTCCGTCGTTGTCTTCCTCTTTGTCTCCGCCTTTGTCTCCGCTTATGTCTCCTGCCCCTCTGTCTCGGTCTTTGTCTCATGCACCTCTGTCTCTGTCTCTGTCTCTGTCTGTGTCTGTGTCTTCGTCTTTGTCTCCGTCTTTGTGCCCGTCTTTGTCTCCGTATTTGTATCCGTCTGTGTAACCATCTTTGTCTCCGTCTTTGTCTCCGTCTTTGCCTCCGTCTTTGTCTTCGTCTTAGTCTCCGTGTTTGTCTCTGTCTTTGTCTCCGTCTTTGTGCCTGTCTTTGTCTCCATCTTTGTCACGGTCTTTGTCTCTGTATTTGTCTCCGTCTGTGTCTCCATATTTGTCTCCGTCTTTGTCTCCGTCTTTGTCTCCGTCGTCGTCTTCCTCTTTGTTTCCGTCTTTGTCTCCGCTTATGTCTCCTGCCCATCTGTCTCCGTCTCTCTCTTTCCCTCTGTCTCTGTCTCCATCTCTGTCTCTGTCTCTGTCTCTGTCTCTGTCTCTGTCTCTGTCTCTGTCTCTGTCTCTGTCTCTGTCTCTGTCTCTGTCTCCGTCTCTGTCTCTGTCTCTGTCTCTGTCTCTGTCTCTGTCTCTGTCTCTGTCTCTGTCTCTGTCTCTGTCTCTGTCCCTGTCTTTGTATCAGTCTTTATCTCCGTCTTTGTCTCCGTCGTCGTCTTCCTCTTGGTCTCCGTCTTTGTCTCCGCTTATGTCTCCTGCCCCTCTGTCTCGGTCTTTGTCTCATGCACCTCTGTCTCTGTCTCTGTATCTGTCTGTGTCTGTGTCTCTGTCTCTGTCTCCGTATCGGTCTCTGTCCCTGTCTCTGTCTCCGCCTTTGTCTCTGCCTTTGTCTCCGTATTTGTCTCTGTCTGTTTCTCCATCTTTGTCTCCGTCTTTGTCTCCGTCTTTGCCTCCGTCTTGGCCTCAGTCTTTGTCTCCGTCTTTGTCTCCGTCTATGTCTCCGTCTTTGTCACCGTCTTTGTCTCCGTCGTCGTCTTCCTCTTCGTCTGCGTCTTTGTCTACGTCTTTGTCTACATCTTTGTCTACGTCCTTGTCTACGTCTTTGTCTCCGTCTTTGTCTCCGTCCATGTCTCCTGCCCCTCTGTCTCGGTCTTTCTCTCATATGCCTCTGCCTCTGTCTATGTCTCTGTCTCTGTCTGTGTCTCTGCCTCTGTCTCTGCCTCTGTCTTTTTCTCCGTCTTTGTCTCCGTCTTTTTCAGCGTCTTTGTCTCCATCGTCGTCTTCCTCTTCGTCTCCGTCTTTGTCTCCGTCTTTGCACCGTCTTTGTCTCCATCTTTGTCTCCGTCTTTGTCTCCGTCTTTGCCTCCGTCTTTGTCTCAGCCTTTGTCTCCGTCTTTGTCTCCGTCTTTGTCTTCCTACTTGTCTCTGTTTTTGTCTCCGTCTTTGTCTCTATCCCTGTCTCTGTCTCTGTCTCCGTCTCTGTCTCTGTCTGTCTCTGTCTCTGTCTCTGTCGCTGTCTCTGTCCCTGTCTCTGTCTCTGTCTCTGTATCTGTCTCTGTCCCTGTCTCTGTCTCTGCCTCTGTCTCTGTCCCCGTCTCTGTCTCCGTCTCCGTCTTTGTCTCTGTCTCTGTCTCTGTCTCTGTCTCCATCTCTGTCTCTGTCTCCGTCCATGTCTCCTGCCCGTCAGTCTCGGTCTTTGTCTCATGCGCCTCTGTCTCTGTCTGTGTCTATGTCTCTGTCTCTGCCTCTGTATCGGGCTCTGTCCCTGTCCCTGTCTCTGTCTCTGTCTCTGTCTCTGTCCATGTCTCTGTCTCTGTCCCCGTCTCTGTCTCCGTCTCCGTCTCTGTCCCTGTCTCTGTCTCTGTCTCTGTCTCTGTCTCTGTCTCTGTCTCTGTCTCTGTCTCTGTCTCCATCTCTGTCTCTGTCTCTGTCTCTGTCTCTGTCTCTGTCCCTGTCTCTGTCTCTGTCTCTGTCTCTGTCTCTGTCTCTGTCTCTGTCTCTGTCTCTGTCTCTGTCTCTGTCTCTGTCTCTGTCTCTGTCTCTGTCTCTGTCTCTGTCTCTGTCTCCATCTCTGTCTCTGTCTCTGTCGCTGTTTCTGTCTCTGTCTCTGTCTCTGCCTCTGTCTCTGTCCCTGTTTCTGTCTCCATCTCCGTCTTTGTCTCTGTCCCTGTCTCTGGCTCCATCTCTGTCTCTGTCTCAGTCTCTGTCTCAGTCTCTGTCCCTGTCTCTGTCTCTGTCTCTGTCTCTGTCTCTGTCTCTGTCTCTGTCTCTGTCTCTGTCTCTGTCTCTGTCTCTGTCTCTGTCTCTGTCTCTGTCTCTGTCTCTGTCTCTGTCTCTGTCTCTGTCTCTGTCTCTGTCTCTGTCTCTGTCTCTGTCTCTGTCTCTGTCTCTGTCTCTGTCTCTGTCTCTGTCTCTGTCTCTGTCTCCATCTCTGTCTCTGTCTCTGTCGCTGTTTCTGTCTCTGTCTCTGCCTCTGTCTCTGTCCCTGTTTCTGTCTCCATCTCCGTCTTTGTCTCTGTCCCTGTCTCTGACTCCATCTCTGTCTCTGTCTCTGTCTCTGTCTCTGTCTCTGTCTCTGTCTCTGTCTCTGTCTCTGTCTCTGTCTCTGTCTCTGTCTCTGTCTCTGTCTCTGTCTCTGTCTCTGTCTCTGTCTCTGTCTCTGTCTCCGTCTTTGTCTCTGTCTTTGTCTCCATCTTTGTCTCCGTCTTTGTCTCCGTCTTTGTCGCCGTCTTTGTCTCCGTCGTCGTCTTCCTCTTCGTCAGCGTCATTGTCTCCGTCTTTGTCTCCGTCTTTGTGTCCGTCTTTGTCTCCGTCTTTGTCTCCGTCTTCGCTTTCCTCTTTGTTTCCGACTTTGTCTCCGTCTTTGTCTCCTGCCTCAGGGTCACCGCCTTTGTCTCCTGCCCCTATGTTTCTGTCGCTCTCTCTGTCTCTGTCTGTGTCTCTGTCTCAGTCTCTGTCTCTGTCTCTGTCTCTGTCTCTGTCCCTGTCCCTATCTCTGTATCTGTCTCTGTCTCTGTCTCTGTCTCTGCCTCTGTCTCCGTCTCCGTCTCTGTCTCTGTCTCTGTCTCTGTCTCTGTCTCTGTCTCCATCTCTGTCTCTGTCTCTGTCTCTGTCTCTGTCTCTGTCTCTGTCTCTGTCTCTGTCTCTGTCTCTGTCTCTGTCTCTGTCTCCATCTCTGTCTCTGTCTCTGTCGCTGTTTCTGTCTCTGTCTCTGCCTCTGTCTCTGTCCCTGTTTCTGTCTCCATCTCCGTCTTTGTCTCTGTCCCTGTCTCTGACTCCATCTCTGTCTCTGTCTCAGTCTCTGTCTCAGTCTCTGTCCCTGTCCCTGTCTCTGTCTCTGTCTCTGTCTCTGTCTCTGTCTCTGTCTCTGTCTCTGTCTCTGTCTCCGTCTTTGTCTCTGTCTTTGTCTCCATCTTTGTCTCCGTCTTTGTCTCCGTCTTTGTCGCCGTCTTTGTCTCCGTCGTCGTCTTCCTCTTCGTCAGCGTCATTGTCTCCGTCTTTGTCTACGTCTTTGGCTACGTCTTTGTCATCGTCTTTGTCTCCGTCCATGTCTCCTGCCCCTTTGTCTCGGACTTTGTCTCATGCACCTGTGTCTCTGTCTCTGTCTCTGTCTGTGTCTCTGTCTCTGTCTCTATATTACACTCTGTCTCCGTCTTTGTCTTCGTCTTTGTCTCCGCCTTTGTGCCTGTCTTTGTCTCCGTATTTGTATCCGTCTGTGTAACCATCTTTGTCTCCGTCTTTGTCTCCGTCTTTGCCTCCGTCTTTGTCTTCGTCTTAGTCTCCGTCTTTGTCTCTGTCTTTGTCTCCGTCTTTGTGCCTGTCTTTGTCTCCATCTTTGTGACGGTCATTGTCTCTGTATTTGTCTCTGTCTGTGTCTCCATATTTGTCTCCGTCTTTGTCTCCGTCTTTGCCTCCGTCTTTGTATACGTCTTTGTCTCCGTCTTTGTCTCCGTCCATGTCTCCTGCCCCTCTGTCTCGGTCTTTGTCTCATGCGCGTCTCTCTCTGTCTCTGTCTCTGTCTCTGTCTCTGTCTCTGTCTCTGTCTTTGTCTTTGTATCCGTCTTTGTCTCCGTCTTTGTCTCCGTCTTTGTCTCCGTCTTTGCCTCCGTCTTGGCCTCAGTCTTTGTCTCCGTCTTTGTCTCCGTCTATGTCTCCGTCTTTGTCACCGTCTTTGTCTCCGTCGTCGTCTTCCTCTTCGTCTGCGTCTTTGTCTACGTCTTTGTCTACATCTTTGTCTACGTCCTTGTCTACGTCTTTGTCTCCGTCTTTGTCTCCGTCCATGTCTCCTGCCCCTCTGTCTCGGTCTTTCTCTCATATGCCTCTGCCTCTGTCTATGTCTCTGTCTCTGTCTGTGTCTCTGCCTCTGTCTCTGCCTCTGTCTTTTTCTCCGTCTTTGTCTCCGTCTTTTTCAGCGTCTTTGTCTCCATCGTCGTCTTCCTCTTCGTCTCCGTCTTTGTCTCCCTCTTTGCACCGTCTTTGTCTCCGTCTTTGTCTCCGTCTGTGTCTCCATCTTTGTCTCCGTCTTTGTCTCCGTCTTTGCCTCCGTCTTTGTCTCAGCCTTTGTCTCCGTCTTTGTCTCCGTCTTTGTCTTCCTACTTGTCTCTGTTTTTGTCTCCGTCTTTGTCTCTATCCCTGTCTCTGTCTCTGTCTCCGTCTCTGTCTCTGTCTGTCTCTGTCTCTGTCTCTGTCGCTGTCTCTGTCCCTGTCTCTGACTCTGTCTCTGTATCTGTCTCTGTCCCTGTCTCTGTCTCTGCCTCTGTCTCTGTCCCCGTCTCTGTCTCCGTCTCCGTCTCTGTCTCTGTCTCTGTCTCTGTCTCTGTCTCCATCTCTGTCTCTGTCTCCGTCCATCTCTCCTGCCCGTCAGTCTCGGTCTTTGTCTCATGCGCCTCTGTCTCTGTCTGTGTCTATGTCTCTGTCTCTGCCTCTGTATCGGGCTCTGTCCCTGTCCCTGTCTCTGTCTCTGTCTCTGTCTCTGTCCATGTCTCTGTCTCTGTCCCCGTCTCTGTCTCCGTCTCCGTCTCTGTCCCTGTCTCTGTCTCTGTCTCTGTCTCTGTCTCTGTCTCTGTCTCCATCTCTGTCTCTGTCTCTGTCTCTGTCTCTGTCTCTGTCTCTGTCTCTGTCTCTGTCTCTGTCTCTGTCTCTGTCTCTGTCTCTGTCTCTGTCTCTGTCTCTGTCTCTGTCTCTGTCTCTGTCTCTGTCTCTGTCTCCATCTCTGTCTCTGTCTCTGTCGCTGTTTCTGTCTCTGTCTCTGCCTCTGTCTCTGTCCCTGTTTCTGTCTCCATCTCCGTCTTTGTCTCTGTCCCTGTCTCTGGCTCCATCTCTGTCTCTGTCTCAGTCTCTGTCTCAGTCTCTGTCCCTGTCCCTGTCTCTGTCTCTGTCTCTGTCTCTGTCTCTGTCTCTGTCTCTGTCTCTGTCTCTGTCTCTGTCTCTGTCTCTGTCTCTGTCTCTGTCTCTGTCTCTGTCTCTGTCTCTGTCTCTGTCTCTGTCTCTGTCTCTGTCTCTGTCTCTGTCTCTGTCTCTGTCTCTGTCTCTGTCTCTGTCTCTGTCTCTGTCTCTGTCTCTGTCTCTGTCTCTGTCTCTGTCTCTGTCTCTGTCTCTGTCTCTGTCTCTGTCTCTGTCTCTGTCTCTGTCTCTGTCTCTGTCTCTGTCTCTGTCTCTGTCTCCGTCTTTGTCTCTGTCTTTGTCTCCATCTTTGTCTCCGTCTTTGTCTCCGTCTTTGTCGCCGTCTTTGTCTCCGTCGTCGTCTTCCTCTTCGTCAGCGTCATTGTCTCCGTCTTTGTCTACGTCTTTGGCTACGTCTTTGTCATCGTCTTTGTCTCCGTCCATGTCTCCTGCCCCTTTGTCTCGGACTTTGTCTCATGCACCTGTGTCTCTGTCTCTGTCTCTGTCTCTGTCTGTGTCTGTGTCTCTGTCTCTATATTACACTCTGTCTCCGTCTTTGTCTTCGTCTTTGTCTCCGTCTTTGTGCCTGTCTTTGTCTCCGTATTTGTATCCGTCTGTGTAACCATCTTTGTCTCCGTCTTTGTCTCCGTCTTTGCCTCCGTCTTTGTCTTCGTCTTAGTCTCCGTCTTTGTCTCTGTCTTTGTCTCCGTCTTTGTGCCTGTCTTTGTCTCCATCTTTGTGACGGTCTTTGTCTCTGTATTTGTCTCTGTCTGTGTCTCCATATTTGTCTCCGTCTTTGTCTCCGTCTTTGCCTCCGTCTTTGTCTACGTCTTTGTCTCCGTCTTTGTCTCCGTCCATGTCTCCTGCCCCTCTGTCTCGGTCTTTGTCTCATGCGCGTCTCTCTCTGTCTCTGTCTCTGTCTGTGTCTCTGTCTCTGTCTCTGTTTCTGTCTCTGTCTCTGTCTCTGTCTCTGTCTCTGTCTCTGTCTCTGTCTCTGTCTCTGTCTCTGTCTCTGTCTCTGTCTCTGTCTCTGTCTCTGTCTCTGTCTCTGTCTCTGTCTCTGTCTCTGTCTCTGTCTCTGTCTCTGTCTCTGTCTCTGTCTCTGTCTCTGTCTCTGTCTCTGTCTCTGTCTCTGTCTCTGTCTCTGTCCCTGTCTCTGTCTCTTTCCCCGTCTCTGTCTCTCTCTCTGTCGCTGTCTCTGTCTCTGTCTCTGCCTCTGTCTCTGTCCCTGTCTCTGTCTCCGTCTCCGTCTTTGTCTCTGTCTCTGTCTCTGGCTCCATCTCTGTCTCTGTCTCAGTCTCAGTCTCTGTCTCTGTCTCTGTCTCTGTCTCTGTCTCTGTCTCTGTCTTTGTATCCGTCTTTGTCTCCGTCTTTGTCTCCGTCGTTGTCTTCCTCTTTGTCTCCGCCTTTGTCTCCGCTTATGTCTCCTGCCCCTCTGTCTCGGTCTTTGTCTCATGCACCTCTGTCTCTGTCTCTGTCTCTGTCTGTGTCTGTGTCTTCGTCTTTGTCTCCGTCTTTGTGCCCGTCTTTGTCTCCGTATTTGTATCCGTCTGTGTAACCATCTTTGTCTCCGTCTTTGTCTCCGTCTTTGCCTCCGTCTTTGTCTTCGTCTTAGTCTCCGTGTTTGTCTCTGTCTTTGTCTCCGTCTTTGTGCCTGTCTTTGTCTCCATCTTTGTCACGGTCTTTGTCTCTGTATTTGTCTCCGTCTGTGTCTCCATATTTGTCTCCGTCTTTGTCTCCGTCTTTGTCTCCGTCGTCGTCTTCCTCTTTGTTTCCGTCTTTGCCTCCGCTTATGTCTCCTGCCCATCTGTCTCCGTCTCTCTCTTTCCCTCTGTATCTGTCTCTGTCCCTGTCCCTGTCTCTGTCTCTGGCTCTGTCTCTGTCTCTGTCTTTGTCTCCGTCTCTGTCTCTGTCTCTGCCTCTGTCTCTGTCTCTGTCTCTGTCTCTGTCCCTGTCTTTGTATCAGTCTTTATCTCCGTCTTTGTCTCCGTCGTCGTCTTCCTCTTGGTCTCCGTCTTTGTCTCCGCTTATGTCTCCTGCCCCTCTGTCTCGGTCTTTGTCTCATGCACCTCTGTCTCTGTCTCTGTCGCTGTCTCTCCCTCTGTCCCCGTCTCTGTCTCTGTCTCTGTCTCTGTCTCTGTCTCTGTCTCTGTCTGTGTCTCTGACTCTGTCTCGGTCTTTGTCTCCGTCTCTGTCTCTGTCTCTACCTCTGTCTCTGTCTCTGTCTCTGTCTCTGTCTCTGTCTCGGTCTCTGTCTCTGTCTCTGTCTCTGTCTCTGTCTCCGTCTCTGTCTCTGTCTCTGTCTGCGTCTCTGTCTCTGTGTATCTGTCTCTGCATCGCTGTCTCTGTGTCTATGTCTCTGTGCATCTGTCTTTGTGTCCCTGTCTCTGTCCCTGTCTCTATCTCTGTCTCTGTCGCTGTCTCTGCCTCTGTCTCAGCCCCTGCGTCTGTCTCCGTCTTTGTCTCCGTCTCTGTCTCTGTCTCTGCCTCTGCCTCCGTCTCTGTCTCTGTCTGTGTCCCTGTCTCTGTCTCTGGGTCTCTGTCTGTGTGTCTCTGTCTCTGTCTCTGTCTCTGTCCCTGTCACTGTCGCTGTCTCTGTCCCTGTCTCTTTCTATGTCTCTGCCTCTGTCTCTGCCCTGTCTCTATCTCTGTCTCTGTCTCTGTCTCTGCCTCCGTCTCTGTGTCTTTCTCTGCCTCTGTCTCTGCCTCTGTCTCAGTCCCAGCGTCTGTCTCTGTCTCAGTCTCTGTCTCTGCCTCTGTCTCTGTCCCTGTCTCTGCCTCCGTCTCTGTGTCTGTCTCTGCCTCTGTCTCCGTCTCCGTCTCCATCTCTGTATCTGTGTCTGTCTCTCTTTCTATCTCTGTCTCTGTGTCTGCCTCCGTATCTGCCTCCGTCTGTGTCTCTGTCACTGTCTCTGGGTCTCTGTCTGTGTGTCTCTGCTTCTGTCTCCTTGTCTCTGTCGCTGCATCTCTGCCTCCGTGCCTATGTCTCTATGTGTCTGTCTCTGTCTTTGTCTCTGTCTCTGTCTCTGTCTCAGTCTCTGTCTCTGTCTCTGTCTCTGTCTCTGCCTCCGTCTCTGTGTCTTTCTCTGCCTCTGTCTCTGCCTCTGTCTCAGTCCCTGCGTCTGTCTCTGTCTCTGTCTCTGTCTCCGTCTCTGTCTCTGTCTCTGTCTCTGTCTCTGTCTCTGTCTGTGTCTCTGCCCCTGTCCCTCTCCCTGTCACTGTCGCTGTCTCTGTCCCTGTCTCTTTCTATGCCTCTGTCTCTGTCTCTGTCTCCGTCTCTGTCTCTGTCTCTGTCTGTTTCTCTGTCTCTGTCTCTGTCTCTGTCTCTGTCTCTGTCTCTGTCTCTGTCTCTGTCTCTGTCTCTGTCTCTGTCTCTGTCTCTGTCTGTGTCTCTGTCTCTGTCTCCGTCTCTGTCTCTGTCTCTGTCTCTGTCTCTGTGCCTGTGTCTCTGTCTCTGTGTCTCGTTCTCTCTGTCTCTCTCTCTGTCTCTGTCTCGGTGTCTGTGTCTCAGTGTCTCAGTCTCTGTCCCTGTCTCTGTCTCTGTCTCTGCCTCCGTCTCTGTGTCTGTCTCTGCCTCTGTCTCCGTCTCTGTCTCTGTCTCTGTCTCTGTCTCTGCCTCCGTCTCTGTGTCTGCCTCTGCCTCTGTCTCCGTCTCTGTCTCTGTCTCTGTCTCTGTCTCTGTCTCCGTCTCTGTCTCTGTCTCTACCTCTGTCTCTGTCTCTGTCTGTGTCTCTGTCTCTGTCTCTGTCTCTGTCTCTGTCTCTGTCTCTGTCTCTGTCTCTGTCTCTGTCTCTGTCTCTGTCTCTGTCTCTGTCTCTGTCTCTGTCTCTGTCTCTGTCTCTGTCTCTGTCTCTGTCTCTGTCTCTGTCTCTGTCTCTGTCTCTGTCTCTGTCTCTGTCTCTGTCTCTGTCTCTGCCTCCGTCTCTGTCTCCGTCTGTGTCTCTGTCTCTGTCTCTGGGTCTCTGTCTGTGTGTCTCTGCCTCTGTCTCCTTGTCTCTGTCTCTGCATCTCTGCACCCGTGCCTATGTCTCTATGTCCCTGTCTCTGTCTCTGTCTGTGTCTCTGTGTCTGTCTCTGCCTCTGTCTCCGTCTGTGTCTCTGTCTCTGTGTCTCTGTCTCTGCATCCCTGTCTCTGTGTCTCCGTCTCTGTGTCTCTGCCTCTGTCATTGTGTCTCGGTCTCTGTGAATCTCTCTGTCTCTGTCTCTGTGTCCCTGTCTCTGGGCCTCTGTCTGAGTGTCTCTGCCTCTGTCTCTTTGTCTCTCTATCAGTTTCTGTACCTCCGTGCCTATGTCTCTGTGTCTCTGCCTCTGTCTCTGTCTCTGTCTCTGTCTCTGTCTCTGTCTCTGTCGCTGTCTCTCCCTCTGTCTCTGTCTCTGTCTCCGTCCCTGGCTCTGTCTCTGTCTCTGTCTCCGTCTCTGTTTCTGTCTCTACCTCTGTCTCTGTCTCTGTCTCTGTCTCTGTCTCTGTCTCTGTCTCTGTCTCTGTATCTGTCCCTGTCACTGTCGCTGTCTCTGTCCCTGTCTCTTTCTATGTCTCTGTCTCTGTCTCTGCCCCTGTCCCTCTCCCTGTCACTGTCGCTGTCTCTGTCCCTGTCTCTTTCTATGCCTCTGTCTCTGTCTCTGTCTCCGTCTCTGTCTCTGTCTCTGTCTGTTTCTCTGTCTCTGTCTCTGTCTCTGTCTCTGCCTCCGTCTCTGTCTCTGTCTCTGTCTCTGTCTCTGTCTCTGTCGCTGTCTCTCCCTCTGTCTCTGTCTCTGTCTCCGTCCCTGGCTCTGTCTCTGTCTCTGTCTCCGTCTCTGTTTCTGTCTCTACCTCTGTCTCTGTCTCTGTCTCTGTCTCTGTCTCTGTCTCTGTCTCTGTCTCTGTATCTGTCTCTGTCTCTGTCACTGTCTCTGTCTCTGTCTGTTTCTCTGTCTCTGTCTCTGTCTCTGTCTCTGTCTCCGTCTCTGTCTCTGTCTCTGTCTCTGACTCTGTCTCAGTCTCTGTCTCTGTCTCTGTCTCTGTCTCTGCCTCAGTCTCTGTGTCTGTCTCTGCCTCTGTCTCCGTCTCCGTCTCCATCTCTGTCTCTGTGTCTGTCTCTCTTTCTATCTCTGTCTCTGTGTCTGCCTCCGTATCTGTCTCCGTCTGTGTCTCTGTCTCTGTCTCTGGGTCTCTGTCTGTGTGTCTCTGTCTCTGTCTCTGTCTCTGTCCCTGTCACTGTCGCTGTCTCTGTCCCTGTCTCTTTCTATGTCTCTGCCTCTGTCTCTGCCCTGTCTCTATCTCTGTCTCTGTCTCTGTCTCTGCCTCCGTCTCTGTGTCTTTCTCTGCCTCTGTCTCTGCCTCTGTGTCAGTCCCTGCGTCTGTCTCTGTCTCAGTCTCTGTCTCTGCCTCTGTCTCTGTCTCTGTCTCTGCCTCCGTCTCTGTGTCTGTCTCTGCCTCTGTCTCCGTCTCCGTCTCCATCTCTGTCTCTGTGTCTGTCTCTCTTTCTATCTCTGTCTCTGTGTCTGCCTCCGTATCTGTCTCCGTCTGTGTCTCTGTTTCTGTCTCTGGGTCTCTGTCTGTGTGTCTCTGTCTCTGTCTCTGTCTCTGTCCCTGTCACTGTCGCTGTCTCTGTCCCTGTCTCTTTCTATGTCTCTGTCTCTGTCTCTGCCCCTGTCCCTCTCCCTGTCACTGTCGCTGTCTCTGTCCCTGTCTCTTTCTATGCCTCTGTCTCTGTCTCTGTCTCCGTCTCTGTCTCTGTCTCTGTCTGTTTCTCTGTCTCTGTCTCTGTCTCTGTCTCTGTCTCTGTCTCTGTCTCTGTCTCTGTCTGTGTCTCTGTCTCTGTCTCCGTCTCTGTCTCTGTCTCTGTCTCTGTCTCTGTGCCTGTGTCTCTGTCTCTGTGTCTCGTTCTCTCTGTCTCTCTCTCTGTCTCTGTCTCGGTGTCTGTGTCTCAGTGTCTCAGTCTCTGTCCCTGTCTCTGTCTCTGTCTCTGCCTCCGTCTCTGTGTCTGTCTCTGCCTCTGTCTCCGTCTCTGTCTCTGTCTCTGTCTCTGTCTCTGCCTCCGTCTCTGTGTCTGCCTCTGCCTCTGTCTCCGTCTCTGTCTCTGTCTCTGTCTCCGTCTCTGTCTCTGCTCCTGTCCCTCTCCCTGTCACTGTCGCTGTCTCTGTCCCTGTCTCTTTCTATGCCTCTGTCTCTGTCTCTGTCTCTGTCTCCGTCTCTGTCTCTGTCTCTGTCTCTGTCTCTACCTCTGTCTCTGTCTCTGTCTCTGTCTCTGTCTCTGTCTCTGTCTCTGTCTCTGTCTCTGTCTCTGTCTCTGTCTCTGTCTCTGTCTCTGTCTCTGTCTCTGTCTCTGTCTCTGTCTCTGTCTCTGTCTCTGTCTCTGTCTCTGTCTCTGTCTCTGTCTCTGTCTCTGTCTCTGTCTCTGTCTCTGTCTCTGTCTCTGTCTCTGTCTCTGTCTCTGTCTCTGTCTCTGTATCTGTCTCTGTCTCTGTCTCTGTCTCTGTCTCTGTCTGTTTCTCTGTCTCTGTCTCTGTCTCTGTCTCTGTCTCCGTCTCTGTCTCTGTCTCTGTCTCTGACTCTGTCTCAGTCTCTGTCTCTGTCTCTGTCTCTGTCTCTGCCTCAGTCTCTGTGTCTGTCTCTGCCTCTGTCTCCGTCTCCGTCTCCATCTCTGTCTCTGTGTCTGTCTCCCTTTCTATCTCTGTCTCTGTGTCTGCCTCCGTATCTGTCTCCGTCTGTGTCTCTGTCTCTGTCTCTGGGTCTCTGTCTGTGTGTCTCTGTCTCTGTCTCTGTCTCTGTCCCTGTCACTGTCGCTGTCTCTGTCCCTGTCTCTTTCTATGTCTCTGCCTCTGTCTCTGCCCTGTCTCTATCTCTGTCTCTGTCTCTGCCTCTGCCTCCGTCTCTGTGTCTTTCTCTGCCTCTGTCTCTGCCTCTGTCTCAGTCCCTGCGTCTGTCTCTGTCTCAGTCTCTGTCTCTGCCTCTGTCTCTGTCTCTGTCTCTGCCTCCGTCTCTGTGTCTGTCTCTGCCTCTGTCTCCGTCTCCGTCTCCATCTCTGTCTCTGTGTCTGTCTCTCTTTCTATCTCTGTCTCTGTGTCTGCCTCCGTATCTGTCTCCGTCTGTGTCTCTGTCTCTGTCTCTGGGTCTCTGTCTGTGTGTCTCTGCTTCTGTCTCCTTGTCTCTGTCGCTGCATCTCTGCCTCCGTGCCTATGTCTCTATGTGTCTGTCTCTGTCTTTGTCTCTGTCTCTGTCTCTGTCTCAGTCTCTGTCTCTGTCTCTGTCTCTGTCTCTGCCTCCGTCTCTGTGTCTTTCTCTGCCTCTGTCTCTGCCTCTGTCTCAGTCCCTGCGTCTGTCTCTGTCTCTGTCTCTGTCTCCGTCTCTGTCTCTGTCTCTGTCTCTGTCTCTGTCTCTGTCTCTGTCTCTGTCTCTGTCTCTGCCCCTGTCCCTCTCCCTGTCACTGTCGCTGTCTCTGTCCCTGTCTCTTTCTATGCCTCTGTCTCTGTCTCTGTCTCTGTCTCTGTGCCTGTGTCTCTGTCTCTGTGTCTCGTTCTCTCTGTCTCTCTCTCTGTCTCTGTCTCGGTGTCTGTGTCTCAGTGTCTCAGTCTCTGTCCCTGTCTCTGTCTCTGTCTCTGCCTCCGTCTCTGTGTCTGTCTCTGCCTCTGTCTCCGTCTCTGTCTCTGTCTCTGTCTCTGTCTCTGCCTCCGTCTCTGTGTCTGCCTCTGCCTCTGTCTCCGTCTCTGTCTCTGTCTCTGTCTCCGTCTCTGTCTCTGCTCCTGTCCCTCTCACTGTCACTGTCGCTGTCTCTGTCCCTGTCTCTTTCTATGCCTCTGTCTCTGTCTCTGTCTCTGTCTCCGTCTCTGTCTCTGTCTCTACCTCTGTCTCTGTCTCTGTCTCTGTCTCTGTCTCTGTCTCTGTCTCTGTCTCTGTCTCTGTCTCTGTCTCTGTCTCTGTCTCTGTCTCTGTCTCTGTCTCTGTCTCTGTCTCTGTCTCTGTCTCTGTCTCTGTCTCTGTCTCTGTCTCTGTCTCTGTCTCTGTCTCTGTCTCTGTCTCTGTCTCTGTCTCTGTCTCTGTCTCTGTATCTGTCTCTGTCTCTGTCTCTGTCTCTGTCTCTGTCTGTTTCTCTGTCTCTGTCTCTGTCTCTGTCTCTGTCTCCGTCTCTGTCTCTGTCTCTGTCTCTGACTCTGTCTCAGTCTCTGTCTCTGTCTCTGTCTCTGTCTCTGCCTCAGTCTCTGTGTCTGTCTCTGCCTCTGTCTCCGTCTCCGTCTCCATCTCTGTCTCTGTGTCTGTCTCCCTTTCTATCTCTGTCTCTGTGTCTGCCTCCGTATCTGTCTCCGTCTGTGTCTCTGTCTCTGTCTCTGGGTCTCTGTCTGTGTGTCTCTGTCTCTGTCTCTGTCTCTGTCCCTGTCACTGTCGCTGTCTCTGTCCCTGTCTCTTTCTATGTCTCTGCCTCTGTCTCTGCCCTGTCTCTATCTCTGTCTCTGTCTCTGCCTCTGCCTCCGTCTCTGTGTCTTTCTCTGCCTCTGTCTCTGCCTCTGTCTCAGTCCCTGCGTCTGTCTCTGTCTCAGTCTCTGTCTCTGCCTCTGTCTCTGTCTCTGTCTCTGCCTCCGTCTCTGTGTCTGTCTCTGCCTCTGTCTCCGTCTCCGTCTCCATCTCTGTCTCTGTGTCTGTCTCTCTTTCTATCTCTGTCTCTGTGTCTGCCTCCGTATCTGTCTCCGTCTGTGTCTCTGTCTCTGTCTCTGGGTCTCTGTCTGTGTGTCTCTGCTTCTGTCTCCTTGTCTCTGTCGCTGCATCTCTGCCTCCGTGCCTATGTCTCTATGTGTCTGTCTCTGTCTTTGTCTCTGTCTCTGTCTCTGTCTCAGTCTCTGTCTCTGTCTCTGTCTCTGTCTCTGCCTCCGTCTCTGTGTCTTTCTCTGCCTCTGTCTCTGCCTCTGTCTCAGTCCCTGCGTCTGTCTCTGTCTCTGTCTCTGTCTCCGTCTCTGTCTCTGTCTCTGTCTCTGTCTCTGTCTCTGTCTCTGTCTCTGTCTCTGCCCCTGTCCCTCTCCCTGTCACTGTCGCTGTCTCTGTCCCTGTCTCTTTCTATGCCTCTGTCTCTGTCTCTGTCTCCGTCTCTGTCTCTGTCTCTGTCTGTTTCTCTGTCTCTGTCTCTGTCTCTGTCTCTGTCTCTGTCTCTGTCTCTGTCTCTGTCTCTGTCTCTGTCTCTGTCTCTGTCTCTGTTTCTGTCTCTGTCTCTGTCTCTGTCTGTGTCTCTGTCTCTGTCTCTGTCTCTGTCTGTGTCTCTGACTCTGTCTCGGTCTTTGTCTCCGTCTCTGTCTCTGTCTCTACCTCTGTCTCTGTCTCTGTCTCTGTCTCTGTCTCTGTCTCTGTCTCTGTCTCTGTCTCTGCCTCGGTCTCTGTCTCTGTCTCTGTCTCTGTCTCTGTCTCCGTCTCTGTCTCTGTCTCTGTCTGCGTCTCTGTCTCTGTGTATCTGTCTCTGCACCGCTGTCTCTGTGTCTATGTCTCTGTGCATCTGTCTTTGTGTCCCTGTCTCTGTCCCTGTGTCTCCATCTCTGTCTCTCTGTCTCTGTGTCTCTGTCTCTGTGTCACTGTCTCTGCGTCTCTGTCTCTGTGTCTGTGTCTCTGTCTCGGTGTCTCTGTCTCTGTGTCTCTTTCCCTGAATCTCTGTCTATTTGCCTCTGTCTCCGTCTCCATCTATCTCTCTGTCTCTGTCTCTGTCCCTGCCTCCGTCTCTGTCTCCGTCTGTGTATCTGTCTCTGTCTCTGTGTCTGTCTCTGTATCTGCCTCTGTCTCTGTCTCTGTCTCTGTCTCTGTCTCTGTCTCTGTCTCTGTCTGTGTCTCTGTCTCTGTCTCTGCCTCTGTCGCTGTCTCTCCCTCTGTCTCTGTCTCTATCTCTGTCTCTGTCTCTGTCTCTGTCCCTGTCTCTTTCTATGCCTCTGTCTCTGTCTCTGTCTCTCTCTCCGTCTCTGTCTCTGTCTCTACCTCTGTCTCTGTCTCTGTCTCTGTCTCTGTCTCTGTCTCTGTCTCTGTCTCTGTCTCTGTCTCTGTCTCTGTCTCTGTCTCTGTCTCTGTCTCTGTCTCTATCTCTGTCTCTGTCTCCGTCTCTGCCTCCGTCTCTGTCTCCGTCTGTGTCTCTGTCTCTGTCTCTGGGTCTCTGTCTGTGTGTCTCTGCCTCTGTCTCCTTGTCTCTGTCTCTGCATTTCTGCACCCGTGCCTATGTCTCTATGTCCCTGTCTCTGTCTCTGTCTGTGTCTCTGTGTCTGTCTCTGCCTCTGTCTCCGTCTGTGTCTCTGTCTCTGTCTCTGTCTCTGTCTCTGTCTCTGTCTCTGTCTCTGTCTCTGTCTCTGTCTCTGTCTCTGTCTCTGTCTCTGTCTCTGTCTCTGTCTCTGTCTCTGTCTCTGTCTCTGTCTCTGTCTCTGTCTCTGTCTCTGTCTCTGTCTCTGTCTCTGTATCTGTCTCTGTCCCTGTCTCTGTCTCTGTCCCCGTATCTGTCTCTCTCTCTGTCGCTGTCTCTGTCTCTGTCTCTGCCTCTGTCTCTGTCCCTGTCTCTGTCTCCGTCTCCGTCTTTGTCTCTGTCTCTGTCTCTGGCTCCATCTCTGTCTCTGTCTCAGTCTCAGTCTCTGTCTCTGTCTCTGTCTCTGTCTCTGTCTCTGTCTCTGTCTCTGTCTTTGTATCCGTCTTTGTCTCCGTCTTTGTCTCCGTCGTTGTCTTCCTCTTTGTCTCCGCCTTTGTCTCCGCTTATGTCTCCTGCCCCTCTGTCTCGGTCTTTGTCTCATGCACCTCTGTCTCTGTCTCTGTCTCTGTCTGTGTCTGTGTCTTCGTCTTTGTCTCCGTCTTTGTGCCCGTCTTTGTCTCCGTATTTGTATCCGTCTGTGTAACCATCTTTGTCTCCGTCTTTGTCTCCGTCTTTGCCTCCGTCTTTGTCTTCGTCTTAGTCTCCGTGTTTGTCTCTGTCTTTGTCTCCGTCTTTGTGCCTGTCTTTGTCTCCATCTTTGTCACGGTCTTTGTCTCTGTATTTGTCTCCGTCTGTGTCTCCATATTTGTCTCCGTCTTTGTCTCCGTCTTTGTCTCCGTCGTCGTCTTCCTCTTTGTTTCCGTCTTTGTCTCCGCTTATGTCTCCTGCCCATCTGTCTCCGTCTCTCTCTTTCCCTCTGTCTCTGTCTCCATCTCTGTCTCTGTCTCTGTCTCTGTCTCTGTCTCTGTCTCTGTCTCTGTCTCTGTCTCTGTCTCTGTCTCTGTCTCTGTCTCCGCCTTTGTCTCTGCCTTTGTCTCCGTATTTGTCTCTGTCTGTTTCTCCATCTTTGTCTCCGTCTTTGTCTCCGTCTTTGCCTCCGTCTTGGCCTCAGTCTTTGTCTCCGTCTTTGTCTCCGTCTATGTCTCCGTCTTTGTCACCGTCTTTGTCTCCGTCGTCGTCTTCCTCTTCGTCTGCGTCTTTGTCTACGTCTTTGTCTACATCTTTGTCTACGTCCTTGTCTACGTCTTTGTCTCCGTCTTTGTCTCCGTCCATGTCTCCTGCCCCTCTGTCTCGGTCTTTCTCTCATATGCCTCTGCCTCTGTCTATGTCTCTGTCTCTGTCTGTGTCTCTGCCTCTGTCTCTGCCTCTGTCTTTTTCTCCGTCTTTGTCTCCGTCTTTTTCAGCGTCTTTGTCTCCATCGTCGTCTTCCTCTTCGTCTCCGTCTTTGTCTCCGTCTTTGCACCGTCTTTGTCTCCATCTTTGTCTCCGTCTTTGTCTCCGTCTTTGCCTCCGTCTTTGTCTCAGCCTTTGTCTCCGTCTTTGTCTCCGTCTTTGTCTTCCTACTTGTCTCTGTTTTTGTCTCCGTCTTTGTCTCTATCCCTGTCTCTGTCTCTGTCTCCGTCTCTGTCTCTGTCTGTCTCTGTCTCTGTCTCTGTCGCTGTCTCTGTCCCTGTCTCTGTCTCTGTCTCTGTATCTGTCTCTGTCCCTGTCTCTGTCTCTGCCTCTGTCTCTGTCCCCGTCTCTGTCTCCGTCTCCGTCTTTGTCTCTGTCTCTGTCTCTGTCTCTGTCTCCATCTCTGTCTCTGTCTCCGTCCATGTCTCCTGCCCGTCAGTCTCGGTCTTTGTCTCATGCGCCTCTGTCTCTGTCTGTGTCTATGTCTCTGTCTCTGCCTCTGTATCGGGCTCTGTCCCTGTCCCTGTCTCTGTCTCTGTCTCTGTCTCTGTCCATGTCTCTGTCTCTGTCCCCGTCTCTGTCTCCGTCTCCGTCTCTGTCCCTGTCTCTGTCTCTGTCTCTGTCTCTGTCTCTGTCTCTGTCTCTGTCTCTGTCTCTGTCTCCATCTCTGTCTCTGTCTCTGTCTCTGTCTCTGTCTCTGTCCCTGTCTCTGTCTCTGTCTCTGTCTCTGTCTCTGTCTCTGTCTCTGTCTCTGTCTCTGTCTCTGTCTCTGTCTCTGTCTCTGTCTCTGTCTCTGTCTCTGTCTCTGTCTCTGTCTCCATCTCTGTCTCTGTCTCTGTCGCTGTTTCTGTCTCTGTCTCTGTCTCTGCCTCTGTCTCTGTCCCTGTTTCTGTCTCCATCTCCGTCTTTGTCTCTGTCCCTGTCTCTGGCTCCATCTCTGTCTCTGTCTCAGTCTCTGTCTCAGTCTCTGTCCCTGTCTCTGTCTCTGTCTCTGTCTCTGTCTCTGTCTCTGTCTCTGTCTCTGTCTCTGTCTCTGTCTCTGTCTCTGTCTCTGTCTCTGTCTCTGTCTCTGTCTCTGTCTCTGTCTCTGTCTCTGTCTCTGTCTCTGTCTCTGTCTCTGTCTCTGTCTCTGTCTCTGTCTCTGTCTCTGTCTCTGTCTCTGTCTCTGTCTCTGTCTCTGTCTCTGTCTCTGTCTCTGTCTCTGTCTCTGTCTCCATCTCTGTCTCTGTCTCTGTCGCTGTTTCTGTCTCTGTCTCTGCCTCTGTCTCTGTCCCTGTTTCTGTCTCCATCTCCGTCTTTGTCTCTGTCCCTGTCTCTGACTCCATCTCTGTCTCTGTCTCTGTCTCTGTCTCTGTCTCTGTCTCTGTCTCTGTCTCTGTCTCTGTCTCTGTCTCTGTCTCTGTCTCTGTCTCTGTCTCTGTCTCTGTCTCTGTCTCTGTCTCTGTCTCCGTCTTTGTCTCTGTCTTTGTCTCCATCTTTGTCTCCGTCTTTGTCTCCGTCTTTGTCGCCGTCTTTGTCTCCGTCGTCGTCTTCCTCTTCGTCAGCGTCATTGTCTCCGTCTTTGTCTCCGTCTTTGTGTCCGTCTTTGTCTCCGTCTTTGTCTCCGTCTTCGCTTTCCTCTTTGTTTCCGACTTTGTCTCCGTCTTTGTCTCCTGCCTCAGGGTCACCGCCTTTGTCTCCTGCCCCTATGTTTCTGTCGCTCTCTCTGTCTCTGTCTGTGTCTCTGTCTCAGTCTCTGTCTCTGTCTCTGTCTCTGTCTCTGTCCCTGTCCCTATCTCTGTATCTGTCTCTGTCTCTGTCTCTGTCTCTGCCTCTGTCTCCGTCTCCGTCTCTGTCTCTGTCTCTGTCTCTGTCTCTGTCTCTGTCTCCATCTCTGTCTCTGTCTCTGTCTCTGTCTCTGTCTCTGTCTCTGTCTCTGTCTCTGTCTCTGTCTCTGTCTCTGTCTCTGTCTCCATCTCTGTCTCTGTCTCTGTCGCTGTTTCTGTCTCTGTCTCTGCCTCTGTCTCTGTCCCTGTTTCTGTCTCCATCTCCGTCTTTGTCTCTGTCCCTGTCTCTGACTCCATCTCTGTCTCTGTCTCAGTCTCTGTCTCAGTCTCTGTCCCTGTCCCTGTCTCTGTCTCTGTCTCTGTCTCTGTCTCTGTCTCTGTCTCTGTCTCTGTCTCTGTCTCCGTCTTTGTCTCTGTCTTTGTCTCCATCTTTGTCTCCGTCTTTGTCTCCGTCTTTGTCGCCGTCTTTGTCTCCGTCGTCGTCTTCCTCTTCGTCAGCGTCATTGTCTCCGTCTTTGTCTACGTCTTTGGCTACGTCTTTGTCATCGTCTTTGTCTCCGTCCATGTCTCCTGCCCCTTTGTCTCGGACTTTGTCTCATGCACCTGTGTCTCTGTCTCTGTCTCTGTCTGTGTCTCTGTCTCTGTCTCTATATTACACTCTGTCTCCGTCTTTGTCTTCGTCTTTGTCTCCGCCTTTGTGCCTGTCTTTGTCTCCGTATTTGTATCCGTCTGTGTAACCATCTTTGTCTCCGTCTTTGTCTCCGTCTTTGCCTCCGTCTTTGTCTTCGTCTTAGTCTCCGTCTTTGTCTCTGTCTTTGTCTCCGTCTTTGTGCCTGTCTTTGTCTCCATCTTTGTGACGGTCATTGTCTCTGTATTTGTCTCTGTCTGTGTCTCCATATTTGTCTCCGTCTTTGTCTCCGTCTTTGCCTCCGTCTTTGTATACGTCTTTGTCTCCGTCTTTGTCTCCGTCCATGTCTCCTGCCCCTCTGTCTCGGTCTTTGTCTCATGCGCGTCTCTCTCTGTCTCTGTCTCTGTCTCTGTCTCTGTCTCTGTCTCTGTCTTTGTCTTTGTATCCGTCTTTGTCTCCGTCTTTGTCTCCGTCTTTGTCTCCGTCTTTGCCTCCGTCTTGGCCTCAGTCTTTGTCTCCGTCTTTGTCTCCGTCTATGTCTCCGTCTTTGTCACCGTCTTTGTCTCCGTCGTCGTCTTCCTCTTCGTCTGCGTCTTTGTCTACGTCTTTGTCTACATCTTTGTCTACGTCCTTGTCTACGTCTTTGTCTCCGTCTTTGTCTCCGTCCATGTCTCCTGCCCCTCTGTCTCGGTCTTTCTCTCATATGCCTCTGCCTCTGTCTATGTCTCTGTCTCTGTCTGTGTCTCTGCCTCTGTCTCTGCCTCTGTCTTTTTCTCCGTCTTTGTCTCCGTCTTTTTCAGCGTCTTTGTCTCCATCGTCGTCTTCCTCTTCGTCTCCGTCTTTGTCTCCCTCTTTGCACCGTCTTTGTCTCCGTCTTTGTCTCCGTCTGTGTCTCCATCTTTGTCTCCGTCTTTGTCTCCGTCTTTGCCTCCGTCTTTGTCTCAGCCTTTGTCTCCGTCTTTGTCTCCGTCTTTGTCTTCCTACTTGTCTCTGTTTTTGTCTCCGTCTTTGTCTCTATCCCTGTCTCTGTCTCTGTCTCCGTCTCTGTCTCTGTCTGTCTCTGTCTCTGTCTCTGTCGCTGTCTCTGTCCCTGTCTCTGACTCTGTCTCTGTATCTGTCTCTGTCCCTGTCTCTGTCTCTGCCTCTGTCTCTGTCCCCGTCTCTGTCTCCGTCTCCGTCTCTGTCTCTGTCTCTGTCTCTGTCTCTGTCTCCATCTCTGTCTCTGTCTCCGTCCATCTCTCCTGCCCGTCAGTCTCGGTCTTTGTCTCATGCGCCTCTGTCTCTGTCTGTGTCTATGTCTCTGTCTCTGCCTCTGTATCGGGCTCTGTCCCTGTCCCTGTCTCTGTCTCTGTCTCTGTCTCTGTCCATGTCTCTGTCTCTGTCCCCGTCTCTGTCTCCGTCTCCGTCTCTGTCCCTGTCTCTGTCTCTGTCTCTGTCTCTGTCTCTGTCTCTGTCTCCATCTCTGTCTCTGTCTCTGTCTCTGTCTCTGTCTCTGTCTCTGTCTCTGTCTCTGTCTCTGTCTCTGTCTCTGTCTCTGTCTCTGTCTCTGTCTCTGTCTCTGTCTCTGTCTCTGTCTCTGTCTCTGTCTCTGTCTCCATCTCTGTCTCTGTCTCTGTCGCTGTTTCTGTCTCTGTCTCTGCCTCTGTCTCTGTCCCTGTTTCTGTCTCCATCTCCGTCTTTGTCTCTGTCCCTGTCTCTGGCTCCATCTCTGTCTCTGTCTCAGTCTCTGTCTCAGTCTCTGTCCCTGTCCCTGTCTCTGTCTCTGTCTCTGTCTCTGTCTCTGTCTCTGTCTCTGTCTCTGTCTCTGTCTCTGTCTCTGTCTCTGTCTCTGTCTCTGTCTCTGTCTCTGTCTCTGTCTCTGTCTCTGTCTCTGTCTCTGTCTCTGTCTCTGTCTCTGTCTCTGTCTCTGTCTCTGTCTCTGTCTCTGTCTCTGTCTCTGTCTCTGTCTCTGTCTCTGTCTCTGTCTCTGTCTCTGTCTCTGTCTCTGTCTCTGTCTCTGTCTCTGTCTCTGTCTCTGTCTCTGTCTCTGTCTCTGTCTCTGTCTCTGTCTCTGTCTCTGTCTCCGTCTTTGTCTCTGTCTTTGTCTCCATCTTTGTCTCCGTCTTTGTCTCCGTCTTTGTCGCCGTCTTTGTCTCCGTCGTCGTCTTCCTCTTCGTCAGCGTCATTGTCTCCGTCTTTGTCTACGTCTTTGGCTACGTCTTTGTCATCGTCTTTGTCTCCGTCCATGTCTCCTGCCCCTTTGTCTCGGACTTTGTCTCATGCACCTGTGTCTCTGTCTCTGTCTCTGTCTCTGTCTGTGTCTGTGTCTCTGTCTCTATATTACACTCTGTCTCCGTCTTTGTCTTCGTCTTTGTCTCCGTCTTTGTGCCTGTCTTTGTCTCCGTATTTGTATCCGTCTGTGTAACCATCTTTGTCTCCGTCTTTGTCTCCGTCTTTGCCTCCGTCTTTGTCTTCGTCTTAGTCTCCGTCTTTGTCTCTGTCTTTGTCTCCGTCTTTGTGCCTGTCTTTGTCTCCATCTTTGTGACGGTCTTTGTCTCTGTATTTGTCTCTGTCTGTGTCTCCATATTTGTCTCCGTCTTTGTCTCCGTCTTTGCCTCCGTCTTTGTCTACGTCTTTGTCTCCGTCTTTGTCTCCGTCCATGTCTCCTGCCCCTCTGTCTCGGTCTTTGTCTCATGCGCGTCTCTCTCTGTCTCTGTCTCTGTCTGTGTCTCTGTCTCTGTCTCTGTTTCTGTCTCTGTCTCTGTCTCTGTCTCTGTCTCTGTCTCTGTCTCTGTCTCTGTCTCTGTCTCTGTCTCTGTCTCTGTCTCTGTCTCTGTCTCTGTCTCTGTCTCTGTCTCTGTCTCTGTCTCTGTCTCTGTCTCTGTCTCTGTCTCTGTCTCTGTCTCTGTCTCTGTCTCTGTCTCTGTCTCTGTCTCTGTCTCTGTCTCTGTCTCTGTCCCTGTCTCTGTCTCTTTCCCCGTCTCTGTCTCTCTCTCTGTCGCTGTCTCTGTCTCTGTCTCTGCCTCTGTCTCTGTCCCTGTCTCTGTCTCCGTCTCCGTCTTTGTCTCTGTCTCTGTCTCTGGCTCCATCTCTGTCTCTGTCTCAGTCTCAGTCTCTGTCTCTGTCTCTGTCTCTGTCTCTGTCTCTGTCTCTGTCTTTGTATCCGTCTTTGTCTCCGTCTTTGTCTCCGTCGTTGTCTTCCTCTTTGTCTCCGCCTTTGTCTCCGCTTATGTCTCCTGCCCCTCTGTCTCGGTCTTTGTCTCATGCACCTCTGTCTCTGTCTCTGTCTCTGTCTGTGTCTGTGTCTTCGTCTTTGTCTCCGTCTTTGTGCCCGTCTTTGTCTCCGTATTTGTATCCGTCTGTGTAACCATCTTTGTCTCCGTCTTTGTCTCCGTCTTTGCCTCCGTCTTTGTCTTCGTCTTAGTCTCCGTGTTTGTCTCTGTCTTTGTCTCCGTCTTTGTGCCTGTCTTTGTCTCCATCTTTGTCACGGTCTTTGTCTCTGTATTTGTCTCCGTCTGTGTCTCCATATTTGTCTCCGTCTTTGTCTCCGTCTTTGTCTCCGTCGTCGTCTTCCTCTTTGTTTCCGTCTTTGCCTCCGCTTATGTCTCCTGCCCATCTGTCTCCGTCTCTCTCTTTCCCTCTGTATCTGTCTCTGTCCCTGTCCCTGTCTCTGTCTCTGGCTCTGTCTCTGTCTCTGTCTTTGTCTCCGTCTCTGTCTCTGTCTCTGCCTCTGTCTCTGTCTCTGTCTCTGTCTCTGTCCCTGTCTTTGTATCAGTCTTTATCTCCGTCTTTGTCTCCGTCGTCGTCTTCCTCTTGGTCTCCGTCTTTGTCTCCGCTTATGTCTCCTGCCCCTCTGTCTCGGTCTTTGTCTCATGCACCTCTGTCTCTGTCTCTGTCGCTGTCTCTCCCTCTGTCCCCGTCTCTGTCTCTGTCTCTGTCTCTGTCTCTGTCTCTGTCTCTGTCTGTGTCTCTGACTCTGTCTCGGTCTTTGTCTCCGTCTCTGTCTCTGTCTCTACCTCTGTCTCTGTCTCTGTCTCTGTCTCTGTCTCTGTCTCGGTCTCTGTCTCTGTCTCTGTCTCTGTCTCTGTCTCCGTCTCTGTCTCTGTCTCTGTCTGCGTCTCTGTCTCTGTGTATCTGTCTCTGCATCGCTGTCTCTGTGTCTATGTCTCTGTGCATCTGTCTTTGTGTCCCTGTCTCTGTCCCTGTCTCTATCTCTGTCTCTGTCGCTGTCTCTGCCTCTGTCTCAGCCCCTGCGTCTGTCTCCGTCTTTGTCTCCGTCTCTGTCTCTGTCTCTGCCTCTGCCTCCGTCTCCGTCTTTGTCTCTGTCCCTGTCTCTGACTCCATCTCTGTCTCTGTCTCTGTCTCTGTCTCTGTCTCTGTCTCTGTCTCTGTCTCTGTCTCTGTCTCTGTCTCTGTCTCTGTCTCTGTCTCTGTCTCTGTCTCTGTCTCTGTCTCTGTCTCTGTCTCCGTCTTTGTCTCTGTCTTTGTCTCCATCTTTGTCTCCGTCTTTGTCTCCGTCTTTGTCGCCGTCTTTGTCTCCGTCGTCGTCTTCCTCTTCGTCAGCGTCATTGTCTCCGTCTTTGTCTCCGTCTTTGTGTCCGTCTTTGTCTCCGTCTTTGTCTCCGTCTTCGCTTTCCTCTTTGTTTCCGACTTTGTCTCCGTCTTTGTCTCCTGCCTCAGGGTCACCGCCTTTGTCTCCTGCCCCTATGTTTCTGTCGCTCTCTCTGTCTCTGTCTGTGTCTCTGTCTCAGTCTCTGTCTCTGTCTCTGTCTCTGTCTCTGTCCCTGTCCCTATCTCTGTATCTGTCTCTGTCTCTGTCTCTGTCTCTGCCTCTGTCTCCGTCTCCGTCTCTGTCTCTGTCTCTGTCTCTGTCTCTGTCTCTGTCTCCATCTCTGTCTCTGTCTCTGTCTCTGTCTCTGTCTCTGTCTCTGTCTCTGTCTCTGTCTCTGTCTCTGTCTCTGTCTCTGTCTCCATCTCTGTCTCTGTCTCTGTCGCTGTTTCTGTCTCTGTCTCTGCCTCTGTCTCTGTCCCTGTTTCTGTCTCCATCTCCGTCTTTGTCTCTGTCCCTGTCTCTGACTCCATCTCTGTCTCTGTCTCAGTCTCTGTCTCAGTCTCTGTCCCTGTCCCTGTCTCTGTCTCTGTCTCTGTCTCTGTCTCTGTCTCTGTCTCTGTCTCTGTCTCTGTCTCCGTCTTTGTCTCTGTCTTTGTCTCCATCTTTGTCTCCGTCTTTGTCTCCGTCTTTGTCGCCGTCTTTGTCTCCGTCGTCGTCTTCCTCTTCGTCAGCGTCATTGTCTCCGTCTTTGTCTACGTCTTTGGCTACGTCTTTGTCATCGTCTTTGTCTCCGTCCATGTCTCCTGCCCCTTTGTCTCGGACTTTGTCTCATGCACCTGTGTCTCTGTCTCTGTCTCTGTCTGTGTCTCTGTCTCTGTCTCTATATTACACTCTGTCTCCGTCTTTGTCTTCGTCTTTGTCTCCGCCTTTGTGCCTGTCTTTGTCTCCGTATTTGTATCCGTCTGTGTAACCATCTTTGTCTCCGTCTTTGTCTCCGTCTTTGCCTCCGTCTTTGTCTTCGTCTTAGTCTCCGTCTTTGTCTCTGTCTTTGTCTCCGTCTTTGTGCCTGTCTTTGTCTCCATCTTTGTGACGGTCATTGTCTCTGTATTTGTCTCTGTCTGTGTCTCCATATTTGTCTCCGTCTTTGTCTCCGTCTTTGCCTCCGTCTTTGTATACGTCTTTGTCTCCGTCTTTGTCTCCGTCCATGTCTCCTGCCCCTCTGTCTCGGTCTTTGTCTCATGCGCGTCTCTCTCTGTCTCTGTCTCTGTCTCTGTCTCTGTCTCTGTCTCTGTCTTTGTCTTTGTATCCGTCTTTGTCTCCGTCTTTGTCTCCGTCTTTGTCTCCGTCTTTGCCTCCGTCTTGGCCTCAGTCTTTGTCTCCGTCTTTGTCTCCGTCTATGTCTCCGTCTTTGTCACCGTCTTTGTCTCCGTCGTCGTCTTCCTCTTCGTCTGCGTCTTTGTCTACGTCTTTGTCTACATCTTTGTCTACGTCCTTGTCTACGTCTTTGTCTCCGTCTTTGTCTCCGTCCATGTCTCCTGCCCCTCTGTCTCGGTCTTTCTCTCATATGCCTCTGCCTCTGTCTATGTCTCTGTCTCTGTCTGTGTCTCTGCCTCTGTCTCTGCCTCTGTCTTTTTCTCCGTCTTTGTCTCCGTCTTTTTCAGCGTCTTTGTCTCCATCGTCGTCTTCCTCTTCGTCTCCGTCTTTGTCTCCCTCTTTGCACCGTCTTTGTCTCCGTCTTTGTCTCCGTCTGTGTCTCCATCTTTGTCTCCGTCTTTGTCTCCGTCTTTGCCTCCGTCTTTGTCTCAGCCTTTGTCTCCGTCTTTGTCTCCGTCTTTGTCTTCCTACTTGTCTCTGTTTTTGTCTCCGTCTTTGTCTCTATCCCTGTCTCTGTCTCTGTCTCCGTCTCTGTCTCTGTCTGTCTCTGTCTCTGTCTCTGTCGCTGTCTCTGTCCCTGTCTCTGACTCTGTCTCTGTATCTGTCTCTGTCCCTGTCTCTGTCTCTGCCTCTGTCTCTGTCCCCGTCTCTGTCTCCGTCTCCGTCTCTGTCTCTGTCTCTGTCTCTGTCTCTGTCTCCATCTCTGTCTCTGTCTCCGTCCATCTCTCCTGCCCGTCAGTCTCGGTCTTTGTCTCATGCGCCTCTGTCTCTGTCTGTGTCTATGTCTCTGTCTCTGCCTCTGTATCGGGCTCTGTCCCTGTCCCTGTCTCTGTCTCTGTCTCTGTCTCTGTCCATGTCTCTGTCTCTGTCCCCGTCTCTGTCTCCGTCTCCGTCTCTGTCCCTGTCTCTGTCTCTGTCTCTGTCTCTGTCTCTGTCTCTGTCTCCATCTCTGTCTCTGTCTCTGTCTCTGTCTCTGTCTCTGTCTCTGTCTCTGTCTCTGTCTCTGTCTCTGTCTCTGTCTCTGTCTCTGTCTCTGTCTCTGTCTCTGTCTCTGTCTCTGTCTCTGTCTCTGTCTCTGTCTCCATCTCTGTCTCTGTCTCTGTCGCTGTTTCTGTCTCTGTCTCTGCCTCTGTCTCTGTCCCTGTTTCTGTCTCCATCTCCGTCTTTGTCTCTGTCCCTGTCTCTGGCTCCATCTCTGTCTCTGTCTCAGTCTCTGTCTCAGTCTCTGTCCCTGTCCCTGTCTCTGTCTCTGTCTCTGTCTCTGTCTCTGTCTCTGTCTCTGTCTCTGTCTCTGTCTCTGTCTCTGTCTCTGTCTCTGTCTCTGTCTCTGTCTCTGTCTCTGTCTCTGTCTCTGTCTCTGTCTCTGTCTCTGTCTCTGTCTCTGTCTCTGTCTCTGTCTCTGTCTCTGTCTCTGTCTCTGTCTCTGTCTCTGTCTCTGTCTCTGTCTCTGTCTCTGTCTCTGTCTCTGTCTCTGTCTCTGTCTCTGTCTCTGTCTCTGTCTCTGTCTCTGTCTCTGTCTCTGTCTCTGTCTCTGTCTCTGTCTCCGTCTTTGTCTCTGTCTTTGTCTCCATCTTTGTCTCCGTCTTTGTCTCCGTCTTTGTCGCCGTCTTTGTCTCCGTCGTCGTCTTCCTCTTCGTCAGCGTCATTGTCTCCGTCTTTGTCTACGTCTTTGGCTACGTCTTTGTCATCGTCTTTGTCTCCGTCCATGTCTCCTGCCCCTTTGTCTCGGACTTTGTCTCATGCACCTGTGTCTCTGTCTCTGTCTCTGTCTCTGTCTGTGTCTGTGTCTCTGTCTCTATATTACACTCTGTCTCCGTCTTTGTCTTCGTCTTTGTCTCCGTCTTTGTGCCTGTCTTTGTCTCCGTATTTGTATCCGTCTGTGTAACCATCTTTGTCTCCGTCTTTGTCTCCGTCTTTGCCTCCGTCTTTGTCTTCGTCTTAGTCTCCGTCTTTGTCTCTGTCTTTGTCTCCGTCTTTGTGCCTGTCTTTGTCTCCATCTTTGTGACGGTCTTTGTCTCTGTATTTGTCTCTGTCTGTGTCTCCA
The DNA here is from genome assembly GCA_945859595.2 of Megachile willughbiella. Lineage (NCBI taxonomy): Eukaryota > Metazoa > Arthropoda > Insecta > Hymenoptera > Megachilidae > Megachile > Megachile willughbiella. Next base: position 974,845 of record CAMAOD020000260.1, read on the forward strand.
TATTTGTCTCCGTCTTTGTCTCCGTCTTTGCCTCCGTCTTTGTCTACGTCTTTGTCTCCGTCTTTGTCTCCGTCCATGTCTCCTGCCCCTCTGTCTCGGTCTTTGTCTCATGCGCGTCTCTCTCTGTCTCTGTCTCTGTCTGTGTCTCTGTCTCTGTCTCTGTTTCTGTCTCTGTCTCTGTCTCTGTCTCTGTCTCTGTCTCTGTCTCTGTCTCTGTCTCTGTCTCTGTCTCTGTCTCTGTCTCTGTCTCTGTCTCTGTCTCTGTCTCTGTCTCTGTCTCTGTCTCTGTCTCTGTCTCTGTCTCTGTCTCTGTCTCTGTCTCTGTCTCTGTCTCTGTCTCTGTCTCTGTCTCTGTCTCTGTCTCTGTCCCTGTCTCTGTCTCTTTCCCCGTCTCTGTCTCTCTCTCTGTCGCTGTCTCTGTCTCTGTCTCTGCCTCTGTCTCTGTCCCTGTCTCTGTCTCCGTCTCCGTCTTTGTCTCTGTCTCTGTCTCTGGCTCCATCTCTGTCTCTGTCTCAGTCTCAGTCTCTGTCTCTGTCTCTGTCTCTGTCTCTGTCTCTGTCTCTGTCTTTGTATCCGTCTTTGTCTCCGTCTTTGTCTCCGTCGTTGTCTTCCTCTTTGTCTCCGCCTTTGTCTCCGCTTATGTCTCCTGCCCCTCTGTCTCGGTCTTTGTCTCATGCACCTCTGTCTCTGTCTCTGTCTCTGTCTGTGTCTGTGTCTTCGTCTTTGTCTCCGTCTTTGTGCCCGTCTTTGTCTCCGTATTTGTATCCGTCTGTGTAACCATCTTTGTCTCCGTCTTTGTCTCCGTCTTTGCCTCCGTCTTTGTCTTCGTCTTAGTCTCCGTGTTTGTCTCTGTCTTTGTCTCCGTCTTTGTGCCTGTCTTTGTCTCCATCTTTGTCACGGTCTTTGTCTCTGTATTTGTCTCCGTCTGTGTCTCCATATTTGTCTCCGTCTTTGTCTCCGTCTTTGCCTCCGTCTTTGTCTACGTCTTTGTCTCCGTCTTTGTCTCCGTCCATGTCTCCTGCCCCTCTGTCTCGGTCTTTGTCTCATGCGCGTCTCTCTCTGTCTCTGTCTCTGTCTGTGTCTCTGTCTCTGTCTCTGTTTCTGTCTCTGTCTCTGTCTCTGTCTCTGTCTCTGTCTCTGTCTCTGTCTCTGTCTCTGTCTCTGTCTCTGTCTCTGTCTCTGTCTCTGTCTCTGTCTCTGTCTCTGTCTCTGTCTCTGTCTCTGTCTCTGTCTCTGTCTCTGTCTCTGTCTCTGTCTCTGTCTCTGTCTCTGTCTCTGTCTCTGTCTCTGTCTCTGTCTCTGTCCCTGTCTCTGTCTCTTTCCCCGTCTCTGTCTCTCTCTCTGTCGCTGTCTCTGTCTCTGTCTCTGCCTCTGTCTCTGTCCCTGTCTCTGTCTCCGTCTCCGTCTTTGTCTCTGTCTCTGTCTCTGGCTCCATCTCTGTCTCTGTCTCAGTCTCAGTCTCTGTCTCTGTCTCTGTCTCTGTCTCTGTCTCTGTCTCTGTCTTTGTATCCGTCTTTGTCTCCGTCTTTGTCTCCGTCGTTGTCTTCCTCTTTGTCTCCGCCTTTGTCTCCGCTTATGTCTCCTGCCCCTCTGTCTCGGTCTTTGTCTCATGCACCTCTGTCTCTGTCTCTGTCTCTGTCTGTGTCTGTGTCTTCGTCTTTGTCTCCGTCTTTGTGCCCGTCTTTGTCTCCGTATTTGTATCCGTCTGTGTAACCATCTTTGTCTCCGTCTTTGTCTCCGTCTTTGCCTCCGTCTTTGTCTTCGTCTTAGTCTCCGTGTTTGTCTCTGTCTTTGTCTCCGTCTTTGTGCCTGTCTTTGTCTCCATCTTTGTCACGGTCTTTGTCTCTGTATTTGTCTCCGTCTGTGTCTCCATATTTGTCTCCGTCTTTGTCTCCGTCTTTGTCTCCGTCGTCGTCTTCCTCTTTGTTTCCGTCTTTGCCTCCGCTTATGTCTCCTGCCCATCTGTCTCCGTCTCTCTCTTTCCCTCTGTATCTGTCTCTGTCCCTGTCCCTGTCTCTGTCTCTGGCTCTGTCTCTGTCTCTGTCTTTGTCTCCGTCTCTGTCTCTGTCTCTGCCTCTGTCTCTGTCTCTGTCTCTGTCTCTGTCCCTGTCTTTGTATCAGTCTTTATCTCCGTCTTTGTCTCCGTCGTCGTCTTCCTCTTGGTCTCCGTCTTTGTCTCCGCTTATGTCTCCTGCCCCTCTGTCTCGGTCTTTGTCTCATGCACCTCTGTCTCTGTCTCTGTCGCTGTCTCTCCCTCTGTCCCCGTCTCTGTCTCTGTCTCTGTCTCTGTCTCTGTCTCTGTCTCTGTCTGTGTCTCTGACTCTGTCTCGGTCTTTGTCTCCGTCTCTGTCTCTGTCTCTACCTCTGTCTCTGTCTCTGTCTCTGTCTCTGTCTCTGTCTCGGTCTCTGTCTCTGTCTCTGTCTCTGTCTCTGTCTCCGTCTCTGTCTCTGTCTCTGTCTGCGTCTCTGTCTCTGTGTATCTGTCTCTGCATCGCTGTCTCTGTGTCTATGTCTCTGTGCATCTGTCTTTGTGTCCCTGTCTCTGTCCCTGTCTCTATCTCTGTCTCTGTCGCTGTCTCTGCCTCTGTCTCAGCCCCTGCGTCTGTCTCCGTCTTTGTCTCCGTCTCTGTCTCTGTCTCTGCCTCTGCCTCCGTCTCTGTCTCTGTCTGTGTCCCTGTCTCTGTCTCTGGGTCTCTGTCTGTGTGTCTCTGTCTCTGTCTCTGTCTCTGTCCCTGTCACTGTCGCTGTCTCTGTCCCTGTCTCTTTCTATGTCTCTGCCTCTGTCTCTGCCCTGTCTCTATCTCTGTCTCTGTCTCTGTCTCTGCCTCCGTCTCTGTGTCTTTCTCTGCCTCTGTCTCTGCCTCTGTCTCAGTCCCAGCGTCTGTCTCTGTCTCAGTCTCTGTCTCTGCCTCTGTCTCTGTCCCTGTCTCTGCCTCCGTCTCTGTGTCTGTCTCTGCCTCTGTCTCCGTCTCCGTCTCCATCTCTGTATCTGTGTCTGTCTCTCTTTCTATCTCTGTCTCTGTGTCTGCCTCCGTATCTGCCTCCGTCTGTGTCTCTGTCACTGTCTCTGGGTCTCTGTCTGTGTGTCTCTGCTTCTGTCTCCTTGTCTCTGTCGCTGCATCTCTGCCTCCGTGCCTATGTCTCTATGTGTCTGTCTCTGTCTTTGTCTCTGTCTCTGTCTCTGTCTCAGTCTCTGTCTCTGTCTCTGTCTCTGTCTCTGCCTCCGTCTCTGTGTCTTTCTCTGCCTCTGTCTCTGCCTCTGTCTCAGTCCCTGCGTCTGTCTCTGTCTCTGTCTCTGTCTCCGTCTCTGTCTCTGTCTCTGTCTCTGTCTCTGTCTCTGTCTGTGTCTCTGCCCCTGTCCCTCTCCCTGTCACTGTCGCTGTCTCTGTCCCTGTCTCTTTCTATGCCTCTGTCTCTGTCTCTGTCTCCGTCTCTGTCTCTGTCTCTGTCTGTTTCTCTGTCTCTGTCTCTGTCTCTGTCTCTGTCTCTGTCTCTGTCTCTGTCTCTGTCTCTGTCTCTGTCTCTGTCTCTGTCTGTGTCTCTGTCTCTGTCTCCGTCTCTGTCTCTGTCTCTGTCTCTGTCTCTGTGCCTGTGTCTCTGTCTCTGTGTCTCGTTCTCTCTGTCTCTCTCTCTGTCTCTGTCTCGGTGTCTGTGTCTCAGTGTCTCAGTCTCTGTCCCTGTCTCTGTCTCTGTCTCTGCCTCCGTCTCTGTGTCTGTCTCTGCCTCTGTCTCCGTCTCTGTCTCTGTCTCTGTCTCTGTCTCTGCCTCCGTCTCTGTGTCTGCCTCTGCCTCTGTCTCCGTCTCTGTCTCTGTCTCTGTCTCTGTCTCTGTCTCCGTCTCTGTCTCTGTCTCTACCTCTGTCTCTGTCTCTGTCTCTGTCTCTGTCTGTGTCTCTGTCTCTGTCTCTGTCTCTGTCTCTGTCTCTGTCTCTGTCTCTGTCTCTGTCTCTGTCTCTGTCTCTGTCTCTGTCTCTGTCTCTGTCTCTGTCTCTGTCTCTGTCTCTGTCTCTGTCTCTGTCTCTGTCTCTGTCTCTGTCTCTGTCTCTGTCTCTGTCTCTGTCTCTGTCTCTGCCTCCGTCTCTGTCTCCGTCTGTGTCTCTGTCTCTGTCTCTGGGTCTCTGTCTGTGTGTCTCTGCCTCTGTCTCCTTGTCTCTGTCTCTGCATCTCTGCACCCGTGCCTATGTCTCTATGTCCCTGTCTCTGTCTCTGTCTGTGTCTCTGTGTCTGTCTCTGCCTCTGTCTCCGTCTGTGTCTCTGTCTCTGTGTCTCTGTCTCTGCATCCCTGTCTCTGTGTCTCCGTCTCTGTGTCTCTGCCTCTGTCATTGTGTCTCGGTCTCTGTGAATCTCTCTGTCTCTGTCTCTGTGTCCCTGTCTCTGGGCCTCTGTCTGAGTGTCTCTGCCTCTGTCTCTTTGTCTCTCTATCAGTTTCTGTACCTCCGTGCCTATGTCTCTGTGTCTCTGCCTCTGTCTCTGTCTCTGTCTCTGTCTCTGTCTCTGTCTCTGTCGCTGTCTCTCCCTCTGTCTCTGTCTCTGTCTCCGTCCCTGGCTCTGTCTCTGTCTCTGTCTCCGTCTCTGTTTCTGTCTCTACCTCTGTCTCTGTCTCTGTCTCTGTCTCTGTCTCTGTCTCTGTCTCTGTCTCTGTATCTGTCCCTGTCACTGTCGCTGTCTCTGTCCCTGTCTCTTTCTATGTCTCTGTCTCTGTCTCTGCCCCTGTCCCTCTCCCTGTCACTGTCGCTGTCTCTGTCCCTGTCTCTTTCTATGCCTCTGTCTCTGTCTCTGTCTCCGTCTCTGTCTCTGTCTCTGTCTGTTTCTCTGTCTCTGTCTCTGTCTCTGTCTCTGCCTCCGTCTCTGTCTCTGTCTCTGTCTCTGTCTCTGTCTCTGTCGCTGTCTCTCCCTCTGTCTCTGTCTCTGTCTCCGTCCCTGGCTCTGTCTCTGTCTCTGTCTCCGTCTCTGTTTCTGTCTCTACCTCTGTCTCTGTCTCTGTCTCTGTCTCTGTCTCTGTCTCTGTCTCTGTCTCTGTATCTGTCTCTGTCTCTGTCACTGTCTCTGTCTCTGTCTGTTTCTCTGTCTCTGTCTCTGTCTCTGTCTCTGTCTCCGTCTCTGTCTCTGTCTCTGTCTCTGACTCTGTCTCAGTCTCTGTCTCTGTCTCTGTCTCTGTCTCTGCCTCAGTCTCTGTGTCTGTCTCTGCCTCTGTCTCCGTCTCCGTCTCCATCTCTGTCTCTGTGTCTGTCTCTCTTTCTATCTCTGTCTCTGTGTCTGCCTCCGTATCTGTCTCCGTCTGTGTCTCTGTCTCTGTCTCTGGGTCTCTGTCTGTGTGTCTCTGTCTCTGTCTCTGTCTCTGTCCCTGTCACTGTCGCTGTCTCTGTCCCTGTCTCTTTCTATGTCTCTGCCTCTGTCTCTGCCCTGTCTCTATCTCTGTCTCTGTCTCTGTCTCTGCCTCCGTCTCTGTGTCTTTCTCTGCCTCTGTCTCTGCCTCTGTGTCAGTCCCTGCGTCTGTCTCTGTCTCAGTCTCTGTCTCTGCCTCTGTCTCTGTCTCTGTCTCTGCCTCCGTCTCTGTGTCTGTCTCTGCCTCTGTCTCCGTCTCCGTCTCCATCTCTGTCTCTGTGTCTGTCTCTCTTTCTATCTCTGTCTCTGTGTCTGCCTCCGTATCTGTCTCCGTCTGTGTCTCTGTTTCTGTCTCTGGGTCTCTGTCTGTGTGTCTCTGTCTCTGTCTCTGTCTCTGTCCCTGTCACTGTCGCTGTCTCTGTCCCTGTCTCTTTCTATGTCTCTGTCTCTGTCTCTGCCCCTGTCCCTCTCCCTGTCACTGTCGCTGTCTCTGTCCCTGTCTCTTTCTATGCCTCTGTCTCTGTCTCTGTCTCCGTCTCTGTCTCTGTCTCTGTCTGTTTCTCTGTCTCTGTCTCTGTCTCTGTCTCTGTCTCTGTCTCTGTCTCTGTCTCTGTCTGTGTCTCTGTCTCTGTCTCCGTCTCTGTCTCTGTCTCTGTCTCTGTCTCTGTGCCTGTGTCTCTGTCTCTGTGTCTCGTTCTCTCTGTCTCTCTCTCTGTCTCTGTCTCGGTGTCTGTGTCTCAGTGTCTCAGTCTCTGTCCCTGTCTCTGTCTCTGTCTCTGCCTCCGTCTCTGTGTCTGTCTCTGCCTCTGTCTCCGTCTCTGTCTCTGTCTCTGTCTCTGTCTCTGCCTCCGTCTCTGTGTCTGCCTCTGCCTCTGTCTCCGTCTCTGTCTCTGTCTCTGTCTCCGTCTCTGTCTCTGCTCCTGTCCCTCTCCCTGTCACTGTCGCTGTCTCTGTCCCTGTCTCTTTCTATGCCTCTGTCTCTGTCTCTGTCTCTGTCTCCGTCTCTGTCTCTGTCTCTACCTCTGTCTCTGTCTCTGTCTCTGTCTCTGTCTCTGTCTCTGTCTCTGTCTCTGTCTCTGTCTCTGTCTCTGTCTCTGTCTCTGTCTCTGTCTCTGTCTCTGTCTCTGTCTCTGTCTCTGTCTCTGTCTCTGTCTCTGTCTCTGTCTCTGTCTCTGTCTCTGTCTCTGTCTCTGTCTCTGTCTCTGTCTCTGTCTCTGTCTCTGTCTCTGTCTCTGTCTCTGTCTCTGTCTCTGTATCTGTCTCTGTCTCTGTCTCTGTCTCTGTCTCTGTCTGTTTCTCTGTCTCTGTCTCTGTCTCTGTCTCTGTCTCCGTCTCTGTCTCTGTCTCTGTCTCTGACTCTGTCTCAGTCTCTGTCTCTGTCTCTGTCTCTGTCTCTGCCTCAGTCTCTGTGTCTGTCTCTGCCTCTGTCTCCGTCTCCGTCTCCATCTCTGTCTCTGTGTCTGTCTCCCTTTCTATCTCTGTCTCTGTGTCTGCCTCCGTATCTGTCTCCGTCTGTGTCTCTGTCTCTGTCTCTGGGTCTCTGTCTGTGTGTCTCTGTCTCTGTCTCTGTCTCTGTCCCTGTCACTGTCGCTGTCTCTGTCCCTGTCTCTTTCTATGTCTCTGCCTCTGTCTCTGCCCTGTCTCTATCTCTGTCTCTGTCTCTGCCTCTGCCTCCGTCTCTGTGTCTTTCTCTGCCTCTGTCTCTGCCTCTGTCTCAGTCCCTGCGTCTGTCTCTGTCTCAGTCTCTGTCTCTGCCTCTGTCTCTGTCTCTGTCTCTGCCTCCGTCTCTGTGTCTGTCTCTGCCTCTGTCTCCGTCTCCGTCTCCATCTCTGTCTCTGTGTCTGTCTCTCTTTCTATCTCTGTCTCTGTGTCTGCCTCCGTATCTGTCTCCGTCTGTGTCTCTGTCTCTGTCTCTGGGTCTCTGTCTGTGTGTCTCTGCTTCTGTCTCCTTGTCTCTGTCGCTGCATCTCTGCCTCCGTGCCTATGTCTCTATGTGTCTGTCTCTGTCTTTGTCTCTGTCTCTGTCTCTGTCTCAGTCTCTGTCTCTGTCTCTGTCTCTGTCTCTGCCTCCGTCTCTGTGTCTTTCTCTGCCTCTGTCTCTGCCTCTGTCTCAGTCCCTGCGTCTGTCTCTGTCTCTGTCTCTGTCTCCGTCTCTGTCTCTGTCTCTGTCTCTGTCTCTGTCTCTGTCTCTGTCTCTGTCTCTGTCTCTGCCCCTGTCCCTCTCCCTGTCACTGTCGCTGTCTCTGTCCCTGTCTCTTTCTATGCCTCTGTCTCTGTCTCTGTCTCTGTCTCTGTGCCTGTGTCTCTGTCTCTGTGTCTCGTTCTCTCTGTCTCTCTCTCTGTCTCTGTCTCGGTGTCTGTGTCTCAGTGTCTCAGTCTCTGTCCCTGTCTCTGTCTCTGTCTCTGCCTCCGTCTCTGTGTCTGTCTCTGCCTCTGTCTCCGTCTCTGTCTCTGTCTCTGTCTCTGTCTCTGCCTCCGTCTCTGTGTCTGCCTCTGCCTCTGTCTCCGTCTCTGTCTCTGTCTCTGTCTCCGTCTCTGTCTCTGCTCCTGTCCCTCTCACTGTCACTGTCGCTGTCTCTGTCCCTGTCTCTTTCTATGCCTCTGTCTCTGTCTCTGTCTCTGTCTCCGTCTCTGTCTCTGTCTCTACCTCTGTCTCTGTCTCTGTCTCTGTCTCTGTCTCTGTCTCTGTCTCTGTCTCTGTCTCTGTCTCTGTCTCTGTCTCTGTCTCTGTCTCTGTCTCTGTCTCTGTCTCTGTCTCTGTCTCTGTCTCTGTCTCTGTCTCTGTCTCTGTCTCTGTCTCTGTCTCTGTCTCTGTCTCTGTCTCTGTCTCTGTCTCTGTCTCTGTATCTGTCTCTGTCTCTGTCTCTGTCTCTGTCTCTGTCTGTTTCTCTGTCTCTGTCTCTGTCTCTGTCTCTGTCTCCGTCTCTGTCTCTGTCTCTGTCTCTGACTCTGTCTCAGTCTCTGTCTCTGTCTCTGTCTCTGTCTCTGCCTCAGTCTCTGTGTCTGTCTCTGCCTCTGTCTCCGTCTCCGTCTCCATCTCTGTCTCTGTGTCTGTCTCCCTTTCTATCTCTGTCTCTGTGTCTGCCTCCGTATCTGTCTCCGTCTGTGTCTCTGTCTCTGTCTCTGGGTCTCTGTCTGTGTGTCTCTGTCTCTGTCTCTGTCTCTGTCCCTGTCACTGTCGCTGTCTCTGTCCCTGTCTCTTTCTATGTCTCTGCCTCTGTCTCTGCCCTGTCTCTATCTCTGTCTCTGTCTCTGCCTCTGCCTCCGTCTCTGTGTCTTTCTCTGCCTCTGTCTCTGCCTCTGTCTCAGTCCCTGCGTCTGTCTCTGTCTCAGTCTCTGTCTCTGCCTCTGTCTCTGTCTCTGTCTCTGCCTCCGTCTCTGTGTCTGTCTCTGCCTCTGTCTCCGTCTCCGTCTCCATCTCTGTCTCTGTGTCTGTCTCTCTTTCTATCTCTGTCTCTGTGTCTGCCTCCGTATCTGTCTCCGTCTGTGTCTCTGTCTCTGTCTCTGGGTCTCTGTCTGTGTGTCTCTGCTTCTGTCTCCTTGTCTCTGTCGCTGCATCTCTGCCTCCGTGCCTATGTCTCTATGTGTCTGTCTCTGTCTTTGTCTCTGTCTCTGTCTCTGTCTCAGTCTCTGTCTCTGTCTCTGTCTCTGTCTCTGCCTCCGTCTCTGTGTCTTTCTCTGCCTCTGTCTCTGCCTCTGTCTCAGTCCCTGCGTCTGTCTCTGTCTCTGTCTCTGTCTCCGTCTCTGTCTCTGTCTCTGTCTCTGTCTCTGTCTCTGTCTCTGTCTCTGTCTCTGCCCCTGTCCCTCTCCCTGTCACTGTCGCTGTCTCTGTCCCTGTCTCTTTCTATGCCTCTGTCTCTGTCTCTGTCTCCGTCTCTGTCTCTGTCTCTGTCTGTTTCTCTGTCTCTGTCTCTGTCTCTGTCTCTGTCTCTGTCTCTGTCTCTGTCTCTGTCTCTGTCTCTGTCTCTGTCTCTGTCTCTGTTTCTGTCTCTGTCTCTGTCTCTGTCTGTGTCTCTGTCTCTGTCTCTGTCTCTGTCTGTGTCTCTGACTCTGTCTCGGTCTTTGTCTCCGTCTCTGTCTCTGTCTCTACCTCTGTCTCTGTCTCTGTCTCTGTCTCTGTCTCTGTCTCTGTCTCTGTCTCTGTCTCTGCCTCGGTCTCTGTCTCTGTCTCTGTCTCTGTCTCTGTCTCCGTCTCTGTCTCTGTCTCTGTCTGCGTCTCTGTCTCTGTGTATCTGTCTCTGCACCGCTGTCTCTGTGTCTATGTCTCTGTGCATCTGTCTTTGTGTCCCTGTCTCTGTCCCTGTGTCTCCATCTCTGTCTCTCTGTCTCTGTGTCTCTGTCTCTGTGTCACTGTCTCTGCGTCTCTGTCTCTGTGTCTGTGTCTCTGTCTCGGTGTCTCTGTCTCTGTGTCTCTTTCCCTGAATCTCTGTCTATTTGCCTCTGTCTCCGTCTCCATCTATCTCTCTGTCTCTGTCTCTGTCCCTGCCTCCGTCTCTGTCTCCGTCTGTGTATCTGTCTCTGTCTCTGTGTCTGTCTCTGTATCTGCCTCTGTCTCTGTCTCTGTCTCTGTCTCTGTCTCTGTCTCTGTCTCTGTCTGTGTCTCTGTCTCTGTCTCTGCCTCTGTCGCTGTCTCTCCCTCTGTCTCTGTCTCTATCTCTGTCTCTGTCTCTGTATCTGCCTCTGTCTCTGTCTCTGTCTCTGTCTCTGTCTCTACCTCTGTCTCTGTCTCTGTCTCTCTCTGTGTCTCTGACTCTGTCTCGGTCTTTGTCTCCGTCTCTGTCTCTGTCTCTGTCTCTGTCTCTGTCTCTGTCACTGTCACTGTCGCTGTCTCTGTCCCTGTCTCTTTCTATGTCTCTGTCTCTGTCTCTGTCTCTGTCTCTGTCTCTGTCTCCGTCTCTGTCTCTGCGCCTGTTCCTCTCCCTGTCACTGTCGCTGTCTCTGTCCCTGTCTCTTTCTATGCCTCTGTCTCTGTCTCTGTCTCTCTCTCCGTCTCTGTCTCTGTCTCTACCTCTGTCTCTGTCTCTGTCTCTGTCTCTGTCTCTGTCTCTGTCTCTGTCTCTGTCTCTGTCTCTGTCTCTGTCTCTGTCTCTGTCTCTGTCTCTGTCTCTATCTCTGTCTCTGTCTCCGTCTCTGCCTCCGTCTCTGTCTCCGTCTGTGTCTCTGTCTCTGTCTCTGGGTCTCTGTCTGTGTGTCTCTGCCTCTGTCTCCTTGTCTCTGTCTCTGCATTTCTGCACCCGTGCCTATGTCTCTATGTCCCTGTCTCTGTCTCTGTCTGTGTCTCTGTGTCTGTCTCTGCCTCTGTCTCCGTCTGTGTCTCTGTCTCTGTCTCTGTCTCTGTCTCTGTCTCTGTCTCTGTCTCTGTCTCTGTCTCTGTCTCTGTCTCTGTCTCCGTCTCTGTCTCTGTCTCTGTCTCTGTCTCTGTCTCTGTCTCTGTCTCTGTCTCTGTCTCTGTCTCTGTCTCTGTCTCTGCCTCTGTCTCTGCCCTGTCTCTATCTCTGTCTCTGTCGCTGTCTCTGCCTCTGTCTCCATCTTTGTCTCCGTCTCTGTCTCTGTCTTTGTCTCTGTCTCTGCCTCTGTCGCTGTCTCTCCCTCTGTCTCTGTCTCTGTCTCTGCCTCTGTATCTGCCTCTGTCTCCGTCTCCGTCTTCGGCTCCATCTCTGTCTCTGTCTCTGTCTCTCTTTCTATCTATGTCTCTGTCTCTGTCTCTGTCTCCGTCTCAGTCTCCGTCTCCATCTCTGTCTCTGTCTCTGTCTCTCTTTCTATCTCTGTCTCTGTCTCTGTCTCTGTCTCTGTCTCTGTCTCTGTCTCTGTCTCTGTCTCTGTCTCTGTCTCTGTCTCTGTCTCTGTCTCTGTCTCTGTCTCTGTCGCTGTCTCTCCCTCTGTCTCTGTCTCTGTCTCCGTCCCTGGCTCTGTCTCTGCCTCTGTCTCCGTCTCTGTCTCTGCCTCTGTCTCTATCTCCGTCTCCGTCTCTGTCTCTGTCTCTGTCTCTGTCTCTGTCTCTGTCTCTGTCTCTGTCTCTGTCTCTGTCTCTGTCTCTGTCTCTGTCTCTGTCTCTGTCTCTGTCTCCGTCTCTGTCTCTGTCTCTGTCTCTGTCTCTGTCTCTGTCTCTGTCTCTGTCTCTGTCTCTGCCTCTGTCTCTGCCCTGTCTCTATCTCTGTCTCTGTCGCTGTCTCTGCCTCTGTCTCCATCTTTGTCTCCGTCTCTGTCTCTGTCTCTGTCTCTGTCTCTGCCTCTGTCGCTGTCTCTCCCTCTGTCTCTGTCTCTGTCTCTGCCTCTGTATCTGCCTCTGTCTCCGTCTCCGTCTTCGGCTCCATCTCTGTCTCCGTCTCTGTCTCTGTCTCTGTCTCTGTCTCTGTCTCTGTCTCTGCCCCTGTTCCTCTCCCTGTCACTGTCGCTGTCTCTTTCTATGCCTCTGTCTCTGTCTCTGTCTCCGTCTCTGTCTCTGTCTCTGTCTGTTTCTCTGTCTCTGTCTATGCCTCTGTCTCTGTCTCTGTCTCTGTCTCTGTCTCTGTCTCTGTCTCTGTCTCTGTCTCTGTCTCTGTCTCTGTCTCTGTCTGTGCCTCTGTCTCTGTCTCTGTCTCTGTCTCTGTCTTTGTCTCTGTCTCTGTGCCTGTGTCTCTGTCTCTGTGTCTCGTTCTCTCTGTCTCTCTCTCTGTCTCTGTCTCGGTGTCTGTGTCTCAGTGTCTCAGTCTCTGTCCCTGTCTCTGTCTCTGTCTCTGCCTCCGTCTCTGTGTCTGTCTCTGCCTCTGTCTCCGTCTCTGTCTTTGTCTCTGTCTCTGTCTCTGCCTCCGTCTCTGTGTCTGCCTCTGCCTCTGTCTCCGTCTCTGTCTCTGTCTCTGTGTCTCTGTCTCTGCATCTCTGTCTCTGTGTCTCCGTCTCTGTGTCTCTGCCTCTGTCATTGTGTCTCGGTCTCTGTGAATCTCTCTGTCTCTGTCTCTGTGTCTCTGTCTCTGGGTCTCTGTATCAGTTTCTCTGCCTCCGTGCCTATGTCTCTGTGTCTCTGTCTCTGTCTCTGTCTCTGTCTCTGTCGCTGTCTCTCCCTCTGTCTCCGTCTCTGTCTCTGCCTCTGTCTCTGCCCTGTCTCTATCTCTGTCTCTGTCGCTGTCTCTGCCTCTGTCTCAGTCCCTGCGTCTGTCTCCATCTTTGTCTCCGTCTCTGTCTCTGTCTCTGCCTCTGTCTCTGCCTCTGTCGCTGTCTCTCCCTCTGTCTCTGTCTCTGTCTCTGCCTCCGTATCTGCCTCGGTCTCTGTCTCTGTCTCTGTCTCTGTCTCTACCTCTGTCTCTGTCTCTGTCTCTGTCTGTGTCTCTGACTCTGTCTCGGTCTTTGTCTCCGTCTCTGTATCTGTCTCTACCTCTGTCTCTGTCTCTGTCTCTGTCTCTGTCTCTGTCTCTGTCTCTGTCTCTGTCTCTGTCTCTGTCTCTGTCTCTGTCTCTGTCTCTGTCTCTGTCTCTGTCTCTGTCTCTGTCTCTCCCTCTGTCTCTGTCTCTGTCTCCATCTCTGTCTCTGCCTCTGTCTCCGTCTCTGTCTTTGTCTCTGTCTCTGTCTCTGCCTCCGTCTTTGTGTCTGCCTCTGCCTCTGTCTCCGTCTCTGTCTCTGTCTCTGTGTCTCTGTCTCTGCATCTCTGTCTCCGTGCCTATGTCTCTATGTGTCTGTCTCTGTCTTTGTCTCTGTCTCTGTCTCTGTCTCAGTCTCTGTCTCTGTCTCTGTCTCTGTCTCTGCCTCCGTCTCTGTGTCTTTCTCTGCCTCTGTCTCTGCCTCTGTCTCAGTCCCTGCGTCTGTCTCTGTCTCTGTCTCTGTCTCCGTCTCTGTCTCTGTCTCTGTCTCTGTCTCTGTCTCTGTCTCTGTCTCTGTCTCTGTCTCTGCCCCTGTCCCTCTCCCTGTCACTGTCGCTGTCTCTGTCCCTGTCTCTTTCTATGCCTCTGTCTCTGTCTCTGTCTCTGTCTCTGTGCCTGTGTCTCTGTCTCTGTGTCTCGTTCTCTCTGTCTCTCTCTCTGTCTCTGTCTCGGTGTCTGTGTCTCAGTGTCTCAGTCTCTGTCCCTGTCTCTGTCTCTGTCTCTGCCTCCGTCTCTGTGTCTGTCTCTGCCTCTGTCTCCGTCTCTGTCTCTGTCTCTGTCTCTGTCTCTGCCTCCGTCTCTGTGTCTGCCTCTGCCTCTGTCTCCGTCTCTGTCTCTGTCTCTGTCTCCGTCTCTGTCTCTGCTCCTGTCCCTCTCACTGTCACTGTCGCTGTCTCTGTCCCTGTCTCTTTCTATGCCTCTGTCTCTGTCTCTGTCTCTGTCTCCGTCTCTGTCTCTGTCTCTACCTCTGTCTCTGTCTCTGTCTCTGTCTCTGTCTCTGTCTCTGTCTCTGTCTCTGTCTCTGTCTCTGTCTCTGTCTCTGTCTCTGTCTCTGTCTCTGTCTCTGTCTCTGTCTCTGTCTCTGTCTCTGTCTCTGTCTCTGTCTCTGTCTCTGTCTCTGTCTCTGTCTCTGTCTCTGTCTCTGTCTCTGTCTCTGTCTCTGTCTCTGTCTCTGTCTCTGTCTCTGTCTCTGTCTCTGTCTCTGTCTCTGTATCTGTCTCTGTCTCTGTCTCTGTCTCTGTCTCTGTCTGTTTCTCTGTCTCTGTCTCTGTCTCTGTCTCTGTCTCCGTCTCTGTCTCTGTCTCTGTCTCTGACTCTGTCTCAGTCTCTGTCTCTGTCTCTGTCTCTGTCTCTGCCTCAGTCTCTGTGTCTGTCTCTGCCTCTGTCTCCGTCTCCGTCTCCATCTCTGTCTCTGTGTCTGTCTCCCTTTCTATCTCTGTCTCTGTGTCTGCCTCCGTATCTGTCTCCGTCTGTGTCTCTGTCTCTGTCTCTGGGTCTCTGTCTGTGTGTCTCTGTCTCTGTCTCTGTCTCTGTCCCTGTCACTGTCGCTGTCTCTGTCCCTGTCTCTTTCTATGTCTCTGCCTCTGTCTCTGCCCTGTCTCTATCTCTGTCTCTGTCTCTGCCTCTGCCTCCGTCTCTGTGTCTTTCTCTGCCTCTGTCTCTGCCTCTGTCTCAGTCCCTGCGTCTGTCTCTGTCTCAGTCTCTGTCTCTGCCTCTGTCTCTGTCTCTGTCTCTGCCTCCGTCTCTGTGTCTGTCTCTGCCTCTGTCTCCGTCTCCGTCTCCATCTCTGTCTCTGTGTCTGTCTCTCTTTCTATCTCTGTCTCTGTGTCTGCCTCCGTATCTGTCTCCGTCTGTGTCTCTGTCTCTGTCTCTGGGTCTCTGTCTGTGTGTCTCTGCTTCTGTCTCCTTGTCTCTGTCGCTGCATCTCTGCCTCCGTGCCTATGTCTCTATGTGTCTGTCTCTGTCTTTGTCTCTGTCTCTGTCTCTGTCTCAGTCTCTGTCTCTGTCTCTGTCTCTGTCTCTGCCTCCGTCTCTGTGTCTTTCTCTGCCTCTGTCTCTGCCTCTGTCTCAGTCCCTGCGTCTGTCTCTGTCTCTGTCTCTGTCTCCGTCTCTGTCTCTGTCTCTGTCTCTGTCTCTGTCTCTGTCTCTGTCTCTGTCTCTGCCCCTGTCCCTCTCCCTGTCACTGTCGCTGTCTCTGTCCCTGTCTCTTTCTATGCCTCTGTCTCTGTCTCTGTCTCCGTCTCTGTCTCTGTCTCTGTCTGTTTCTCTGTCTCTGTCTCTGTCTCTGTCTCTGTCTCTGTCTCTGTCTCTGTCTCTGTCTCTGTCTCTGTCTCTGTCTCTGTCTCTGTTTCTGTCTCTGTCTCTGTCTCTGTCTGTGTCTCTGTCTCTGTCTCTGTCTCTGTCTGTGTCTCTGACTCTGTCTCGGTCTTTGTCTCCGTCTCTGTCTCTGTCTCTACCTCTGTCTCTGTCTCTGTCTCTGTCTCTGTCTCTGTCTCTGTCTCTGTCTCTGTCTCTGCCTCGGTCTCTGTCTCTGTCTCTGTCTCTGTCTCTGTCTCCGTCTCTGTCTCTGTCTCTGTCTGCGTCTCTGTCTCTGTGTATCTGTCTCTGCACCGCTGTCTCTGTGTCTATGTCTCTGTGCATCTGTCTTTGTGTCCCTGTCTCTGTCCCTGTGTCTCCATCTCTGTCTCTCTGTCTCTGTGTCTCTGTCTCTGTGTCACTGTCTCTGCGTCTCTGTCTCTGTGTCTGTGTCTCTGTCTCGGTGTCTCTGTCTCTGTGTCTCTTTCCCTGAATCTCTGTCTATTTGCCTCTGTCTCCGTCTCCATCTATCTCTCTGTCTCTGTCTCTGTCCCTGCCTCCGTCTCTGTCTCCGTCTGTGTATCTGTCTCTGTCTCTGTGTCTGTCTCTGTATCTGCCTCTGTCTCTGTCTCTGTCTCTGTCTCTGTCTCTGTCTCTGTCTCTGTCTGTGTCTCTGTCTCTGTCTCTGCCTCTGTCGCTGTCTCTCCCTCTGTCTCTGTCTCTATCTCTGTCTCTGTCTCTGTATCTGCCTCTGTCTCTGTCTCTGTCTCTGTCTCTGTCTCTACCTCTGTCTCTGTCTCTGTCTCTCTCTGTGTCTCTGACTCTGTCTCGGTCTTTGTCTCCGTCTCTGTCTCTGTCTCTGTCTCTGTCTCTGTCTCTGTCACTGTCACTGTCGCTGTCTCTGTCCCTGTCTCTTTCTATGTCTCTGTCTCTGTCTCTGTCTCTGTCTCTGTCTCTGTCTCCGTCTCTGTCTCTGCGCCTGTTCCTCTCCCTGTCACTGTCGCTGTCTCTGTCCCTGTCTCTTTCTATGCCTCTGTCTCTGTCTCTGTCTCTCTCTCCGTCTCTGTCTCTGTCTCTACCTCTGTCTCTGTCTCTGTCTCTGTCTCTGTCTCTGTCTCTGTCTCTGTCTCTGTCTCTGTCTCTGTCTCTGTCTCTGTCTCTGTCTCTGTCTCTGTCTCTATCTCTGTCTCTGTCTCCGTCTCTGCCTCCGTCTCTGTCTCCGTCTGTGTCTCTGTCTCTGTCTCTGGGTCTCTGTCTGTGTGTCTCTGCCTCTGTCTCCTTGTCTCTGTCTCTGCATTTCTGCACCCGTGCCTATGTCTCTATGTCCCTGTCTCTGTCTCTGTCTGTGTCTCTGTGTCTGTCTCTGCCTCTGTCTCCGTCTGTGTCTCTGTCTCTGTCTCTGTCTCTGTCTCTGTCTCTGTCTCTGTCTCTGTCTCTGTCTCTGTCTCTGTCTCTGTCTCCGTCTCTGTCTCTGTCTCTGTCTCTGTCTCTGTCTCTGTCTCTGTCTCTGTCTCTGTCTCTGTCTCTGTCTCTGTCTCTGCCTCTGTCTCTGCCCTGTCTCTATCTCTGTCTCTGTCGCTGTCTCTGCCTCTGTCTCCATCTTTGTCTCCGTCTCTGTCTCTGTCTTTGTCTCTGTCTCTGCCTCTGTCGCTGTCTCTCCCTCTGTCTCTGTCTCTGTCTCTGCCTCTGTATCTGCCTCTGTCTCCGTCTCCGTCTTCGGCTCCATCTCTGTCTCTGTCTCTGTCTCTCTTTCTATCTATGTCTCTGTCTCTGTCTCTGTCTCCGTCTCAGTCTCCGTCTCCATCTCTGTCTCTGTCTCTGTCTCTCTTTCTATCTCTGTCTCTGTCTCTGTCTCTGTCTCTGTCTCTGTCTCTGTCTCTGTCTCTGTCTCTGTCTCTGTCTCTGTCTCTGTCTCTGTCTCTGTCTCTGTCTCTGTCGCTGTCTCTCCCTCTGTCTCTGTCTCTGTCTCCGTCCCTGGCTCTGTCTCTGCCTCTGTCTCCGTCTCTGTCTCTGCCTCTGTCTCTATCTCCGTCTCCGTCTCTGTCTCTGTCTCTGTCTCTGTCTCTGTCTCTGTCTCTGTCTCTGTCTCTGTCTCTGTCTCTGTCTCTGTCTCTGTCTCTGTCTCTGTCTCTGTCTCCGTCTCTGTCTCTGTCTCTGTCTCTGTCTCTGTCTCTGTCTCTGTCTCTGTCTCTGTCTCTGCCTCTGTCTCTGCCCTGTCTCTATCTCTGTCTCTGTCGCTGTCTCTGCCTCTGTCTCCATCTTTGTCTCCGTCTCTGTCTCTGTCTCTGTCTCTGTCTCTGCCTCTGTCGCTGTCTCTCCCTCTGTCTCTGTCTCTGTCTCTGCCTCTGTATCTGCCTCTGTCTCCGTCTCCGTCTTCGGCTCCATCTCTGTCTCCGTCTCTGTCTCTGTCTCTGTCTCTGTCTCTGTCTCTGTCTCTGCCCCTGTTCCTCTCCCTGTCACTGTCGCTGTCTCTTTCTATGCCTCTGTCTCTGTCTCTGTCTCCGTCTCTGTCTCTGTCTCTGTCTGTTTCTCTGTCTCTGTCTATGCCTCTGTCTCTGTCTCTGTCTCTGTCTCTGTCTCTGTCTCTGTCTCTGTCTCTGTCTCTGTCTCTGTCTCTGTCTCTGTCTGTGCCTCTGTCTCTGTCTCTGTCTCTGTCTCTGTCTTTGTCTCTGTCTCTGTGCCTGTGTCTCTGTCTCTGTGTCTCGTTCTCTCTGTCTCTCTCTCTGTCTCTGTCTCGGTGTCTGTGTCTCAGTGTCTCAGTCTCTGTCCCTGTCTCTGTCTCTGTCTCTGCCTCCGTCTCTGTGTCTGTCTCTGCCTCTGTCTCCGTCTCTGTCTTTGTCTCTGTCTCTGTCTCTGCCTCCGTCTCTGTGTCTGCCTCTGCCTCTGTCTCCGTCTCTGTCTCTGTCTCTGTGTCTCTGTCTCTGCATCTCTGTCTCTGTGTCTCCGTCTCTGTGTCTCTGCCTCTGTCATTGTGTCTCGGTCTCTGTGAATCTCTCTGTCTCTGTCTCTGTGTCTCTGTCTCTGGGTCTCTGTATCAGTTTCTCTGCCTCCGTGCCTATGTCTCTGTGTCTCTGTCTCTGTCTCTGTCTCTGTCTCTGTCGCTGTCTCTCCCTCTGTCTCCGTCTCTGTCTCTGCCTCTGTCTCTGCCCTGTCTCTATCTCTGTCTCTGTCGCTGTCTCTGCCTCTGTCTCAGTCCCTGCGTCTGTCTCCATCTTTGTCTCCGTCTCTGTCTCTGTCTCTGCCTCTGTCTCTGCCTCTGTCGCTGTCTCTCCCTCTGTCTCTGTCTCTGTCTCTGCCTCCGTATCTGCCTCGGTCTCTGTCTCTGTCTCTGTCTCTGTCTCTACCTCTGTCTCTGTCTCTGTCTCTGTCTGTGTCTCTGACTCTGTCTCGGTCTTTGTCTCCGTCTCTGTATCTGTCTCTACCTCTGTCTCTGTCTCTGTCTCTGTCTCTGTCTCTGTCTCTGTCTCTGTCTCTGTCTCTGTCTCTGTCTCTGTCTCTGTCTCTGTCTCTGTCTCTGTCTCTGTCTCTGTCTCTGTCTCTGTCTCTCCCTCTGTCTCTGTCTCTGTCTCCATCTCTGTCTCTGCCTCTGTCTCCGTCTCTGTCTTTGTCTCTGTCTCTGTCTCTGCCTCCGTCTTTGTGTCTGCCTCTGCCTCTGTCTCCGTCTCTGTCTCTGTCTCTGTGTCTCTGTCTCTGCATCTCTGTCTCTGTGTCTCCGTCTCTGTGTCTCTGCCTCTGTCATTGTGTCTCGGTCTCTGTGAATCTCTCTGTCTCTGTCTCTGTGTCTCTGTCTCTGGGTCTCTGTATCAGTTTCTCTGCCTCCGTGCCTATGTCTCTGTGTCTCTGTCTCTGTCTCTGTCTCTGTCTCTGTCGCTGTCTCTCCCTCTGTCTCCGTCTCTGTCTCTGTCTCTGTCTCTGTCTCTGTCTCTGTCTCTGTCTCTGTCTCTGTCTCTGTCTCTGTCTCTGTCTCTGTCTCCGTCTCTGTCTCTGTCTCTGTCTCTGTCTCTGTCTCTGTCTCTGTCTCTGTCTCTGTCTCTGTCTCTGTCTCTGTCTCTGTCTCAGTCTCTGTCTCTGTCTCTGTCTCTGTCTCTGTCTCTGTCTCTGTCTCTGTCTGTGTCTCTGTCTCTGTCTCGGTCTTTGTCTCCGTCTCCGTCTCTGTCTCTGTCTCTGTCTCTGTCTCTGTCTCTGTCTCTGCCCCTGTCCCTCTCCCTGTCACTGTGGCTGTCTCTGTCCCTGTCTCTTTTTATGCCTCTGTCTCTGTCTCTGTCTCCGTCTCTGTCTCTGTCTCTGTCTCTGTCTCCGTCTCTGTCTCTGTCTCTGTCTGTTTCTCTGTCTCTGTCTCTGTCTCTGTCTCTGTCTCTGTCTCTGTCTCTGTCTCTGTCTCTGTCTCTATCTCTGTCTCTGCCTCTGTCGCTGTCTCTTCCTCTGTCTCTGTCTCTGTCTCTGTCTCTGTCTCTGCCTCTGTCTCTGTCTCTGTCTCTGTCTCTGTCTCTGTCTCTGTCTCTGTCTCTGTCGCTGTCTCTGCCTCTGTCTCAGTCCCTGCGTCTGTCTCCATCTTTGTCTCCGTCTCTGTCTCTGTCTCTGTCTCTGTCTCTGTCTCTGCCTCTGTCGCTGTCTCTCCCTTTGTCTCTGTCTCTGTCTCTGTCTCTGTATCTGCCTCTGTCTCTGTCTCTGTCTCTGTCTCTACCTCTGTCTCTGTCTCTGTCTCTGTCTGTGTCTCTGACTCTGTCTCGGTCTTTGTCTCCGTCTCTGTCTCTGTCTCTGTCTCTGTCTCTGTCCCTGTCACTGTCGCTGTCTCTGTCCCTGTCTCTTTCTATGTCTCTGTCTCTATCTCTGTCTCTGTCTCTGTCTCTGCCTCCGTCTCTGTCTCCGTCTGTGTCTCTGTCTCTGTCTCTGGGTCTCTGTCTGTGTGTCTCTGTCTCTGCATCCCTGTCTCTGTGTCTCCGTCTCTGTGTCTCTGCCTCTGTCATTGTGTCTCGGTCTCTGTGAATCTCTCTGTCTCTGTCTCTGTGTCCCTGCCTCTGGGTCTCTGTCTGAGTGTCTCTGCCTCTGTCTCTTTGTCTCTCTATCAGTTTCTCTGCCTCCGTGCCTTTGTCTCTGTGTCTCTGCCTCTGTCTCTGTCTCTGTCTCTGTCTCTGTCTCTGTCGCTGTCTCTCCCTCTGTCTCTGTCTCTGTCTCCGTCCCTGGCTCTGTCTCTGCCTCTGTCTCCGTCTCTGTCTCTGTCTCTGCCTCTATGTCCGTCTCCGTCTCTGTCTCTGTCTCTGTCTCTGTCTCTGTCTCTGTCTCTGTCTCCGTCTCTGTCTCTGTCTCTGTCTCTGTCTCTGTCTCTGTCTCTGTCTCTGTCTCTGTCTCTGTCTCTGTCTCTGTCTCCGTCTCTGTCTCTGTCTCTGTCTCTGTCTCTGTCTCTGTCTCTGTCTCTGTCTCTGACTCTGTCTCGGTCTTTGTCTCCGTCTCTGTCTCTGTCTCTACCTCTGTCTCTGTCTCTGTCTCTGTCTCTGTCTCTGTCTCTGTCTCTGTCTCTGTCTCTGTCTCTGTCTCTGTCTCTGTCTCTGTCTGTGTCTCTGTCTCTGTCTCTCCCTCTGTCTCTGTCTCTGTCTCTGTCTCTGCCTCTGTCTCCGTCTCTGTCGTTGTCTCTGTCTCTGTCTCTGCCTCCGTCTCTGTGTCTGCCTCTGCCTCTGTCTCCGTCTCTGTCTCTGTCTCTGTGTCTCTGTCTCTGCATCTCTGTCTCTGTGTCTCCGTCTCTGTGTCTCTGCCTCTGTCATTGTGTCTCGGTCTCTGTGAATTTCTCTGTCTCTGTCTCTGTGTCTCTGTCTCTGGGTCTCTGTATCAGTTTCTCTGCCTCCGTGCCTATGTCTCTGTGTCTCTGTCTCTGTCTCTGTCTCTGTCTCTGTCGCTGTCTCTCCCTCTGTCTCCGTCTCTGTCTCTGTCTCTGTCTCTGTCTCTGCCTCTGTCTCTGTCTCTGTCTCTGTCTCTGTCTCCGTCTCTGTCTCTGTCTCTGTCTCTGTCTCTGTCTCTGTCTCTGTATCTGACTCTGTCTTTGTCTCTGTCTCTGTCTCTGTCTCTGTCTCTGTCTCTGTCTCTGTCTCTGTCTCTGTCTCTGTCTGTGTCTCTGTCTCTGTCTCGGTCTTTGTCTCCGTCTCCGTCTCTGTCTCTGTCTCTGTCTCTGTCTCTGTCTCTGCCCCTGTCCCTCTCCCTGTCACTGTGGCTGTCTCTGTCCCTGTCTCTTTTTATGCCTCTGTCTCTGTCTCTGTCTCCGTCTCTGTCTCTGTCTCTGTCTCCGTCTCTGTCTCTGTCTCTGTCTGTTTCTCTGTCTCTGTCTCTGTCTCTGTCTCTGTCTCTGTCTCTGTCTCTGTCTCTGTCTCTGTCTCTGTCTCTGTCTCTGTCTCTGACTCTGTCTCTATCTCTGTCTCTGCCTCTGTCGCTGTCTCTTCCTCTGTCTCTGTCTCTGTCTCTGTCTCTGTCTCTGCCTCTGTCTCTGTCTCTGTCTCTGTCTCTGTCTCTGTCTCTGTCGCTGTCTCTGCCTCTGTCTCAGTCCCTGCGTCTGTCTCCATCTTTGTCTCCGTCTCTGTCTCTGTCTCTGTCTCTGTCTCTGTCTCTGCCTCTGTCGCTGTCTCTCCCTTTGTCTCTGTCTCTGTCTCTGTCTCTGTATCTGCCTCTGTCTCTGTCTCTGTCTCTGTCTCTGTCTCTACCTCTGTCTCTGTCTCTGTCTCTGTCTGTGTCTCTGACTCTGTCTCGGTCTTTGTCTCCGTCTCTGTCTCTGTCTCTGTCTCTGTCTCTGTCCCTGTCACTGTCGCTGTCTCTGTCCCTGTCTCTTTCTATGTCTCTGTCTCTGTCTCTGTCTCTGTCTCTGTCTCTGTCTCTGCCTCCGTCTCTGTCTCCGTCTGTGTCTCTGTCCCTGTCTCTGGGTCTCTGTCTGTGTGTCTCTGTCTCTGCATCCCTGTCTCTGTGTCTCCGTCTCTGTGTCTCTGCCTCTGTCATTGTGTCTCGGTCTCTGTGAATCTCTCTGTCTCTGTCTCTGTGTCCCTGTCTCTGGGTCTCTGTCTGAGTGTCTCTGCCTCTGTCTCTTTGTCTCTCTATCAGTTTCTCTGCCTCCGTGCCTTTGTCTCTGTGTCCCTGCCTCTGTCTCTGTCTCTGTCTCTGTCTCTGTCTCTGTCGCTGTCTCTCCCTCTGTCTCTGTCTCTGTCTCCGTCCCTGGCTCTGTCGCTGCCTCTGTCTCCGTCTCTGTCTCTGCCTCTGTCTCTATCTCCGTCTCCGTCTCTGTCTCTGTCTCTGTCTCTGTCTCTGTCTCTGTCTCTGTCTCTGTCTCTGTCTCTGTCTCTGTCTCTGTCTCTGTCTCTGTCTCCGTCTCTGTCTCTGTCTCTGTCTCTGTCTCTGTCTCTGTCTCTGTCTCTGTCTCTGTCTCTGTCTCTGCCTCTGTCTCTGCCCTGTCTCTATCTCTGTCTCTGTCGCTGTCTCTGCCTCTGTCTCCATCTTTGTCTCCGTCTCTGTCTCTGTCTCTGTCTCTGTCTCTGCCTCTGTCGCTGTCTCTCCCTCTGTCTCTGTCTCTGTCTCTGCCTCTGTATCTGCCTCTGTCTCCGTCTCAGTCTTCGGCTCCATCTCTGTCTCCGTCTCTGTCTCTGTCTCTGTCTCTGTCTCTGTCTCTGTCTCTGCCCCTGTTCCTCTCCCTGTCACTGTCGCTGTCTCTTTCTATGCCTCTGTCTCTGTCTCTGTCTCCGTCTCTGTCTCTGTCTCTGTCTGTTTCTCTGTCTCTGTCTCTGTCTCTGTCTCTGTCTCTGTCTCTGTCTCTGTCTCTGTCTCTGTCTCTGTCTCTGTCTCTGTCTCTGTCTCTGTCTCTGTCTGTGCCTCTGCCTCTGTCTCTGTCTCTGTCTCTGTCTCTGTCTCTGTCTCTGTGCCTGTGTCTCTGTCTCTGTGTCTCGTTCTCTCTGTCTCTCTCTCTGTCTCTGTCTCGGTGTCTGTGTCTCAGTGTCTCAGTCTCTGTCCCTGTCTCTGTCTCTGTCTCTGCCTCCGTCTCTGTGTCTGTCTCTGCCTCTGTCTCCGTCTCTGTCTTTGTCTCTGTCTCTGTCTCTGCCTCCGTCTCTGTGTCTGCCTCTGCCTCTGTCTCCGTCTCTGTCTCTGTCTCTGTGTCTCTGTCTCTGCATCTCTGTCTCTGTGTCTCCGTCTCTGTGTCTCTGCCTCTGTCATTGTGTCTCGGTCTCTGTGAATCTCTCTGTCTCTGTCTCTGTGTCTCTGTCTCTGGGTCTCTGTATCAGTTTCTCTGCCTCCGTGCCTATGTCTCTGTGTCTCTGTCTCTGTGTCTCTGTCTCTGGGTCTCTGTATCAGTTTCTCTGCCTCCGTGCCTATGTCTCTGTGTCTATGTCTCTGTCTCTGTCTCTGTCTCTGTCGCTGTCTCTCCCTCTGTCTCCGTCTCTGTCTCTGTCTCTGTCTCTGTCTCTGTCTCTGTCTCTGTCTCTGTCTCTGTCTCTGTCTCTGTCTCCGTCTCTGTCTCTGTCTCTGTCTCTGTCTCTGTCTCTGTATCTGACTCTGTCTTTGTCTCTGTCTCTGTCTCTGTCTCTGTCTCTGTCTCTGTCTCTGTCTCTGTCTCTGTCTCTGTCTCTGTCTCTGTCTGTGTCTCTGTCTCTGTCTCGGTCTTTGTCTCCGTCTCCGTCTCTGTCTCTGTCTCTGTCTCTGTCTCTGTCTCTGCCCCTGTCCCTCTCCCTGTCACTGTGGCTGTCTCTGTCCCTGTCTCTTTTTATGCCTCTGTCTCTGTCTCTGTCTCCGTCTCTGTCTCTGTCTCTGTCTCCGTCTCTGTCTCTGTCTCTGTCTGTTTCTCTGTCTCTGTCTCTGTCTCTGTCTCTGTCTCTGTCTCTGTCACTGTCTCTGTCTCTGTCTCTGTCTCTGTCTCTGTCTCTGACTCTGTCTCTATCTCTGTCTCTGCCTCTGTCGCTGTCTCTTCCTCTGTCTCTGTCTCTGTCTCTGTCTCTGTCTCTGCCTCTGTCTCTGTCTCTGTCTCTGTCTCTGTCTCTGTCGCTGTCTCTGCCTCTGTCTCAGTCCCTGCGTCTGTCTCCATCTTTGTCTCCGTCTCTGTCTCTGTCTCTGTCTCTGTCTCTGCCTCTGTCGCTGTCTCTCCCTTTGTCTCTGTCTCTGTCTCTGTCTCTGTATCTGCCTCTGTCTCTGTCTCTGTCTCTGTCTCTGTCTCTACCTCTGTCTCTGTCTCTGTCTCTGTCTGTGTCTCTGACTCTGTCTCGGTCTTTGTCTCCGTCTCTGTCTCTGTCTCTGTCTCTGTCTCTGTCCCTGTCACTGTCGCTGTCTCTGTCCCTGTCTCTTTCTATGTCTCTGTCTCTGTCTCTGTCTCTGTCTCTGTCTCTGTCTCTGCCTCCGTCTCTGTCTCCGTCTGTGTCTCTGTCTCTGTCTCTGGGTCTCTGTCTGTGTGTCTCTGTCTCTGCATCCCTGTCTCTGTGTCTCCGTCTCTGTGTCTCTGCCTCTGTCATTGTGTCTCGGTCTCTGTGAATCTCTCTGTCTCTGTCTCTGTGTCCCTGTCTCTGGGTCTCTGTCTGAGTGTCTCTGCCTCTGTCTCTTTGTCTCTCTATCAGTTTCTCTGCCTCCGTGCCTTTGTCTCTGTGTCTCTGCCTCTGTCTCTGTCTCTGTCTCTGTCTCTGTCTCTGTCTCTGTCGCTGTCTCTCCCTCTGTCTCTGTCTCTGTCTCCGTCCCTGGCTCTGTCTCTGCCTCTGTCTCCGTCTCTGTCTCTGCCTCTGTCTCTATCTCCGTCTCCGTCTCCGTCTCTGTCTCTGTCTCTGTCTCTGTCTCTGTCTCTGTCTCTGTCTCTGTCTCTGTCTCTGTCTCTGTCTCTGTCTCCGTCTCCGTCTCTGTCTCTGTCTCTGTCTCTGTCTCTGTCTCTGTCTCTGTCTCTGTCTCTGCCTCTGTCTCTGCCCTGTCTCTATCTCTGTCTCTGTCGCTGTCTCTGCCTCTGTCTCCATCTTTGTCTCCGTCTCTGTCTCTGTCTCTGTCTCTGTCTCTGCCTCTGTCGCTGTCTCTCCCTCTGTCTCTGTCTCTGTCTCTGCCTCTGTATCTGCCTCTGTCTCCGTCTCCGTCTTCGGCTCCATCTCTGTCTCCGTCTCTGTCTCTGTCTCTGTCTCTGTCTCTGTCTCTGTCTCTGCCCCTGTTCCTCTCCCTGTCACTGTCGCTATCTCTTTCTATGCCTCTGTCTCTGTCTCTGTCTCCGTCTCTGTCTCTGTCTCTGTCTGTTTCTCTGTCTCTGTCTCTGTCTCTGTCTCTGTCTCTGTCTCTGTCTCTGTCTCTGTCTCTGTCTCTGTCTCTATCTCTGTCTCTGTCTCCGTCTCTGCCTCCGTCTCTGTCTCCGTCTGTGTCTCTGTCTCTGTCTCTGGGTCTCTGTCTGTGTGTCTCTGCCTCTGTCTCCTTGTCTCTGTCTCTGCATTTCTGCACCCGTGCCTATGTCTCTATGTCCCTGTCTCTGTCTCTGTCTGTGTCTCTGTGTCTGTCTCTGCCTCTGTCTCCGTCTGTGTCTCTGTCTCTGTCTCTGTCTCTGTCTCTGTCTCTGTCTCTGTCTCTGTCTCTGTCTCTGTCTCTGTCTCTGTCTCTGTCTCCGTCTCTGTCTCTGTCTCTGTCTCTGTCTCTGTCTCTGTCTCTGTCTCTGTCTCTGTCTCTGTCTCTGTCTCTGTCTCTGCCTCTGTCTCTGCCCTGTCTCTATCTCTGTCTCTGTCGCTGTCTCTGCCTCTGTCTCCATCTTTGTCTCCGTCTCTGTCTCTGTCTTTGTCTCTGTCTCTGCCTCTGTCGCTGTCTCTCCCTCTGTCTCTGTCTCTGTCTCTGCCTCTGTATCTGCCTCTGTCTCCGTCTCCGTCTTCGGCTCCATCTCTGTCTCTGTCTCTGTCTCTCTTTCTATCTATGTCTCTGTCTCTGTCTCTGTCTCCGTCTCAGTCTCCGTCTCCATCTCTGTCTCTGTCTCTGTCTCTCTTTCTATCTCTGTCTCTGTCTCTGTCTCTGTCTCTGTCTCTGTCTCTGTCTCTGTCTCTGTCTCTGTCTCTGTCTCTGTCTCTGTCTCTGTCTCTGTCGCTGTCTCTCCCTCTGTCTCTGTCTCTGTCTCCGTCCCTGGCTCTGTCTCTGCCTCTGTCTCCGTCTCTGTCTCTGCCTCTGTCTCTATCTCCGTCTCCGTCTCTGTCTCTGTCTCTGTCTCTGTCTCTGTCTCTGTCTCTGTCTCTGTCTCTGTCTCTGTCTCTGTCTCTGTCTCTGTCTCTGTCTCTGTCTCCGTCTCTGTCTCTGTCTCTGTCTCTGTCTCTGTCTCTGTCTCTGTCTCTGTCTCTGTCTCTGCCTCTGTCTCTGCCCTGTCTCTATCTCTGTCTCTGTCGCTGTCTCTGCCTCTGTCTCCATCTTTGTCTCCGTCTCTGTCTCTGTCTCTGTCTCTGTCTCTGCCTCTGTCGCTGTCTCTCCCTCTGTCTCTGTCTCTGTCTCTGCCTCTGTATCTGCCTCTGTCTCCGTCTCCGTCTTCGGCTCCATCTCTGTCTCCGTCTCTGTCTCTGTCTCTGTCTCTGTCTCTGTCTCTGTCTCTGCCCCTGTTCCTCTCCCTGTCACTGTCGCTGTCTCTTTCTATGCCTCTGTCTCTGTCTCTGTCTCCGTCTCTGTCTCTGTCTCTGTCTGTTTCTCTGTCTCTGTCTATGCCTCTGTCTCTGTCTCTGTCTCTGTCTCTGTCTCTGTCTCTGTCTCTGTCTCTGTCTCTGTCTCTGTCTCTGTCTCTGTCTGTGCCTCTGTCTCTGTCTCTGTCTCTGTCTCTGTCTCTGTCTCTGTCTCTGTGCCTGTGTCTCTGTCTCTGTGTCTCGTTCTCTCTGTCTCTCTCTCTGTCTCTGTCTCGGTGTCTGTGTCTCAGTGTCTCAGTCTCTGTCCCTGTCTCTGTCTCTGTCTCTGCCTCCGTCTCTGTGTCTGTCTCTGCCTCTGTCTCCGTCTCTGTCTTTGTCTCTGTCTCTGTCTCTGCCTCCGTCTCTGTGTCTGCCTCTGCCTCTGTCTCCGTCTCTGTCTCTGTCTCTGTGTCTCTGTCTCTGCATCTCTGTCTCTGTGTCTCCGTCTCTGTGTCTCTGCCTCTGTCATTGTGTCTCGGTCTCTGTGAATCTCTCTGTCTCTGTCTCTGTGTCTCTGTCTCTGGGTCTCTGTATCAGTTTCTCTGCCTCCGTGCCTATGTCTCTGTGTCTCTGTCTCTGTCTCTGTCTCTGTCTCTGTCGCTGTCTCTCCCTCTGTCTCCGTCTCTGTCTCTGCCTCTGTCTCTGCCCTGTCTCTATCTCTGTCTCTGTCGCTGTCTCTGCCTCTGTCTCAGTCCCTGCGTCTGTCTCCATCTTTGTCTCCGTCTCTGTCTCTGTCTCTGCCTCTGTCTCTGCCTCTGTCGCTGTCTCTCCCTCTGTCTCTGTCTCTGTCTCTGCCTCCGTATCTGCCTCGGTCTCTGTCTCTGTCTCTGTCTCTGTCTCTACCTCTGTCTCTGTCTCTGTCTCTGTCTGTGTCTCTGACTCTGTCTCGGTCTTTGTCTCCGTCTCTGTATCTGTCTCTACCTCTGTCTCTGTCTCTGTCTCTGTCTCTGTCTCTGTCTCTGTCTCTGTCTCTGTCTCTGTCTCTGTCTCTGTCTCTGTCTCTGTCTCTGTCTCTGTCTCTGCCTCTGTCTCTGCCCTGTCTCTATCTCTGTCTCTGTCGCTGTCTCTGCCTCTGTCTCCATCTTTGTCTCCGTCTCTGTCTCTGTCTTTGTCTCTGTCTCTGCCTCTGTCGCTGTCTCTCCCTCTGTCTCTGTCTCTGTCTCTGCCTCTGTATCTGCCTCTGTCTCCGTCTCCGTCTTCGGCTCCATCTCTGTCTCTGTCTCTGTCTCTCTTTCTATCTATGTCTCTGTCTCTGTCTCTGTCTCCGTCTCAGTCTCCGTCTCCATCTCTGTCTCTGTCTCTGTCTCTCTTTCTATCTCTGTCTCTGTCTCTGTCTCTGTCTCTGTCTCTGTCTCTGTCTCTGTCTCTGTCTCTGTCTCTGTCTCTGTCTCTGTCTCTGTCTCTGTCGCTGTCTCTCCCTCTGTCTCTGTCTCTGTCTCCGTCCCTGGCTCTGTCTCTGCCTCTGTCTCCGTCTCTGTCTCTGCCTCTGTCTCTATCTCCGTCTCCGTCTCTGTCTCTGTCTCTGTCTCTGTCTCTGTCTCTGTCTCTGTCTCTGTCTCTGTCTCTGTCTCTGTCTCTGTCTCTGTCTCTGTCTCTGTCTCCGTCTCTGTCTCTGTCTCTGTCTCTGTCTCTGTCTCTGTCTCTGTCTCTGTCTCTGTCTCTGCCTCTGTCTCTGCCCTGTCTCTATCTCTGTCTCTGTCGCTGTCTCTGCCTCTGTCTCCATCTTTGTCTCCGTCTCTGTCTCTGTCTCTGTCTCTGTCTCTGCCTCTGTCGCTGTCTCTCCCTCTGTCTCTGTCTCTGTCTCTGCCTCTGTATCTGCCTCTGTCTCCGTCTCCGTCTTCGGCTCCATCTCTGTCTCCGTCTCTGTCTCTGTCTCTGTCTCTGTCTCTGTCTCTGTCTCTGCCCCTGTTCCTCTCCCTGTCACTGTCGCTGTCTCTTTCTATGCCTCTGTCTCTGTCTCTGTCTCCGTCTCTGTCTCTGTCTCTGTCTGTTTCTCTGTCTCTGTCTATGCCTCTGTCTCTGTCTCTGTCTCTGTCTCTGTCTCTGTCTCTGTCTCTGTCTCTGTCTCTGTCTCTGTCTCTGTCTCTGTCTGTGCCTCTGTCTCTGTCTCTGTCTCTGTCTCTGTCTCTGTCTCTGTCTCTGTGCCTGTGTCTCTGTCTCTGTGTCTCGTTCTCTCTGTCTCTCTCTCTGTCTCTGTCTCGGTGTCTGTGTCTCAGTGTCTCAGTCTCTGTCCCTGTCTCTGTCTCTGTCTCTGCCTCCGTCTCTGTGTCTGTCTCTGCCTCTGTCTCCGTCTCTGTCTTTGTCTCTGTCTCTGTCTCTGCCTCCGTCTCTGTGTCTGCCTCTGCCTCTGTCTCCGTCTCTGTCTCTGTCTCTGTGTCTCTGTCTCTGCATCTCTGTCTCTGTGTCTCCGTCTCTGTGTCTCTGCCTCTGTCATTGTGTCTCGGTCTCTGTGAATCTCTCTGTCTCTGTCTCTGTGTCTCTGTCTCTGGGTCTCTGTATCAGTTTCTCTGCCTCCGTGCCTATGTCTCTGTGTCTCTGTCTCTGTCTCTGTCTCTGTCTCTGTCGCTGTCTCTCCCTCTGTCTCCGTCTCTGTCTCTGCCTCTGTCTCTGCCCTGTCTCTATCTCTGTCTCTGTCGCTGTCTCTGCCTCTGTCTCAGTCCCTGCGTCTGTCTCCATCTTTGTCTCCGTCTCTGTCTCTGTCTCTGCCTCTGTCTCTGCCTCTGTCGCTGTCTCTCCCTCTGTCTCTGTCTCTGTCTCTGCCTCCGTATCTGCCTCGGTCTCTGTCTCTGTCTCTGTCTCTGTCTCTACCTCTGTCTCTGTCTCTGTCTCTGTCTGTGTCTCTGACTCTGTCTCGGTCTTTGTCTCCGTCTCTGTATCTGTCTCTACCTCTGTCTCTGTCTCTGTCTCTGTCTCTGTCTCTGTCTCTGTCTCTGTCTCTGTCTCTGTCTCTGTCTCTGTCTCTGTCTCTGTCTCTGTCTCTGTCTCTGTCTCTGTCTCTGTCTCTCCCTCTGTCTCTGTCTCTGTCTCCATCTCTGTCTCTGCCTCTGTCTCCGTCTCTGTCTTTGTCTCTGTCTCTGTCTCTGCCTCCGTCTTTGTGTCTGCCTCTGCCTCTGTCTCCGTCTCTGTCTCTGTCTCTGTGTCTCTGTCTCTGCATCTCTGTCTCTGTGTCTCCGTCTCTGTGTCTCTGCCTCTGTCATTGTGTCTCGGTCTCTGTGAATCTCTCTGTCTCTGTCTCTGTGTCTCTGTCTCTGGGTCTCTGTATCAGTTTCTCTGCCTCCGTGCCTATGTCTCTGTGTCTCTGTCTCTGTCTCTGTCTCTGTCTCTGTCGCTGTCTCTCCCTCTGTCTCCGTCTCTGTCTCTGTCTCTGTCTCTGTCTCTGTCTCTGTCTCTGTCTCTGTCTCTGTCTCTGTCTCTGTCTCTGTCTCTGTCTCCGTCTCCGTCTCTGTCTCTGTCTCTGTCTCTGTCTCTGTCTCTGTCTCTGTCTCTGTCTCTGTCTCTGTCTCTGTCTCTGTCTCTGTCTCTGTCTCTGTCTCTGTCTCTGTCTCTGTCTCTGTCTCTGTCTCTGTCTCTGTCTCTGTCTGTGTCTCTGTCTCTGTCTCGGTCTTTGTCTCCGTCTCCGTCTCTGTCTCTGTCTCTGTCTCTGTCTCTGTCTCTGTCTCTGCCCCTGTCCCTCTCCCTGTCACTGTGGCTGTCTCTGTCCCTGTCTCTTTTTATGCCTCTGTCTCTGTCTCTGTCTCCGTCTCTGTCTCTGTCTCTGTCTCTGTCTCCGTCTCTGTCTCTGTCTCTGTCTGTTTCTTTGTCTCTGTCTCTGTCTCTGCCTCTGTCTCTGTCTCTGTCTCTGTCTCTGTCTCTGTCTCTGTCTCTATCTCTGTCTCTGCCTCTGTCGCTGTCTCTTCCTCTGTCTCTGTCTCTGTCTCTGTCTCTGTCTCTGCCTCTGTCTCTGTCTCTGTCTCTGTCTCTGTCTCTGTCTCTGTCTCTGTCTCTGTCTCTGTCGCTGTCTCTGCCTCTGTCTCAGTCCCTGCGTCTGTCTCCATCTTTGTCTCCGTCTCTGTCTCTGTCTCTGTCTCTGTCTCTGTCTCTGCCTCTGTCGCTGTCTCTCCCTTTGTCTCTGTCTCTGTCTCTGTCTCTGTATCTGCCTCTGTCTCTGTCTCTGTCTCTGTCTCTACCTCTGTCTCTGTCTCTGTCTCTGTCTGTGTCTCTGACTCTGTCTCGGTCTTTGTCTCCGTCTCTGTCTCTGTCTCTGTCTCTGTCTCTGTCCCTGTCACTGTCGCTGTCTCTGTCCCTGTCTCTTTCTATGTCTCTGTCTCTATCTCTGTCTCTGTCTCTGTCTCTGCCTCCGTCTCTGTCTCCGTCTGTGTCTCTGTCTCTGTCTCTGGGTCTCTGTCTGTGTGTCTCTGTCTCTGCATCCCTGTCTCTGTGTCTCCGTCTCTGTGTCTCTGCCTCTGTCATTGTGTCTCGGTCTCTGTGAATCTCTCTGTCTCTGTCTCTGTGTCCCTGCCTCTGGGTCTCTGTCTGAGTGTCTCTGCCTCTGTCTCTTTGTCTCTCTATCAGTTTCTCTGCCTCCGTGCCTTTGTCTCTGTGTCTCTGCCTCTGTCTCTGTCTCTGTCTCTGTCTCTGTCTCTGTCGCTGTCTCTCCCTCTGTCTCTGTCTCTGTCTCCGTCCCTGGCTCTGTCTCTGCCTCTGTCTCCGTCTCTGTCTCTGTCTCTGCCTCTATGTCCGTCTCCGTCTCTGTCTCTGTCTCTGTCTCTGTCTCTGTCTCTGTCTCTGTCTCCGTCTCTGTCTCTGTCTCTGTCTCTGTCTCTGTCTCTGTCTCTGTCTCTGTCTCTGTCTCTGTCTCTGTCTCCGTCTCTGTCTCTGTCTCTGTCTCTGTCTCTGTCTCTGTCTCTGTCTCTGTCTCTGCCTCTGTCTCTGCCCTGTCTCTATCTCTGTCTCTGTCGCTGTCTCTGCCTCTGTCTCAGTCCCTGCGTCTGTCTCCATCTTTGTCTCCGTCTCTGTCTCTGTCTCTGTCTCTGTCTCTGCCTCTGTCGCTGTCTCTCCCTCTGTCTCTGTCTCTGTCTCTGCCTCTGTATCTGCCTCGGTCTCTGTCACTGTCTCTGTCTCTGTCTCTACCTCTGTCTCTGTCTCTGTCTCTGTCTGTGTCTCTGACTCTGTCTCGGTCTTTGTCTCCGTCTCTGTCTCTGTCTCTACCTCTGTCTCTGTCTCTGTCTCTGTCTCTGTCTCTGTCTCTGTCTCTGTCTCTGTCTCTGTCTCTGTCTCTGTCTCTGTCTCTGTCTGTGTCTCTGTCTCTGTCTCTCCCTCTGTCTCTGTCTCTGTCTCTGTCTCTGCCTCTGTCTCCGTCTCTGTCGTTGTCTCTGTCTCTGTCTCTGCCTCCGTCTCTGTGTCTGCCTCTGCCTCTGTCTCCGTCTCTGTCTCTGTCTCTGTGTCTCTGTCTCTGCATCTCTGTCTCTGTGTCTCCGTCTCTGTGTCTCTGCCTCTGTCATTGTGTCTCGGTCTCTGTGAATTTCTCTGTCTCTGTCTCTGTGTCTCTGTCTCTGGGTCTCTGTATCAGTTTCTCTGCCTCCGTGCCTATGTCTCTGTGTCTCTGTCTCTGTCGCTGTCTCTCCCTCTGTCTCCGTCTCTGTCTCTGTCTCTGTCTCTGTCTCTGCCTCTGTCTCTGTCTCTGTCTCTGTCTCTGTCTCCGTCTCTGTCTCTGTCTCTGTCTCTGTCTCTGTCTCTGTATCTGACTCTGTCTTTGTCTCTGTCTCTGTCTCTGTCTCTGTCTCTGTCTCTGTCTCTGTCTCTGTCTCTGTCTCTGTCTGTGTCTCTGTCTCTGTCTCGGTCTT
Organism: Megachile willughbiella; assembly: GCA_945859595.2. NCBI lineage: Eukaryota > Metazoa > Arthropoda > Insecta > Hymenoptera > Megachilidae > Megachile > Megachile willughbiella. The sequence continues at coordinate 1,007,220 of CAMAOD020000260.1, forward strand.
TGTCTCCGTCTCCGTCTCTGTCTCTGTCTCTGTCTCTGTCTCTGTCTCTGCCCCTGTCCCTCTCCCTGTCACTGTGGCTGTCTCTGTCCCTGTCTCTTTTTATGCCTCTGTCTCTGTCTCTGTCTCCGTCTCTGTCTCTGTCTCTGTCTCCGTCTCTGTCTCTGTCTCTGTCTGTTTCTCTGTCTCTGTCTCTGTCTCTGTCTCTGTCTCTGTCTCTGTCTCTGTCTCTGTCTCTGTCTCTGTCTCTGACTCTGTCTCTATCTCTGTCTCTGCCTCTGTCGCTGTCTCTTCCTCTGTCTCTGTCTCTGTCTCTGTCTCTGTCTCTGCCTCTGTCTCTGTCTCTGTCTCTGTCTCTGTCTCTGTCTCTGTCGCTGTCTCTGCCTCTGTCTCAGTCCCTGCGTCTGTCTCCATCTTTGTCTCCGTCTCTGTCTCTGTCTCTGTCTCTGTCTCTGTCTCTGCCTCTGTCGCTGTCTCTCCCTTTGTCTCTGTCTCTGTCTCTGTCTCTGTATCTGCCTCTGTCTCTGTCTCTGTCTCTGTCTCTGTCTCTACCTCTGTCTCTGTCTCTGTCTCTGTCTGTGTCTCTGACTCTGTCTCGGTCTTTGTCTCCGTCTCTGTCTCTGTCTCTGTCTCTGTCTCTGTCCCTGTCACTGTCGCTGTCTCTGTCCCTGTCTCTTTCTATGTCTCTGTCTCTGTCTCTGTCTCTGTCTCTGTCTCTGTCTCTGCCTCCGTCTCTGTCTCCGTCTGTGTCTCTGTCCCTGTCTCTGGGTCTCTGTCTGTGTGTCTCTGTCTCTGCATCCCTGTCTCTGTGTCTCCGTCTCTGTGTCTCTGCCTCTGTCATTGTGTCTCGGTCTCTGTGAATCTCTCTGTCTCTGTCTCTGTGTCCCTGTCTCTGGGTCTCTGTCTGAGTGTCTCTGCCTCTGTCTCTTTGTCTCTCTATCAGTTTCTCTGCCTCCGTGCCTTTGTCTCTGTGTCCCTGCCTCTGTCTCTGTCTCTGTCTCTGTCTCTGTCTCTGTCTCTGTCGCTGTCTCTCCCTCTGTCTCTGTCTCTGTCTCCGTCCCTGGCTCTGTCTCTGCCTCTGTCTCCGTCTCTGTCTCTGCCTCTGTCTCTATCTCCGTCTCCGTCTCTGTCTCTGTCTCTGTCTCTGTCTCTGTCTCTGTCTCTGTCTCTGTCTCTGTCTCTGTCTCTGTCTCTGTCTCTGTCTCTGTCTCCGTCTCTGTCTCTGTCTCTGTCTCTGTCTCTGTCTCTGTCTCTGTCTCTGTCTCTGTCTCTGCCTCTGTCTCTGCCCTGTCTCTATCTCTGTCTCTGTCGCTGTCTCTGCCTCTGTCTCCATCTTTGTCTCCGTCTCTGTCTCTGTCTCTGTCTCTGTCTCTGTCTCTGCCTCTGTCGCTGTCTCTCCCTCTGTCTCTGTCTCTGTCTCTGCCTCTGTATCTGCCTCTGTCTCCGTCTCCGTCTTCGGCTCCATCTCTGTCTCCGTCTCTGTCTCTGTCTCTGTCTCTGTCTCTGTCTCTGTCTCTGCCCCTGTTCCTCTCCCTGTCACTGTCGCTGTCTCTTTCTATGCCTCTGTCTCTGTCTCTGTCTCCGTCTCTGTCTCTGTCTCTGTCTGTTTCTCTGTCTCTGTCTCTGTCTCTGTCTCTGTCTCTGTCTCTGTCTCTGTCTCTGTCTCTGTCTCTGTCTCTGTCTCTGTCTGTGCCTCTGCCTCTGTCTCTGTCTCTGTCTCTGTCTCTGTCTCTGTCTCTGTGCCTGTGTCTCTGTCTCTGTGTCTCGTTCTCTCTGTCTCTCTCTCTGTCTCTGTCTCGGTGTCTGTGTCTCAGTGTCTCAGTCTCTGTCCCTGTCTCTGTCTCTGTCTCTGCCTCCGTCTCTGTGTCTGTCTCTGCCTCTGTCTCCGTCTCTGTCTTTGTCTCTGTCTCTGTCTCTGCCTCCGTCTCTGTGTCTGCCTCTGCCTCTGTCTCCGTCTCTGTCTCTGTCTCTGTGTCTCTGTCTCTGCATCTCTGTCTCTGTGTCTCCGTCTCTGTGTCTCTGCCTCTGTCATTGTGTCTCGGTCTCTGTGAATCTCTCTGTCTCTGTCTCTGTGTCTCTGTCTCTGGGTCTCTGTATCAGTTTCTCTGCCTCCGTGCCTATGTCTCTGTGTCTCTGTCTCTGTGTCTCTGTCTCTGGGTCTCTGTATCAGTTTCTCTGCCTCCGTGCCTATGTCTCTGTGTCTCTGTCTCTGTCTCTGTCTCTGTCTCTGTCGCTGTCTCTCCCTCTGTCTCCGTCTCTGTCTCTGTCTCTGTCTCTGTCTCTGTCTCTGTCTCTGTCTCTGTCTCTGTCTCTGTCTCTGTCTCTGTCTCCGTCTCTGTCTCTGTCTCTGTCTCTGTCTCTGTCTCTGTATCTGACTCTGTCTTTGTCTCTGTCTCTGTCTCTGTCTCTGTCTCTGTCTCTGTCTCTGTCTCTGTCTCTGTCTCTGTCTCTGTCTCTGTCTGTGTCTCTGTCTCTGTCTCGGTCTTTGTCTCCGTCTCCGTCTCTGTCTCTGTCTCTGTCTCTGTCTCTGTCTCTGCCCCTGTCCCTCTCCCTGTCACTGTGGCTGTCTCTGTCCCTGTCTCTTTTTATGCCTCTGTCTCTGTCTCTGTCTCCGTCTCTGTCTCTGTCTCTGTCTCCGTCTCTGTCTCTGTCTCTGTCTGTTTCTCTGTCTCTGTCTCTGTCTCTGTCTCTGTCTCTGTCTCTGTCTCTGTCTCTGTCTCTGTCTCTGTCTCTGTCTCTGTCTCTGTCTCTGACTCTGTCTCTATCTCTGTCTCTGCCTCTGTCGCTGTCTCTTCCTCTGTCTCTGTCTCTGTCTCTGTCTCTGTCTCTGCCTCTGTCTCTGTCTCTGTCTCTGTCTCTGTCTCTGTCGCTGTCTCTGCCTCTGTCTCAGTCCCTGCGTCTGTCTCCATCTTTGTCTCCGTCTCTGTCTCTGTCTCTGTCTCTGTCTCTGCCTCTGTCGCTGTCTCTCCCTTTGTCTCTGTCTCTGTCTCTGTCTCTGTATCTGCCTCTGTCTCTGTCTCTGTCTCTGTCTCTGTCTCTACCTCTGTCTCTGTCTCTGTCTCTGTCTGTGTCTCTGACTCTGTCTCGGTCTTTGTCTCCGTCTCTGTCTCTGTCTCTGTCTCTGTCTCTGTCCCTGTCACTGTCGCTGTCTCTGTCCCTGTCTCTTTCTATGTCTCTGTCTCTGTCTCTGTCTCTGTCTCTGTCTCTGTCTCTGCCTCCGTCTCTGTCTCCGTCTGTGTCTCTGTCTCTGTCTCTGGGTCTCTGTCTGTGTGTCTCTGTCTCTGCATCCCTGTCTCTGTGTCTCCGTCTCTGTGTCTCTGCCTCTGTCATTGTGTCTCGGTCTCTGTGAATCTCTCTGTCTCTGTCTCTGTGTCCCTGTCTCTGGGTCTCTGTCTGAGTGTCTCTGCCTCTGTCTCTTTGTCTCTCTATCAGTTTCTCTGCCTCCGTGCCTTTGTCTCTGTGTCTCTGCCTCTGTCTCTGTCTCTGTCTCTGTCTCTGTCTCTGTCTCTGTCGCTGTCTCTCCCTCTGTCTCTGTCTCTGTCTCCGTCCCTGGCTCTGTCTCTGCCTCTGTCTCCGTCTCTGTCTCTGCCTCTGTCTCTATCTCCGTCTCCGTCTCTGTCTCTGTCTCTGTCTCTGTCTCTGTCTCTGTCTCTGTCTCTGTCTCTGTCTCTGTCTCTGTCTCTGTCTCCGTCTCTGTCTCTGTCTCTGTCTCTGTCTCTGTCTCTGTCTCTGTCTCTGTCTCTGCCTCTGTCTCTGCCCTGTCTCTATCTCTGTCTCTGTCGCTGTCTCTGCCTCTGTCTCCATCTTTGTCTCCGTCTCTGTCTCTGTCTCTGTCTCTGTCTCTGCCTCTGTCGCTGTCTCTCCCTCTGTCTCTGTCTCTGTCTCTGCCTCTGTATCTGCCTCTGTCTCCGTCTCCGTCTTCGGCTCCATCTCTGTCTCCGTCTCTGTCTCTGTCTCTGTCTCTGTCTCTGTCTCTGTCTCTGCCCCTGTTCCTCTCCCTGTCACTGTCGCTGTCTCTTTCTATGCCTCTGTCTCTGTCTCTGTCTCCGTCTCTGTCTCTGTCTCTGTCTGTTTCTCTGTCTCTGTCTCTGTCTCTGTCTCTGTCTCTGTCTCTGTCTCTGTCTCTGTCTCTGTCTCTGTCTCTGTCTCTGTCTGTGCCTCTGCCTCTGTCTCTGTCTCTGTCTCTGTCTCTGTCTCTGTCTCTGTGCCTGTGTCTCTGTCTCTGTGTCTCGTTCTCTCTGTCTCTCTCTCTGTCTCTGTCTCGGTGTCTGTGTCTCAGTGTCTCAGTCTCTGTCCCTGTCTCTGTCTCTGTCTCTGCCTCCGTCTCTGTGTCTGTCTCTGCCTCTGTCTCCGTCTCTGTCTTTGTCTCTGTCTCTGTCTCTGCCTCCGTCTCTGTGTCTGCCTCTGCCTCTGTCTCCGTCTCTGTCTCTGTCTCTGTGTCTCTGTCTCTGCATCTCTGTCTCTGTGTCTCCGTCTCTGTGTCTCTGCCTCTGTCATTGTGTCTCGGTCTCTGTGAATCTCTCTGTCTCTGTCTCTGTGTCTCTGTCTCTGGGTCTCTGTATCAGTTTCTCTGCCTCCGTGCCTATGTCTCTGTGTCTCTGTCTCTGTGTCTCTGTCTCTGGGTCTCTGTATCAGTTTCTCTGCCTCCGTGCCTATGTCTCTGTGTCTCTGTCTCTGTCTCTGTCTCTGTCTCTGTCGCTGTCTCTCCCTCTGTCTCCGTCTCTGTCTCTGTCTCTGTCTCTGTCTCTGTCTCTGTCTCTGTCTCTGTCTCTGTCTCTGTCTCTGTCTCTGTCTCTGTCTCCGTCTCTGTCTCTGTCTCTGTCTCTGTCTCTGTCTCTGTATCTGACTCTGTCTTTGTCTCTGTCTCTGTCTCTGTCTCTGTCTCTGTCTCTGTCTCTGTCTCTGTCTCTGTCTCTGTCTCTGTCTCTGTCTCTGTCTGTGTCTCTGTCTCTGTCTCGGTCTTTGTCTCCGTCTCCGTCTCTGTCTCTGTCTCTGTCTCTGTCTCTGTCTCTGCCCCTGTCCCTCTCCCTGTCACTGTGGCTGTCTCTGTCCCTGTCTCTTTTTATGCCTCTGTCTCTGTCTCTGTCTCCGTCTCTGTCTCTGTCTCTGTCTCCGTCTCTGTCTCTGTCTCTGTCTGTTTCTCTGTCTCTGTCTCTGTCTCTGTCTCTGTCTCTGTCTCTGTCTCTGTCTCTGTCTCTGTCTCTGTCTCTGTCTCTGACTCTGTCTCTATCTCTGTCTCTGCCTCTGTCGCTGTCTCTTCCTCTGTCTCTGTCTCTGTCTCTGTCTCTGTCTCTGCCTCTGTCTCTGTCTCTGTCTCTGTCTCTGTCTCTGTCTCTGTCTCTGTCGCTGTCTCTGCCTCTGTCTCAGTCCCTGCGTCTGTCTCCATCTTTGTCTCCGTCTCTGTCTCTGTCTCTGTCTCTGTCTCTGCCTCTGTCGCTGTCTCTCCCTTTGTCTCTGTCTCTGTCTCTGTCTCTGTATCTGCCTCTGTCTCTGTCTCTGTCTCTGTCTCTGTCTCTACCTCTGTCTCTGTCTCTGTCTCTGTCTGTGTCTCTGACTCTGTCTCGGTCTTTGTCTCCGTCTCTGTCTCTGTCTCTGTCTCTGTCTCTGTCCCTGTCACTGTCGCTGTCTCTGTCCCTGTCTCTTTCTATGTCTCTGTCTCTGTCTCTGTCTCTGTCTCTGTCTCTGTCTCTGCCTCCGTCTCTGTCTCCGTCTGTGTCTCTGTCTCTGTCTCTGGGTCTCTGTCTGTGTGTCTCTGTCTCTGCATCCCTGTCTCTGTGTCTCCGTCTCTGTGTCTCTGCCTCTGTCATTGTGTCTCGGTCTCTGTGAATCTCTCTGTCTCTGTCTCTGTGTCCCTGTCTCTGGGTCTCTGTCTGAGTGTCTCTGCCTCTGTCTCTTTGTCTCTCTATCAGTTTCTCTGCCTCCGTGCCTTTGTCTCTGTGTCTCTGCCTCTGTCTCTGTCTCTGTCTCTGTCTCTGTCTCTGTCTCTGTCGCTGTCTCTCCCTCTGTCTCTGTCTCTGTCTCCGTCCCTGGCTCTGTCTCTGCCTCTGTCTCCGTCTCTGTCTCTGCCTCTGCCTCTATCTCCGTCTCCGTCTCTGTCTCTGTCTCTGTCTCTGTCTCTGTCTCTGTCTCTGTCTCTGTCTCTGTCTCTGTCTCTGTCTCTGTCTCTGTCTCTGTCTCCGTCTCTGTCTCTGTCTCTGTCTCTGTCTCTGTCTCTGTCTCTGTCTCTGTCTCTGCCTCTGTCTCTGCCCTGTCTCTATCTCTGTCTCTGTCGCTGTCTCTGCCTCTGTCTCCATCTTTGTCTCCGTCTCTGTCTCTGTCTCTGTCTCTGTCTCTGCCTCTGTCGCTGTCTCTCCCTCTGTCTCTGTCTCTGTCTCTGCCTCTGTATCTGCCTCTGTCTCCGTCTCCGTCTTCGGCTCCATCTCTGTCTCCGTCTCTGTCTCTGTCTCTGTCTCTGTCTCTGTCTCTGTCTCTGCCCCTGTTCCTCTCCCTGTCACTGTCGCTATCTCTTTCTATGCCTCTGTCTCTGTCTCTGTCTCCGTCTCTGTCTCTGTCTCTGTCTGTTTCTCTGTCTCTGTCTCTGTCTCTGTCTCTGTCTCTGTCTCTGTCTCTGTCTCTGTCTCTGTCTCTGTCTCTGTCTCTGTCTCTGTCTCTGTCTGTGCCTCTGCCTCTGTCTCTGTCTCTGTCTCTGTCTCTGTCTCTGTCTCTGTGCCTGTGTCTCTGTCTCTGTGTCTCGTTCTCTCTGTCTCTCTCTCTGTCTCTGTCTCGGTGTCTGTGTCTCAGTGTCTCAGTCTCTGTCCCTGTCTCTGTCTCTGTCTCTGCCTCCGTCTCTGTGTCTGTCTCTGCCTCTGTCTCCGTCTCTGTCTTTGTCTCTGTCTCTGTCTCTGCCTCCGTCTCTGTGTCTGCCTCTGCCTCTGTCTCCGTCTCTGTCTCTGTCTCTGTGTCTCTGTCTCTGCATCTCTGTCTCTGTGTCTCCGTCTCTGTGTCTCTGCCTCTGTCATTGTGTCTCGGTCTCTGTGAATCTCTCTGTCTCTGTCTCTGTGTCTCTGTCTCTGGGTCTCTGTATCAGTTTCTCTGCCTCCGTGACTATGTCTCTGTGTCTCTGTCTCTGTCTCTGTCTCTGTCGCTGTCTCTCCCTCTGTCTCCGTCTCTGTCTCTGCCTCTGTCTCTGCCCTGTATCTATCTCTGTCTCTGTCGCTGTCTCTGCCTCTGTCTCAGTCCCTGCGTCTGTCTCCATCTTTGTCTCCGTCTCTGTCTCTGTCTCTGCCTCTGTCTCTGCCTCTGTCGCTGTCTCTCCCTCTGTCTCTGTCTCTGTCTCTGCCTCGTATCTGCCTCGGTCTCTGTCTCTGTCTCTGTCTCTGTCTCTACCTCTGTCTCTGTCTCTGTCTCTGTCTGTGTCTCTGACTCTGTCTCGGTCTTTGTCTCCGTCTCTGTATCTGTCTCTACCTCTGTCTCTGTCTCTGTCTCTGTCTCTGTCTCTGTCTCTGTCTCTGTCTCTGTCTCTGTCTCTGTCTCTGTCTCTGTCTCTGTCTCTGTCTCTGTCTCTGTCTCTGTCTCTGTCTCTGTCTCTGTCTCTGTCTCTGTCTCTGTCTCTGTCTCTGTCTCTCCCTCTGTCTCTGTCTCTATCTCCATCTCTGTCTCTGCCTCTGTCTCCGTCTCTGTCTTTGTCTCTGTCTCTGTCTCTGCCTCCGTCTTTGTGTCTGCCTCTGCCTCTGTCTCCGTCTCTGTCTCTGTCTCTGTGTCTCTGTCTCTGCATCTCTGTCTCTGTGTCTCCGTCTCTGTGTCTCTGCCTCTGTCATTGTGTCTCGGTCTCTGTGAATCTCTCTGTCTCTGTCTCTGTGTCTCTGTCGCTGGGTCTCTGTATCAGTTTCTCTGCCTCCGTGCCTATGTCTCTGTGTCTCTGTCTCTGTCTCTGTCTCTGTCTCTGTCGCTGTCTCTCCCTCTGTCTCCGTCTCTGTCTCTGTCTCTGTCTCTGTCTCTGTCTCTGTCTCTGTCTCTGTCTCTGTCTCTGTCTCTGTCTCTGTCTCCGTCTCTGTCTCTGTCTCTGTCTCTGTCTCTGTCTCTGTCTCTGTCTCTGTCTCTGTCTCTGTCTCTGTCTCTGTCTCTGTCGCTGTCTCTGCCTCTGTCTCAGTCCCTGCGTCTGTCTCCATCTTTGTCTCCGTCTCTGTCTCTGTCTCTGTCTCTGTCTCTGTCTCTGCCTCTGTCGCTGTCTCTCCCTTTGTCTCTGTCTCTGTCTCTGTCTCTGTATCTGCCTCTGTCTCTGTCTCTGTCTCTGTCTCTGTCTCTACCTCTGTCTCTGTCTCTGTCTCTGTCTGTGTCTCTGACTCTGTCTCGGTCTTTGTCTCCGTCTCTGTCTCTGTCTCTGTCTCTGTCTCTGTCCCTGTCACTGTCGCTGTCTCTGTCCCTGTCTCTTTCTATGTCTCTGTCTCTATCTCTGTCTCTGTCTCTGTCTCTGCCTCCGTCTCTGTCTCCGTCTGTGTCTCTGTCTCTGTCTCTGGGTCTCTGTCTGTGTGTCTCTGTCTCTGCATCCCTGTCTCTGTGTCTCCGTCTCTGTGTCTCTGCCTCTGTCATTGTGTCTCGGTCTCTGTGAATCTCTCTGTCTCTGTCTCTGTGTCCCTGCCTCTGGGTCTCTGTCTGAGTGTCTCTGCCTCTGTCTCTTTGTCTCTCTATCAGTTTCTCTGCCTCCGTGCCTTTGTCTCTGTGTCTCTGCCTCTGTCTCTGTCTCTCCCTCTGTCTCTGTCTCTGTCTCCGTCCCTGGCTCTGTCTCTGCCTCTGTCTCCGTCTCTGTCTCTGTCTCTGCCTCTATCTCCGTCTCCGTCTCTGTCTCTGTCTCTGTCTCTGTCTCTGTCTCTGTCTCTGTCTCCGTCTCTGTCTCTGTCTCTGTCTCTGTCTCTGTCTCTGTCTCTGTCTCTGTCTCTGTCTCTGTCTCTGTCTCCGTCTCTGTCTCTGTCTCTGTCTCTGTCTCTGTCTCTGTCTCTGTCTCTGTCTCTGTCCCTGTCTCTGCCCTGTCTCTGTCTCTGCCTCTGTCTCTGCCCTGTCTCTATCTCTGTCTCTGTCGCTGTCTCTGCCTCTGTCTCAGTCCCTGCGTCTGTCTCCATCTTTGTCTCCGTCTCTGTCTCTGTCTCTGTCTCTGTCTCTGCCTCTGTCGCTGTCTCTCCCTCTGTCTCTGTATCTGCCTCGGTCTCTGTCACTGTCTCTGTCTCTGTCTCTACCTCTGTCTCTGTCTCTGTCTCTGTCTGTGTCTCTGACTCTGTCTCGGTCTTTGTCTCCGTCTCTGTCTCTGTCTCTACCTCTGTCTCTGTCTCTGTCTCTGTCTCTGTCTCTGTCTCTGTCTCTGTCTCTGTCTCTGTCTCTGTCTCTGTCTCTGTCTCTGTCTCTGTCTCTGTCTGTGTCTCTGTCTCTGTCTCTCCCTCTGTCTCTGTCTCTGTCTCTGTCTCTGCCTCTGTCTCCGTCTCTGTCGTTGTCTCTGTCTCTGTCTCTGCCTCCGTCTCTGTGTCTGCCTCTGCCTCTGTCTCCGTCTCTATCTCTGTCTCTGTGTCTCTGTCTCTGCATCTCTGTCTCTGTGTCTCCGTCTCTGTGTCTCTGCCTCTGTCATTGTGTCTCGGTCTCTGTGAATCTCTCTGTCTCTGTCTCTGTGTCTCTGTCTCTGGGTCTCTGTATCAGTTTCTCTGCCTCCGTGCCTATGTCTCTGTGTCTCTGTCTCTGTCTCTGTCTCTGTCTCTGTCGCTGTCTCTCCCTCTGTCTCCGTCTCTGTCTCTGTCTCTGTCTCTGTCTCTGTCTCTGTCTCTGTCTCTGTCTCTGTCTCTGTCTCTGTCTCTGTCTCCGTCTCTGTCTCTGTCTCTGTCTCTGTCTCTGTCTCTGTATCTGACTCTGTCTCTGTCTCTGTCTCTGTCTCTGTCTCTGTCTCTGTCTCTGTCTCTGTCTCTGTCTCTGTCTCTGTCTCTGTCTCTGTCTCTGTCTCTGTCTGTGTCTCTGTCTCTGTCTCGGTCTTTGTCTCCGTCTCCGTCTCTGTCTCTGTCTCTGTCTCTGTCTCTGTCTCTGCCCCTGTCCCTCTCCCTGTCACTGTGGCTGTCTCTGTCCCTGTCTCTTTTTATGCCTCTGTCTCTGTCTCTGTCTCCGTCTCTGTCTCTGTCTCTGTCTCCGTCTCTGTCTCTGTCTCTGTCTGTTTCTCTGTCTCTGTCTCTGTCTCTGTCTCTGTCTCTGTCTCTGTCTCTGTCTCTGTCTCTGTCTCTGACTCTGTCTCTATCTCTGTCTCTGCCTCTGTCGCTGTCTCTTCCTCTGTCTCTGTCTCTGTCTCTGTCTCTGTCTCTGCCTCTGTCTCTGTCTCTGTCTCTGCCTCTGTCTCTGTCTCTGTCGCTGTCTCTGCCTCTGTCTCAGTCCCTGCGTCTGTCTCCATCTTTGTCTCCGTCTCTGTCTCTGTCTCTGTCTCTGTCTCTGCCTCTGTCGCTGTCTCTCCCTTTGTCTCTGTCTCTGTCTCTGTCTCTGTATCTGCCTCTGTCTCTGTCTCTGTCTCTGTCTCTGTCTCTACCTCTGTCTCTGTCTCTGTCTCTGTCTGTGTCTCTGACTCTGTCTCGGTCTTTGTCTCCGTCTCTGTCTCTGTCTCTGTCTCTGTCTCTGTCCCTGTCACTGTCGCTGTCTCTGTCCCTGTCTCTTTCTATGTCTCTGTCTCTGTCTCTGTCTCTGTCTCTGTCTCTGTCTCTGCCTCCGTCTCTGTCTCCGTCTGTGTCTCTGTCTCTGTCTCTGGGTCTCTGTCTGTGTGTCTCTGTCTCTGCATCCCTGTCTCTGTGTCTCCGTCTCTGTGTCTCTGCCTCTGTCATTGTGTCTCGGTCTCTGTGAATCTCTCTGTCTCTGTCTCTGTGTCCCTGTCTCTGGGTCTCTGTCTGAGTGTCTCTGCCTCTGTCTCTTTGTCTCTCTATCAGTTTCTCTGCCTCCGTGCCTTTGTCTCTGTGTCTCTGCCTCTGTCTCTGTCTCTGTCTCTGTCTCTGTCTCTGTCTCTGTCGCTGTCTCTCCCTCTGTCTCTGTCTCTGTCTCCGTCCCTGGCTCTGTCTCTGCCTCTGTCTCCGTCTCTGTCTCTGCCTCTGTCTCTATCTCCGTCTCCGTCTCTGTCTCTGTCTCTGTCTCTGTCTCTGTCTCTGTCTCTGTCTCTGTCTCTGTCTCTGTCTCTGTCTCTGTCTCTGTCTCTGTCTCTGTCTCCGTCTCTGTCTCTGTCTCTGTCTCTGTCTCTGTCTCTGTCTCTGTCTCTGTCTCTGCCTCTGTCTCTGCCCTGTCTCTATCTCTGTCTCTGTCGCTGTCTCTGCCTCTGTCTCCATCTTTGTCTCCGTCTCTGTCTCTGTCTCTGTCTCTGTCTCTGCCTCTGTCGCTGTCTCTCCCTCTGTCTCTGTCTCTGTCTCTGCCTCTGTATCTGCCTCTGTCTCCGTCTCCGTCTTCGGCTCCATCTCTGTCTCCGTCTCTGTCTCTGTCTCTGTCTCTGTCTCTGTCTCTGTCTCTGTCTCTGCCCCTGTTCCTCTCCCTGTCACTGTCGCTGTCCCTTTCTATGCCTCTGTCTCTGTCTCTGTCTCCGTCTCTGTCTCTGTCTCTGTCTGTTTCTCTGTCTCTGTCTCTGTCTCTGTCTCTGTCTCTGTCTCTGTCTCTGTCTCTGTCTCTGTCTCTGTCTCTGTCTCTGTCTCTGTCTCTGTCTCTGCCTCTGTCTCTGTCTCTGTCTCTGTCTCTGTGCCTGTGTCTCTGTCTCTGTGTCTCGTTCTCTCTGTCTCTCTCTCTGTCTCTGTCTCGGTGTCTGTGTCTCAGTGTCTCAGTCTCTGTCCCTGTCTCTGTCTCTGTCTCTGCCTCCGTCTCTGTGTCTGTCTCTGCCTCTGTCTCCGTCTCTGTCTTTGTCTCTGTCTCTGTCTCTGCCTCCGTCTCTGTGTCTGCCTCTGCCTCTGTCTCCGTCTCTGTCTCTGTCTCTGTGTCTCTGTCTCTGCATCTCTGTCTCTGTGTCTCCGTCTCTGTGTCTCTGCCTCTGTCATTGTGTCTCGGTCTCTGTGAATCTCTCTGTCTCTGTCTCTGTGTCTCTGTCTCTGGGTCTCTGTATCAGTTTCTCTGCCTCCGTGCCTATGTCTCTGTGTCTCTGTCTCTGTCTCTGTCTCTGTCTCTGTCGCTGTCTCTCCCTCTGTCTCCGTCTCTGTCTCTGCCTCTGTCTCTGCCCTGTATCTATCTCTGTCTCTGTCGCTGTCTCTGCCTCTGTCTCAGTCCCTGCGTCTGTCTCCATCTTTGTCTCCGTCTCTGTCTCTGTCTCTGCCTCTGTCTCTGCCTCTGTCGCTGTCTCTCCCTCTGTCTCTGTCTCTGTCTCTGCCTCCGTATCTGCCTCGGTCTCTGTCTCTGTCTCTGTCTCTGTCTCTACCTCTGTCTGTGTCTCTGTCTCTGTCTCTGTCTGTGTCTCTGACTCTGTCTCGGTCTTTGTCTCCGTCTCTGTATCTGTCTCTACCTCTGTCTCTGTCTCTGTCTCTGTCTCTGTCTCTGTCTCTGTCTCTGTCTCTGTCTCTGTCTCTGTCTCTGTCTCTGTCTCTGTCTCTGTCTCTGTCTCTGTCTCTGTCTCTGTCTCTGTCTCTGTCTCTGTCTCTGTCTCTGTCTCTGTCTCTGTCTCTCCCTCTGTCTCTGTCTCTGTCTCCATCTCTGTCTCTGCCTCTGTCTCCGTCTCTGTCTTTGTCTCTGTCTCTGTCTCTGCCTCCGTCTTTGTGTCTGCCTCTGCCTCTGTCTCCGTCTCTGTCTCTGTCTCTGTGTCTCTGTCTCTGCATCTCTGTCTCTGTGTCTC